>PVJL010002625.1:0-188194 GCA_004026885.1 Lyroderma lyra
CACACACACACACACACACACACACACACACACACACACACACACACAGACACACACACACACACACACACACACAGTACAGCAGTGTTTAGCAGGGCAATCTTAGTCAGGCATTCCCTCTTCTAGATGAAGACAAGCAAAACAGTATGCTTTGTCAGTATGGATTTTTCTCCACCAAGACGGTCCCCAGGTCGGTTCTACATAAATGTTATTAAACGCCACATTAAACAGCTTATGTGTGGATACTGAGACCAGAGGTGCCTGACAGCTAATGAATAAACATACAGTTTTTTCTAGCAAGGCTTTTTTTTTTAAGAGCATGGTGCCTGAATACTTTTGGCAAAATAAATAAATAAATAAATAAATAAATAAATAAAAAGAAAGAAAGAAAGAAAGAAAGAAAGAAAGAAAGAAAGAAAGAAAAGAAAAAGATCCATTTATTTTGTTTAAAAAACACATGCTCACGTGGAAATGCAGGTAAACCAGGAAAATGTCACTCCAATTCTTGAGTTTATAAATAGGTAAGTCATCGCTTCTCGGCCTTTTGGCTAAGATCAAGCGTAAATAGATAAATCTCTGATGATTTTACCTGAGAAATGTCAAAGGGACTCCGCCCTTTTGGTTCAGGGCATGCTGCTGTCATATTTCCAGCTTCAAGCCCACCTTCAGGAGGCTAATGTCAACTGGTCTGTCCAGGCACTCTCCAGAACACTCATCTCTTTTTCAAAACAGGGATTTGTGAAAACAAAGTTCAAAGGGTTTTTTTCCCAAAGCACAGCCAGTTTTGTTTGGAAAGCTTAAAAACAAACAAACAAACAAACAAAAAACAACTAACAAAGACAGCAGGTATACCCAATATCGAGTTTGGAGCCAGAATTTTCATTCCGTGTGTGTGTGTGTATGTGTGTGTGTGTGGGTGTGTGTGAGTATCTTTATTTTGTATTTGTGGGCCCACGTTGTTTTACTGCATCATGAAACATCTACCTGCCTAAAGAGTTTACCTTCTCTTAGTATCGCAGTGAAATGAAGGATTACTTATTACTTTTTCTTGTCATAATTAATGAATTTATTATTCATATTTTCATAATTTATCTGGGATATCTACAGCCATTGATAGCCAAGAATATTAAGAATATTAGCACAGAAAGCTACTTACTCTATAGCAGGGGTGTCTAATCTTTTGGCTTCCCTGGGCCACATTGAAAGAAGAAGAACCGTGTTGGACCACACATAAAATACATAACACTAACGACAGCTGATGAGCTAAGAAAGGTCCATGCATAATTTTCATAATGTTTTAAGAAAGTTTACCAATTTGTTGGACCACAGTCAAAGCTGTCCTGGACCACATGCAGCCCACAGGCCACAGGTTGGACAAGCTTCCTCTATAGTATACAGTCAATTAGTGTATATGGAACTATAATAAAACTAGAAAAGCAAGTGTGATATAAATATGTATATATTGTATGTGGAATTTTCAAAAACAAAGGCCACTTCTAACCACACCAGAGTACTCCTGGTTTACCAAAGTAAGAGGAACTACTTTGGTAAGTACTACTTCTACGGATGGTTGAACCTTGCATCACCCACGAAGCACAATGAAGCATTTGAGAGCTGCATTTCTGTAACAACATGGACAGGCTCAGAAGGAAGTCCAGGGCAGTCATGGTTGATGACTGTTCTGTAGGTAACATCCTGGGTTCCTCTCTGCATCATCACCTTGGCATTAGAACTGTGGTTAACAACTGGTCAGCGTGGGACTCGGAGCCTCTTGATGAACTCTGTGCTTTAGCACAAAGCCATCATTCTAAGGAGTAGTTTAGTGTGTTATAATGAACTGAAAGAAGGCAAAAAGTAAAGGCAGGGAGATACAGGCACTCTGCTGGGAAGCAGGGTCATTAAAAATAATGAGCAGTCTTTCACTTCCTTCTTTTTATTAACTTTCTGCAAAGGACAACCCGGCACTTTATTTTTTAGCACAGTCTCCACTTTTATAATATCCGTTAGCAGATGGCTAAAACTTTTCCACAACATGCTTCATAATCCTTAGAACCACCCTGAAAACACTCAGGACCCCTTTTTATCCCCCTCTCTGTACATCTTAGAATTAGCTTTGGCAGTACCTGTCCCCAGATAAGCAAAATTTCACCATCTCTCCCCACCTCTAACATACACAAAGGTAGCATTCTAGGGGAGAGTGGAAAGCACAGACCAAGGGCAAAGAAAAAGACTTTAAGGGCTCATCCTGAAGTGCCATGTGTGCCAAAGTTCTCCTTCAAACTGCCCCTGCAAGTACTAATTCACGTCCAGGAATCTCTAGGAATGGTTTTGACACTTAATTGTTGGCACCATTTTGCTTTTCAGAATTCTGATAGAAGAGAAGAGTTAGTGAACCGAATGGTTGGTAAGAGGCCAGAATTTTAGTCTTGAAGAGATTTCTAGAATGAATTATGAAACTAACTGCTCTGAGTTAGTACTTTGTTCCCTTGGAGAGCTGCTGCCTCAGTGCCAAAAAGCAGAACTGAACTCTGATCCTTTTTCCCTTGCAGTTAATAACTTAAGCCAAGCTTTTGATCAAAGAGAAGGAAGCACAACAGCTAAGACCTAGGGAAATTGCCAGCTTGACCACAAGCCTCTGTGACCTGTAGATCCAAGTGACATAGGCTTCTATTCATCAGAGGGCAAGAGAGGAAGCATCTATTACAGCTCAGGCACGTGTCCTGTACTTGGTTTAGGCTGTTTCACTTCATCCTCACCCTAACGCCAACACCTTGGCATTTTTATTCATGAGTGAGAAATAGAAAATTAGGATTCATTTATTTATTCATTCATTCAATAAATATTCATTGCACAGTAACTATGTTCCAGACATGGTGCTAGATTCTGGGGACACAATGATAAAGCCAAGTGCTTGCCCTCACAGAGCTCACAGTTTCATGGGGATGCTAGACATCGCATAATGGTGTAAGTCGTTACAAGCCTGAGGAGCATCAGAGAAGGTCAGCTTCAGGTCCTTAAGTAGGAATTAGAGAGATTATTTACTCAACCATTGAACATATGATTATTGGAAGCCTGCAGGATACATTAACTTTGAAGTTGACTGCAAACTTTTAGCTTGGGGAACCAAGTGGTGCTCTTATGGAAATCTTCTGTTATCTGTGTTAGTCCATAGACATGTGACTAGTGAGCTTCATGCAACAGAGGGACTAAATTTTTAATTCTAATTAATTTAAAATTTAATTTAAATAGTGATATAGGGTGAGTAGCTACCAAATTTGACGGCATAGTTATAGGTAATTCCCATGGGACCAAAAAGTATTCTGAAATGTTCCTCTTCTACTATCGCCTTTGGACAGACTTAGGTATGAATGAGACTAAGAAGCTTAAAGGAATTTGTTTCTGCTGGAGTCATATCAAGACTCCTGTAATCGATAGGGGTCTTATATTTCTGAGATGGCTCCAAGTAAAATACAGGTAGCTTTATGAAATGAAGTGTAATCTAGACTCCAGTTAGATTCAACCCCAAGTCAACCTGGATTAGTTCTTAAACCAAACTGCTACTGGGGTTAGCTGATCTAGAGCTAATATAGCACTGAGCCATTTTAGACAAGAGCAAAATTCCAAGTTCCCCTGAAACCACCTGTACATGAGTCCCTAGTCCTGTTACAGACCCAGTTATAGTAAGAGAGGGAATGGCAGATTAACCTCTGGTCTCAGTTACCTAGAGGGGGAGAAGATTCAAATCCCTGCCCCCATCCCAGGGTCAGAGCAGTGACTGTAGGAAACATTACATGCATACACACAAGGCACATACAAACACGCAAGCACATACACACAAATGCTTTTGGGTGTTGGTGTCTCTATTAGACTAGTGACCAATACGTCCTTGATGCAATTATTTTGTGAAGTGTCTTAGTCAGGGAATGAAATAAAAGAGAAGGTGATTTAAGTCTAAATAGAAATGAAACTGAAATTATTTGAGATCCTTTTGCCAAAGACCTTACTTATTAACTGAGCTTGTTTTAAATAAGAAATGCTATCTATCAAGCATTAAATCAAATTAGTCCTATCAGACAATTCATTATTTATGATAAAATTTACTACATTGTTGCTGACTTAAGCTCCCATATTTGGTAGGTCTCTTGGCCTCAGAGACATATTCTTTCACCTCCAGACTATTTTTTAATACCATATGGGACTTCCTGTTTCCTCTTGGATATGCATTGGATCTCTCTCTCTCTGCTTTGGATCTACTGGCTGCCCCCTCCTTAGCCAGCCACTTGACCTCCCCTCCCCTCACTATAAGATGACGCACGGTGCTTCTGACGTTACTGCCCTGCATTACTCACTCGAGCCATTCCTGACCGACCTGCCACGGGATCTGCAGCCATATCAGGAAGCAACAGGAATCAGAGTCACAATTATTTCTTTATTCTTAAGGAAAGGAAAGGAATCAGACCATTAAAAACATGTTACATACAGTATTTTAGCATGCTAGCTCCTTGCCAATTATCCTCTCAAAACTTGGTCTTATGCAAGCACTATTGGAAAGAAAACTGGCTTGGGGCCTGACTAACCGCAGATTATTTCATGAGATAATAGTCATAAAAGCTTCCATTTATTGAAAGCCAATAATGTGCTAAGATATTTATTACACACAGTATTGTTATATTCAGTTTTCACAGCAACCAGTAAAATAGAAGCAACAATTCCTGCTCTTCAAGTGAATAAACATAACCTCTATGAGCTAGCCTAAGATTACACAGTTTGAAACCCACCTAACTTTCATTATCCAAGCTATTTCCATGTCACCGTTCTCTCTTCCTGTGAATAAGGTCCCTGGGAAAGGGGTGGGGAGGGAGAGAGAGAGAGAGAGAAACGGGGTGGGGAGAAGAGGGAAGAGAGAGAGAAAAGGAGAGAGAAATGTGGAAATGAAGTAGAGCAGGGTGGGCAAGAATGCCAACTTGTCTAACCCCATTAGGCTAGTAGTAAGTGATAAAATGTTTGCTTTTTATGTATGTTCTTTCCTAGGTGACTAGTATAATACTAAGCACACGTGATATATTTATTCAATGAAGCAAAAATTTTTAAATGTTCTCAAAATATTAATTTTAAATATATTTTTGAATTATACCAGGGCGGTCCAGAAAGTATCCAGCCCTGTAACCATTCTCATTATGTTGACAAGGACTGGATTTTTTCCAGACAGCCTCTGTATTATGTGCAAACATTGTCTCAAGTACTGGGACACTGGAGAACAAGAAAAAAAAAGATCCCTGCCTTTGAGGGCTCATATTCTGGTGGAGAAGACAGAAAAACTAAGCACCACAATGAACAATATAATTCTAGATGGTGATGAAAGATATAAAGAAAGTAGAACAGGATGATATGATCTGATGCTTCAGCAGGGGGCTGGGGGGAGGGGCAGGAGCACTAATTTAGACCAGGAAGTACTCTCTGGGGAGACAGCCTTTGAATTAACAGGTGAATGCCAATAAGGAACCATCAAGATCTGTGAGGAGAGTGTCAAGCATGGAGGGAAGAATCAAAAATACTTCTTGGAGTTTGGCTTTGACCATTTACTGAGACTGAAAGAAGAAGCAAGTTGTGTGAGGGGAAATCAAAAACTACATTTAATTTTCAAAAGGCATTTCTAGAATGCTTACTTTACCAGGTACACTCAAAATTAAATAACTTAATTCTGATGATTTTCTATGAAGATTTTATGTATTTAGTGAATCCGTCAAATATTTCCATTTTGAAACAAACAATACAAGAAATGTTTATAATTTTTCTTTTAAAATTAGCTCTATTTTACCAATTTTAATAAAGGAAAGCAGAAATCTTTGGGAAAGTCATTTCTACTTTTTCAGACTATCTAGAGCAGGGATCCTGCCCCCAGGAACCAGGCCGTGCAGCAGGAGGTGAGCAGCGGCGAGTGAGTGAAGCTCCCTCTGTACTTCCAGCCGCTCCCCATCGCGTCGCCTCCTGTGCTCCGGCCATGATAAATCAATGGCTTGCAGATTCACATCAAAACCCTGTCAGTAAGTGATAAGTCACAATTAAGCTGCATCTGGTGGCAGGCTTTATTGTGTCAAGTGAGTTGTATAATTATTTCATTATATATTACAATGTAATAATAATAATAACAGAAACAAAGTGCACACTGAACGTAATGGCCTTGAATCATCCAGAAACCATCCCCCAGCCCCCACCCCAGACCTTGGAAAAATCATCTTCCACAAAATCGGTCCCTGGTGCCAAACAGGTTGGGCACCTCTAATCTAGATTATTTTTAAATTACTCAATTGTATTCCTCAACATATTTTTCAAAAAAATTTTGTGTTCAATCAAAGCTCAGCTTCTGTTGGATCTCAGAAAGATCCATAAAAAATCTTAACAAAATTTCTCCCATGGCCTATGTTTCTTGGACATGGGGAAAATTATGAATTAGTACACTTTTAATTTAAAAATACAATTATTTTTAAAGTCATTTCTGAGAAAAAAGAATATCATAGTTACATTATTGTAATCTAATAATTGCTACAAAGGTGGCAAGAACAAAGAATCATTTATACTTTGTGAGGAATAGAGTCAAATCTCTTAACCCACACTTGGAAGAAAAAGGGTTTCTTTAGCAGGCAAATTTTAAGATCGTGGGAAGGGCATTCTGGACCATATAGGCACAAAAGCTAGGATTTTTTGAGAATGTAATCTGCCGTATGACCGGACAATTTAATATTCTCCAGTTTTATGTACCTTAAGAGAAAAAAAATCATTTGAAAACCTTGGCATATGATCTACCTTGATTTTTGGTTGATTTTTATAGAAGTACCTTTACAAAAACTCCTAGTTTTAGTACTATTTCAGAACATTAGAAATATAGCAGAGTTTTAAACATGCATTGAGTTTTAAAAATCATTATTTTTTACCTTAAAACTATTCCAAAGTAATTATCTGAGAATTGTGAACTTAATTATCTACATCGAGCTTGTCCAACCTGCAGCCTGTGGGCTGCATGAGGCCCAGGACAGCTTTGAATGTGGCTCAACATGAATTCATAAACTTTCTTAAAATATTATGACATTTATGCACTGACCATTTTTTACCTCATCAGTTATTGATAGTGTTAATGTATTTTATGTGTGGCCCAAGACAATTCTTTTTCCAGTGTGGCCCAGGGACACCAAAAACTTGGACACCTCTGATCTACATATTTAGAGAGATATTCGTCTGCTTGTTACAGTTCTGATATTTCTATAGACAGACTAGCCGGCAATTGACTAAAGTTTTTATTCTTTAATTAGACACTGTAGTATTATGCAGTACTATTCTCTCTAAATATATCATCTTAATATAAACGCCTTGTCATTGTAACTTTTCATGTACTTGGAGATTATTATAAGTAAAAAGCACATTCGGATATAAACTTAATTTAACTATAAAGTACCTTAGCTAGTTTTCTAGCCTAGTGATTCAATCTTTATAAGTTACTAGAAATACTGATTTCATTTAAAGATAATTGTAAAATCTAAATAATTTAAAATGTGAAGCCTGTATAACTTGGTCAATTTCTGCTAACTAGTAATTATAAGAATTAAAAATATGTGTATTTGTTAATAACAGTGGTCTAGGTAAATTCTAATTTCCCTTCTATACTTAGATTTAGTTGCTAGTCATTGTTTATAGAGTTTGATGATTTCTCCCTGTAATCCTAATTGTAAAAGCAGTAGAGTATGCAAATTACTAGAAAAATCTCTTAATGATAATATATGTAAATGAAACATAAAATGAGTGGATACATTCTTTTATGTCATTAATCAGTTGATTAAACTCTCCTAAAATGCAAGCTGACTTGGCTGACCCCACCTGTCAGATCTTCAAAGAATCATTTACAATGTCAATAACGTAGCCAAGTCCATATTCCCTGCGTTTCCTTTTGAAAGCCTGAAAGCTCTTAGTTATTCTTGCAGAGACCTCAGATTATAGCCTATTTATACTATTTATAGTACTATCATTAGGTCCCAAAGCAAAACCTGGGGAGGTTGAACTGCTCAGTATGCAATGCAATAATAAACGAGTTTTCCAGACTACAGTTCTAAAGGAAGAAAACCTGTTGGAAAAGAAAAGAGAGAAGGATTTCAAATATTGTTTGTTTTTTTTTTCTAACTTGGCTTTTCTACACTCCTTTTTCTAAGATGTCGTTTGTACATACAAATCATTTGAGTTTATTTTTGAAACCCATACAAAGAGATATTGTTTTGTTGTGGTTATATCCCAGTCAGTAGAAGCTCAAAGCTTCCCATTGTGAGAGGAAATGAAGGCTGGCTGGGTCTTTAAGGGACCTCTGTATACACGTGGCTCCTTTCATCTCAAGCTTGTAATTGTTGTGATTCAGCTCCAAGCTTATTTCCAACGGTAGCCTACTGAGAAAATCCTCCAGTATCTAACCCAACGCATTACAGAAGGTTGGTGTTACAAATGAAGCAAAGTTTTCATTTATATTAAGAAGCAAAAGGGTAAAGTCACTTTCTTTCCTCATCTGAAGCTCCTTAAGTTCTACCAATATGCTGTATTGCTGACATTGTCCTAACTTTGATAAAATGCAACAGAACATCAAGACAGATCAGATCCCAAGGATTCCAAATGATTTTTCTTTTCTTTTAAAGTATGTATCTGTAGTATTAAATTGTTCACTCATGGGATAGATTATGTTCTCTCAACAGTTGTTTGTGTGCCTGTGTTGGCCCAAAATGCCCTTCCCAAGGCCCTAACAGTTATCTGCTAAGGACATGCTTTATCTTCTATGACTGGACTGATTCTCCACAAATCTGATTTCCTTCCCCCATAAAACAGAGGATTATCTTGCTTCTTACTGCCTTTGTAACAACTGTTACAGTATGGTGTTATTGTTTAGCAACCTAGCCTTCAGATTAGATTAGACTGTGAGTTCCATGAGGGCAGAGACATTCTCGCCATGTCTGCATCCTGTGTGCACAGCACGTGGTCGACCTGAATCCATATCTGATGAGTTGAGGAGCCAGGGTCTGACCATGCGTCCAAATTTAAGTTCAGAAAATGGATCGCTGTCATGCTGGTTCTAATGTCTTCTGATGATGAGACGTTTCTGCACTTAACACTGTCAAGTGAGTACAAACTTATCCACTATGAATGGGGAATTTAAACACTTCAAAACTGAGTTGTTTCTCAGAAACAGAAGAGGAAATCAATAACTAAAGGAAGTGAACTAGGAAAAGAGGAAGGGCATAATACTATCAAACAAAAGATAGTAATGTGAAAAAATTTTAATAAACTCACTGTGAACTGTCGTTTTTAGAATATTTTGTGAGGATAACAGATTTCCCCATCACTTTCACCCCTTCATTCACTGAATCTGCAAATTGCCTAGAAAATGATTAAAGTCTTTGAATTATTTGAGAGAGATTATTCTATCTTTCTCTTAGAAATATATTTTAAACACCTACCGGAGTACCAAAAAATGTATACAGATTTTAAAAGATATTATCTGTGTATTACTTTTCAAAGCTGAATTGAATTTCAGTAGCAATGTGTAGTGTGACATTCACTGAAAAGATGGAATTAATCAAATGAATGCTAGCATCACCATGTGACAGGCAGGACGGTCAAAGAGAATGGTGGAAGCACAGTAGTTGTTCAAGGAGCACAAGACAATTCTGAAGTTCGAGAACATTGTTTCAGTTTCCCTCACATTCTCCTGACTTGATACCCCTTGACTTCTACCTATGGGGGACCTTTTAAGGTCCTTTAGGATGTGGTGTACCATAGAAAACCAGCTACACTGGCAGTACTTTGGGAAGAAACTGAGACAGCATGCACAGTGATACGAGTGGACACTTTGGTCAGTGTTGCTCAAGCAGTAGTTCACCATAATCAGAAGTGTCTGGATGGTGATAGTAACCACTTTGAGCACCTCTTTTAATTACAGAAGTCAAACATGACTTGTATTCATTTTTTGTTATTGGTGTATATTGAGTATTACAATTTTAATACAGTTTTTTCCTTTTTTAAAAATGTGTATACATTTTTTGGCACCCCCTGTATATGGCACATTGCTATCTTGCACCATGGTCTCCCTATGCTTGTAATTATATGTAATTAAACATATTTAACAACTGAAAATGAAAAGTATATAGAACTCAACTGAAAAAGAAAAAAATTAAATTCTTCCTACTTTCTGAATAAATTAACATATGGATAACAGAATTGCTTACTAAGTGATGTCAGTTTAGTATCCATAGTTCACCAAAATATTCTAATAATTTTAAACCATTTGTTAAATTTTGAGAATTATTTGTGTATGCTTGTTTGATGTTATTGTTATTAGTTAAAAGATGCCTCATCTGGACATAGGAAACCTGATTTCTTTCCATTAAATTGATAGTATTAGGTTTGTACTGGTACTTTGGTGCTGCCAGTGAGAGGCTGGGCACTCTTGGTCCAGATCCAGGCAGCCTGCACTTCAACTCCCCCAGCAACACTGTTATCACGATCATCTCTCTTATTATGTGCCTTACCACCCTCCTGAATGCTGGGCCACTCTAGAGCAGGAGATTGGCACTGTTGATTCTTTATTACTGTTCATTTCAGTCTACTCTGCAGCTACTTAGGGTCACCCTCACCCACCACTCTGAGGTTCCACTATGCATCTCATCACGCAATATATGGGTTCAGTATTTTAAATCATTGTCATCTAGTATGGAAGTCTTATTTTTCAATATTTTAATGGTCAATAAGTGGTGCTTAGTAGCTGAATCTTAGTCCTAACTACAATGTTCTAGTCTTTACTGAACACTAAACTAGAAAATGCAAGTCTAATTCTCTTAAGGTAGCCAATCATCTATAGCCTACATCATAATATCTAGAAACCTATCTTTGACAATTATGAACATGAAATGAGAAGGCAAAATAGACAACTACTTATAGTATTCAATCATTTTTATTTGATTTATGAAGTCAAGTATTGGATATATTTTATCTCATTTGATACTTGGCATCAGCTCTGTTTTGAGGTATTATGATCATCTCATTACAGGTGGAAAAGCTGAATCAGAGAGAAGTTAACCAAATTTTTCAAGGACCAGTACTCTGAAAGCAGAAGAGACAGAATTCAGATCTTCACAATGTGTCTTCAGAGTCTGTACTTCTAACTACCATGCTATACTCTCTTTCTATTAAGTAAATGATTGATACATTTTCCTGGAAATGACCAGTCTCATGTAGTGAAATGAATAGAACTTTGGTTTGAATTCTAGTTTCATCACTTACTAGGTGAACCTTTAGCAAAGGTATTTTCCCATCATAAACTTCAATTTTCTCACCTCTAAGTTGGAAAGATTAAAACCTTCATTGAAACAGTTGTTATATGAATTAAATAATAAAAGTAAAATGATTACTGTTGTATCTGGAACATGGTAACATTACTTGATGAATATGAAGTGTGCCCTTTATACCTCTCATTAGCATTATGAGGATAATGGCCATTTCTGGTTGACTGTCAGAATTTTAACGAGAATCATACTCACTAACTGTTAAATATGTAACACTCATAATGTGACAGGCATGTTCTTAATCTTTAACTTATATTAATTTATTCAATTCTCACAACTACCTTCACTATACACGATATTGGTACTATTATAATCTCCATTCAGTGCATGTGCTGCCAAAGGGAGCACAATTATTTTCATTTTATAGATGAGGAAGGAAGAGCAAGAAAATCAGGTAACTGTGACTATGAATTGGTACGATTTCTTCCCCTTTTTTACCCATCCCTCCAGCTCCCTCCCATCACTCCAACAACTAGTGCCCATCTGACACCACACAGAGTTACTGCAACCTTATTGACCATACTCCCATGTTATACTCTGCATCTCCTTGATTATTGCCTTGTAACAATCAAGCTAAACTTCTGTATCCCTTTTCCCTCATTTTACCCATTCTTCCAAGTTATATGAAGGACTCATCATTGTGCTATACACCTCAAACCATTATAATGCTGTATGTAAAATGTAATTAAAAATAAAAGAAAAAAAAAGAAAATCAGGTAACCTGCTCCAGGTCACCGACAGAGAGCGAGTGGTCAAGCCTGGGTTTTCACCCAGGCAGCCTGCCTCCAACGTGCATGCCCCTAGCCATTACGCCCTTTCTTAGCATTTGGGTTTCAAGGAACATTTGTATAGGATTGCATAATTCCTGACATACTACAGTTATTATTTCCTTTGTTAGCTTTAAACCTTCTGATCTCTAAGAAATGTGGTAGACTACTGTAATGTTTTCACTTGAACTTTTATGAATTTGTTTATTGGTTCTATAAGGATAACATATTTTGATAGGAGAAAGAAAATTATAAACAACAAATGTGACTACAGATAAGATCCAGTTAAGAAGCTATACCAAACATGAGGCTCCAAATTTGGGTTCCAAATTAGTCTCCTCAGAACCTAACAGTTAACTATTAAGGCTCAAATGCAATCTTTTCCGTTGGTGGGGGAAAAAACCCATACTCATTTTCCAGGATTAGAATAAAGGCAAAAATAGTATTTCTTTCTAGATATTTTCAAAAGTTTTCAGCAAATAGATAAAATAAAACACAAAGCAGAAAATAATTCAATTGTAATTCATCTTTTGATCTAAATTATCTCAAGGACACACCAAATGTAATCAATAATTTAAAATATTTTATGCAACTCTTAGAAAAAGGAAATCCTCCTTGATTAAAAAATACCTTTGAATATTGCATTTCAGGTGTCCTTCAAATTACTGTCAGCTGAGAATTTGTTCATATATCATTGTATAGATAGGCATCTAAAAACTGTTAGACACAAATACTAATAAACTTAGATCTCAAAAATAAACACTATTGTTTAGTACTATTGTTGAATCTCCATTATTTCTTTTAAAGCTTTAAACAATAAGTGTAAGTTTAAAGCAAACTTCTAAGTATTATATCTTCAAGTATTTTCAAGAGATACAGCTTCCTTGGTGAAACTTTTTTCTTGCCTTTATTGATATTATCAGTATTTTGCTCAATTTTACTGTGTTGGGAAATCATAAACCTGAGAAATGGAAATAAGCTTAACTTATATTATCCTGTATGGTGGGAAGAATTCCTTTGAGACCTAAGAGGTTGCCTAATGGAAAAAAGTTACATAACTAGTAATTTCTGAAGCTAAGAGTCATCTCAAGGCCATCTCAATTTGATGCCCAAAGTATTAATTACTATACATACAGCCAAGTTTCAAACTATCCAAAAAGTGTTTTGTGGAAAAGGAGAGAATCTGAAGCCTTAACACGCTAATAACTTGGAAGTTGGCATACATCAATTTAAAGTAAAAGTTCTTCCAGAGAGATGCAGGAAATGCTCATTCTTTAGGTCTAAGTTTGAAGTCTTGGGTGAAAAATATCATCTTAAACTTGTTTCAGAGTTAACAAATGAGAAACCAAGTACA
Source organism: Lyroderma lyra (assembly GCA_004026885.1). Classification (NCBI taxonomy): domain Eukaryota; kingdom Metazoa; phylum Chordata; class Mammalia; order Chiroptera; family Megadermatidae; genus Lyroderma; species Lyroderma lyra. The sequence goes on from PVJL010002625.1 coordinate 13,491, forward strand.
GCCTATTCTGAGCTTCAGAAATGCTCCCAAGTGGGAAATTCAGAAGGTTTTTGGAAAGACCATAAATCATAGACTAGTAGTAACACCATGGGTTCTGGAGTCAGAGAGTCCTGGGATGACCCCTGCCTCCATCTTTATTCAATGTCCCCTTAAGGTCCTCATCTTTAAAGTGACGTTGTAAAGATTAAATGAAGTAGCACATGTAAAGTGCTTAGCACAGTGCCTGGCTAAAACAATCTCCCTCTAAATCTTCCATTTCCCAGCTGTCTGACATGGGGCAATTCACTTACCTTGCTATGCCTCCATTTTAATTCTTATGTAAAAATTAAAAATGCATAATACAAATTTGGAAGGTTTGTTACTAGAATTAGGAAATGTACAAAATTTCTGACATTTAGAGAGTACTTAATAAATAGTAACTGATTAGTATTAAGTCTCAGTTCTGCAACATCTATATGTTATATTTTGTTATCTTTAAATTTTACTCTACAATTTTTAAAAGAGTTGTTGGCAAGGTTAAAATGAAGCAGAGATGAATAACTTGTACTGCTACAATATTGATGTGTATTTGAATGAGGAAAATAGTTTAATAAATCCTGTAATTTTAGCTTAAATTTTTTGCAATGCAATCAAACTGCAGTCCCAGACGAGGAGCTGTTTTTGAAGGTCATGCAATGATTTCTTTAGAAGTCTCTTCAGAAATTTCACGTTATAGAAGAGGCACAAACTCCTCCTTTAGGGCTCTGAGTTAGTCAAGCAGAGCACTTATGATTTGAAAAGCCATTTTCATATTTGTATACTCTGGATGCTCTCTTTGACCCTTTTGAATTCCTTTTCTTCTTTTTGTCCCTTTGAGCTACAGTCAAGATTATAATGATTCATGCTTTTGACCCAGTAAAGGAGGATTTCTTAAAGTTTTCCTTGTCTTTTCTTGGTTTTACTATAATACAATTTAACACAATGCTATTTGGCAATGAGACCATTTGATTGTGGGAAACTATTTCTAAAAGCTTGCTATAATGTTAAAGACTATAGGACAGATATTAAAAATTTAACTTATAAAGATTAAAAGCCTATCTGTGTCCTCCCAACACTTAATCAAACAAAACAAATATGCAAATTGCAAGCTGGTGTGGTTTCCTTGTAGACAAAAGCTGGCCACAGCAAATCCAGACCTTTCATGTCTATCCCAGAAGAGTGTTGCAGTACACAAAGTGCCCACATACACTTGGATCAGGGCTTCATTGATGGGTTTGGGTCACATGCCGATTCCTGAACTTGTGCTAGAGGGATGGACTTTGCTCACAGGTTTAGGCGTAGGTTAAAACTCCATTGTTAACTGGGCAATGGGGTCCATCAGACCACATGATCAGAGAGTGGGAAAAGTTAGATCCCTAAACCAAAACTAGGCTGACTACCAAACACTGAGGGCCCACAAAAGGCCAACAATGTCTACCACTGAGGATTCATACTATGTGAAAAAATAGTTCAAGTTTCTCTCCTGTGACTAGATGGTCAGTTCCTGAGGGCAGGGTTCCCATCACAGCCCCTGATGTGTAAAAGGCATTCGAACAGTGCATCTACAGGCTTTGTTTCTCTTTGTTCTCTTTGCAACACAGCAGCCAAAGTGATCTTTTAAGGGTTTAAGTTAGAGCATGTCAATCTCAGTGTCTTTCCAGTTCATGTCAAATAAAAGTCAAACTTATTGCAAATGACTGAAAGAACTCTTCACAATCTGGTCTCCTCATTACCTCTCTGTCCTCATGCCCTGCTATCTCTTTATCTTGTGCTCTGATCCAGCTGGGCTGGCCCCCTCCTTGTTCCCCCACAATGCCAAGCCTGCTGCTGGAGTCCCTCTGCCTGGACCACTCTTCCCTCAGACAGGCCTGAGGCAAATTCCCGTAGTTAAACCCTTCCCTGGATGGCCTCTTTCCTTTGTATCTGCTCCATGGGCCCCTGCACCCTCTTCCCTGCTTGATTTCCCCCCGTAGCCTTTATCACCATCTAAAATACCTTTGTTACTTATTCTTTTTTATTTTTTATTCTGTTCCTATCACTGTACTATACACACTATGAGATCAGGGGTTTTGGATGTTTTTCTTCATGACTATCCCCACCCCCAGAATAATGTCCAGCACAAGTGGATACTCCATAAATATTTACTGACTGAATGAATGATGTCCCACTTCTTTTATTCATCCTACCTACAGGCTTTAGTGTGAGAAATGTTCCCTGGTGCTCCCTGCCCTGGGAAAAGTGAGGCACTCCCTCCTGTTCTGTATTTCCATAGCACTTTCTCCCTCACTCTGTTAATCTCACTCATTCTTATTTCCCCAATGCCTGGCACAGAGGATATGCTCAATAAATAATAAATAATGAGCAAATGATCCATGTCCTGAGTATGACACTTACAGTAAATGATCAAAAAGATTTCAGGAAATCTTACATTGTATCAAATTACCAGTTATTCCAGAAATAAGATAGGCCCACATTTAATCAAATTTGGGTATGTCATTTTTATTTTTGCTATTATATCATCTCACTTACGGTAAATTAGGTATTCATCCTGAGGAGCCTATTCCAAATCAAACCAAAGATTCAAACTTTCTCTAGCCATTCATATTTTCTATCTTACTTTCAATGCACTCACCCCAACACACACACACAAACACACACACACACACACACACAACCTGAGATAGTTTATCATCTAGGACAGCATATTACACCAACATATTTATTCATTAACATGAAACATACTACCAGAAATGATAGGACTGCTAAGTATCTGCTCCTTTCTCAAAGTGTCCTATGGATTGAAATAAGAGGCAGAAGCCCGATCTAACACAGGAGAGGGTGGGAGGGAGGAGAGAAGTCCCAGAGGTAAAGCAGCTATGCAGAGCCTCAGGGCCCCTCTTTGGCCTTGCACACCAGGCTGGCCTCCAGCATGACTCAATGTGGAGCTGCCTCAGAAGACTTGGCTAACGTTATTACTTCCTGCCCCAGTCAGACTTGGCTCAACAAATGCAGCAGGCCTAAGCCTGCTAAAGAGCCCATTAGTAGATTCAACAGTCAGGAACTGGGGGAAGGGAAAGAGGAAATAAGACGAGATCTGAAACCTGTTAAAACAACATTTATTCCCCGTAAGTGTCATCCTTTATCAACAGAGCTTCCATTGAAGATGAGAGAGATTTGAAATTCTAAAAAGGATTTTCCATGCTAGACACTCTTTCATATCCAATATAAGACCAAGGAAAATGTTAAATTTCTAAAAGTTATGAACCTGGAGATGTTAGCATCAAAACTTGCCACAAATGGGAGTCTGAAATTACTCTGACACTATTAGTCTAGTCTATCAAGACTATATGAGTGATTTCAAAGTATTGTTTGTTTGTTTGGATATTTGACTTAATTTGTAGTAGAGGAATACATTTATAAACCTGAAAGAAATTGGGACAAAAGGCAGATACATATGGAATCACACTGAGAAACACAAGTGTGTAGTTCAGAACATTTGCCTCCAATACAGTGTTTAAGACCTTCTAGGCAAATAAGGACATTTTAAAAAACTGTAATACTATATGCCTGGAGTATTGCAAAACTTCTTGATTTTCTTTGATAATAATAGTAATAATACAATTGATACTGAGTACTTACTCTATGCCAAACAAGACATTTTAAAATGTTGTAGATAACTCATTTAATCCTCATGACAGTTCTATAATGTAGGTATATTATTACTACTATGCCTATTTATACAGCTGAGCAAATGGAAATACAGGGAATTTAAGTAGCTGTCTTCACATAGCTAGCAACCTTCAGAGCCAAGGTCTAAATCCACACTGCTGGCTTCTGAGACCACAGCTATCGCGCTGTGCTTGTTCTTAGGGAATAATAGCCATTTTTAACAATCACCGAGTCCTTCCAGTCTGCAGACTAAGCAATACTTATACTGGAAGGTAAGGATGCTGCTTAGGCATTCAAGGCATATTCCAAACCCTTTATAACAGGCCTGGGTAGACATTTTCAGGGCAAGGGTTACTTCTAATTTTCTCCAAGTCTCGTGGTCTATTAGCTATTTATTTTAATAGTCAGGTGGTCACCCCAAAATTGCTTGGCAGTCCACTGGTGGACCACAGTCAACATCTTGCCCAGCCCTTCTTTAAAAGGAGTTCAGTCTTGATTAAGTTGCTGCCTGCTTAGATTTGGAGCATCTGCCTTCTTCCTAAATTTACATTCTCTGATGACTTGTTACTTTTAGTCATTCTTGGCCTGGGCTCTTAATCATACAGGTCTGACAATTCAGTTTGTGAACTTGCCACCACGTGCTTACATTGGCAGCACTGTATAAACAACTCGGTAAGGTGTCATAACGTTGGTGTGTCTGTGTCTCACAGCTGTGTTTGTGTCAATGTGTGGTGGTGTCCTGCTCAGTGGCGTTCACTATTGTTGTGTGTTTTTGTGTGCCATTGTGAGAATGTTGGAGCTTGAATTAGAGCCATGAACAAACACTAAATTTCTTGTTAAACTTGGCAAGAGTGGAAGTGAAATCAGGGACATATTAGTTCAAGTTATAGCGATAATGCCATGAAGAAAATGGCAATGTACAAATCGATGAAAGGTTTTCCTGAGGGGAGAGATAGTGTCACTGATGAAGAGAGGTCAGGGAGGCCAGTAACAAGCAGAACTGATGAAAATATTGCAAAAACTTCTTGAATTGTGTGTCAAAATCATTGGCTGACGGTGAAAAGCACAGCACACCAAGTAAATATTGATAGAGCAACAGTTAGAAAAATTTTAGCTGAAAATCTTAGCATGAGAAGTATGTGCAAAAATGGTCTCAAAGGAGCTCACTGCTGAACATAGCAAAGGACAGTCAAAGTTTGCCAAGACCTTTTGCAGATGCAAGACGATGTCTTGGGCTCTGTAATTACTGGTGATGAAACATAAGTGTACCAATACGACCCTGAAATAAAGTGTCAAAGTGCACAGTGGAAGTCAGCCAATTCTCTTTGACCAAATAAGCTCCATCAGTTCAAATCAAGAGTCAAAACAATGTTACTAACCTTTTTTGATAGCAGAGGAATTGTTCATTGTGAGTTTGTACCAATTGGACAATCAACCAAGTTTACTATTTAGAAGTGCTAAAAAGGTTGCATGATAAAGTTAGATGAAAATAACCTGAACTTATCACCAACAAGTCATGGCTCTTGCATCACGACAGTGCATCAGCTCACACAACACTGTCTGTGAGGGAGTTTTTAGCCAGTACACAAATAACTGTATTGGAACACCCTCTATACTCGTCTGATCTGGCCCTTAATGATTATATATATATATATCTCCTGAACATAAAGAAAACATTGAAAGGAAGACATTTTAATGACATTCAGGATATCAAGGGTCACATGATAACAGCCTGATGACTATTCCAGAAAATGAGATCCAAAATTGCTTTGAAGGGTGGACTAAGCGCTGGCATCATGCATAGCTTCCAAGGGGAGTACTTTGAAGGTGATCATAGTGATATTCGGCAATGAGGTATGTAGCACTTTTTCTAGAATGAGGTCTTGAAATTAATCGTCCAACCTATACTTAGGACTGTGACATGTGTTCTCTTCTGCATTTGGATTCTCTTACCATAGGAGAAAAATGAATTTGCTTTATACTTCTAACATAGCTTATCTCTCAGAACAGGTTTGGGATTTACTTTCCAGTTACAAACTGAGGATTGGCCCTGATTTTTATTTTATGGTATTCTGCAGCTGGAATAAAACCGTGTGGAGGCCTAGAATCAATTTGAATATTGACAATTCCAGAAACCAATACCCTAGAGTATATAATGTCATGAAGACACATTTTCCCCCCTTGGCTATGGCGAAGATTGCCTATCTTTAGAAAATTTCCAAGTGAAGACTTCTTAAATTTATTGAATGCATCCTTAGGCTCTTCTTAAATCTTTTAAAAAAGTTACAATTTTACACCAGGTAATTGCAACACACAACTGGGGAAATGTTATCCTTTGGTTATTTAAACATAGTTAAATTGTAGTCTGGTGACTTTTTTTAGATACTACTGCCATACCACTGAATTGTTGAGGGACATTAAGTACTCACCATTGTCAGCTCTCTTTGTGTCTCAGCTATGATTTCACGAGGAGCAGTGTCATGAGTTACTAAAAGCAGGGGGTTGTTGCACTCATTGGTCTCTGTTTAGGTTTAGCTGAAAACTTGAAAGATAATTACGATTTTGCTTTTGCAATTAATTCAACAAATGCTTGTTAGGTATAAATTATACACTAAGTGTGGTAGGCTGTGGAATATAAGAACAAATAATAATAATTGTTAATACATTTTATCTCTTCTATGCTAAACTCTGTGCTAAGCACTAGAGATTTAGTTCATTTGATCCTCACAATATTATGTTAATTACATTATGCATATCGTATCATTTCATTTTATAATGAGGTAACTGAAGCCCAGTAATTTGTTTAAAGTCACTCAGCTAATATGTGCAGGAACCAAATTCTAATTCTGACTTCTGTCTAAGTTCAAGGTCCTCACTTTGACTGCTTAAGGCACACATTGATAGAATAGAGATCAGATAGATGTGCAAAATGATTTTAGTACTGTTTATGCTTAGTCTTAACCCATTAATTTTTAAAGTTTCTCTTTTGTAGGTACTCTTCAGCTCTATTGGTGTGGGTGAGGTTCCTGGGTTGTGCTCTACAACGTTCAGAGTCTAGCCGAGCTGGTGTGGTAGCTCCAAACCGACTGATATTGAAGGCATTCCTCCTAGGTTGTGATAAAGCAGCAGAACTAAGAGAAGCATTTCATCTATGACCATGTGACCTTGAATTTTTAAATTGTAACTTCTGATGACTAGAGTCACAAAGTAAAAGAAACAATGGCTTGGTTTCTTCGTTTACCATTGCAAATGCCGAAATGTATGGTCACACATGATTTCTTCTCCCATTACTGTTTTAGCCTTAGGGGTTCACAATAGAGTGCCAACTTAATTATAAAAAGTTTTGCCAACGACACTGGTGACTGTGGACTACTAAGCAATTCTGTCCTTCATTGATGTTTTCATTCTTTTTGGAGCTTTTGGCTAGTGTGGACTAAAAAGGGATTCTGTAATTGCCAAGTCCAGTGACAGAAAGTAACCTCACAGGGTAATTGGGTCATAAATTTTTAACTGGGCAGGTCATGCCCCAGGCATATAACTTCTTTGTAAGAGACTTATCATTGCCCTAAGCAAGCCCTGTCCATTATGTCTGTGCATCTAGGTTAACAGACCTTTGAAATGCCACAGTGATCCTCTTTTCAGGCCCATCGAAGGTATAACCACCCTGAAGGGAGCATTTGAGATCTTGCTTCCCAACACTGTCATCAATTTGGCTCAAATAAACTCAATTTAACTCTTACAAAAATTCTCTATAGGTGTGGAAGCTTGCAAATGAACTCATAATGATTCCCAGGCTACTTTGATAGAGAAGTAATTCTCAACAGTGTAAAAAATATCAGTCTATAAGTAATTTAATTAGAATCAAGTAAAAGAGCTAAGCAGCTATAATTTGAAAAAGAAATAAGAAACAAGTGATCAGTAACCTTAGGGCTCAGATCAACTTGTAATTTTAAACCATTTTTCTTAAACATAACCTTACTGTTGAAGCAAACTACTTTACAATCCTTTTTAATTTAAGAATTTGTCATATATTAAAGATGGTTTAAAAATTGTTTTTCACTCCAGAAAGCGAGACTTACTATAATTATACCAAAAATTACTGTTTCCTGTTACTTCAAGAAATTTTCATATTTTTTGTCTGTTTTTTCTAACTTTCTCCATCTACATGGAGGTTATAATCAAATGGACCAAACCCAGAGAATGTAGACCAGTTGAATTGTTAACATTCCACCTCCCAGCCTTAATCTCATCAGTCAGATCATTCATACAAGGGTGCTAACCCACATTAAAATTATTGCCTGGGGGGCATTTCTCAGGGCTAGTGAGACAAACAGGATGTGTTAATTGTGATTCTAAAAGGCTTGCATAACTTCACTAGCATATCTAGTTTACCAAATTGCTTTTAGACTGGAAGCATAGTCTTCTTTCTCCTCTTCCTCCTCCTCTTTTTCAAGAACCTCAGGGATAGGAGCAAACTCATTCTGTGTAAACTCCGCCTAAACTCTGCCTTTAATGCTGGCATAAGTTGGACAGACCTCTCTTTTATTCTATGGTGACTCCAACTTTCACTATCAGGAGCTGTGAGTAGATTTTCTCCAGGTAAGAGAAGGATAAGGAAGAAACATTCCAAAAGATTTTCGTGTGTAACTTTCTAAAATTATGATTTACTTTTTATAACTGTGAAAAAATATCAAGCATCACATATAAAAAAGAATGATCATCCATGCACTCACCACCCAATTTATCGAATGCTGGCATTTTTGTTGTAATTATTAAAAATCTTTTTTAATAAAGTATTTCAGATTGTTGAAGTTCATAGTATGGGCTTTCCTTATCGGATGTAACCATGACCTAAATTTGTGCTTATTATATCCATAAATTATTATACTTTAATCACAAATGACACTTGTTAATATACATTATCTTTTGTATTTAAAAAATTCTATTTTATATATACTATATATGTCCATTTAAAAAATTCTATGATTATATGAGGGCTGTCCAGAAACTATCCAGCTTCCAGCCATGTAATATGAAAAACAGAGGCATGTATGGCTGGATTTTTTCTGGACAGTCCTCATATGTAATGTTAATTGGTGTGGTTTTTAATGTTCCATGGTGCTTCATATCCATTTTCTCCTGATGATGGATATTTAGTTTTTTTCCAACTTTTTCCTATTACAAATAGTTAGACCTTGGTATTCTCAAGTTGAACATAAACAATTCCACAGGCTATCAATGTCACACAAGGCCACTCTGTGACTGTGATAGATCAGAACAAAAACCTGGGGTACCATGTAATCATGCCTGAATATAGACAAAAACATAGATATTGTCCAAACAACAAAAATGACCAAATGTCTATCTATCCTGGTTAATATGAGTGGCTCCTTCTTCTTTACCAATTATAGCTTTAAATTTATTCTAGACTTCCCACATTCTATTTAAGCTTCAATAAGATACTCATACAGTTACCCCACTTACAGACAACATCCAATTCAAAGCAAAGCTACACTTCTTAGATCCTTCCCCTAAAATTCACCTACACAAGCCCAAATCCTTAATAAGTTCTTTCTGATCCCTTATCACTGAGATGACTCACACGTCACCACAGTGAGTATTTTTCCTCAGTGCAACAAGTAAGAAACCCGAATTCTTTAAACTTAGATATGATTTTGGTGGCTCCTGGTTAGAGAACAGGGACACTGATAAAGTTGAACATGTATGTTGCTCAGAATAACCGTGGAAGGTATGTATTAATTTTGTCGTCAAGATAATCAGAGGAGGCCAAAGCTTTCTGTGATCTCCTCTTATTTTGTTTAGTTTTTATTATTTTCCAAATTACCTGTTTGTACACTTTGACTATTTTTCTACTGCATTGTTTTTCATTTTATTATGTACTTACGGTATATTTTCTAGGTACACAACCTTTGTAGATTGTACTGAAATTTTGTATTTTTATGTGGTCATTGTCATTGATTTTTTTTTTTTTATGGTTTGTGTTCTTTGTGACCTAAGCAATGGTTTTGTTACAGAAAGGTCATAAATATATCCTATTTCTTTTCCATTTCTATTTCTAATATTGAAGTTTTTCATATTTTATACTTGGGCTACTGATCTCCTAGAATTTATTTTGTATATGGTAAGAAGTATTCATATATATTTCATATTTTTTCCTGATCTGGATAACAAACTGTTCTGATAAAATATTTTGGACAGTCTTGCCTTTCCTTATCCATTTGTAAAGTTATACCTGACATTTATCAAGTTTCCAAAAATGTGTGGATCTGGTTCTTGTTTCTATCTCGTTTCATTGTTGCATCTCTCCCTACATCAATATACATTATTTTAATTACTATTGTGTCCTATTCTTTTCCATTATAATACTTACAACTGATAATGAAATATGTCTTTCTGTAATGTCTGAGTTCCTCATCGGACTGTATGTTCTATGTGGTAGGCTCAGTGTTTTGCACAGTGCCTAACACACAGTAAAAACTCAATACACATTTGCTAAATGAAGGATTAACAAGTTGAAGAATAAATGAATACTACAATATAACTGTAATATCAAGTTAAATAATCTGACCTTTAACCGCCTGTGGTCTCCTGCATATCCAGGTCCCAACTCTCCTAATTTGGGCAGATTATTAGGGTTCTATAAAGGTCTTCACAATTTACTTCTTCCTGTTTTTGCTATTCCTCAGGAAAAAAAAAAGTTGTAAATCTGTTCTTACTGCTTTATTTGGATCTCCCCCCATCTGTATTTTATCAAACAGAAATTCTTAAATTTTCATGCAAGTGTAGATTTTATTTTTCATTTTATACCCCTCAAAGTTTTTCCCAATAGTTGCATCAACTTTTTTCTTTTCTTTTTTTTTTTTTTCATAATAATAATCTTAATAGTAAGTGCTTATATAGTGAGTACTATGGGCAGGGTCTAATCTGTATGTACTTCATATTAGCTCATTCGATGCTCCAAATAACCTGAGGTGTATGTGTTCTTATAGCTGTTTAAACACGCGGAAACTAAGGCACAGAGAGTTTAAACAGCTTTCTTATAAAACCAGGAGAGTTCATGATTTTGGGAAAGAAGAGAATTTAAATGTTTGGTGTGTATAGCTTATCTTATATAGATATCACTAATTCTATATTTTTGCATTGTACTTCTAATCATATTATTTTTATAAAGGTAATTTATTAATTACATAGGAGGATTTCAGAGATGGATCTTGCTTCATTTGTGGAAACTGTAGAGCTGGCCCCTCCAAGCCTGCATAGAAATCCTAAAGGAAGAAAGATCCTCTTTCATTTAGAATACATATATTAAAAGGCATCACACTCACTCAGGCTCTGAATTATCTGTTTTCTCCAGAGTCAGATATTCTCAAGTGTTGACTGCAAAGCTTCCTTTTGCATTTTATGTGCTGGGAGCCAGTGGATGAAATGAGAAGAATCAGCTTCATCACTAACCTCCTAACAAACTTGCCCTCTGTTAGTATAGCTTTTAATCCCATTTAGAAAATGTATCTATTTTAGCCTGCTCTTAAGGTCTTTGTATGCATGGGAGTTGGGATAGAGGTTAGTAGAATTGGTTTGTATTTAATAACTTCCTGTTTTTAAGCATATAGCCCCTTTATTAAATTATAGTCTTCTCTTACTGCCCAAAATAGAATTAGAGGCTCTGTCAGGAAGCATGGGTTCCCACTGGTTTGTCCTTCAGAAAAATGTAAATATCACATCTATCTTTCAGTTGAAATTTCTCATAGTCTCTAGGCCACTGATAATCCTGTGCTGTTATAGACGTTTTTTTTAGTATGCCTTTATTGTAATTTAATGGGATGAGGAGGAAGGTAAGTTAAATACATGTGCTCCATTTGTTATCTTGAACTGGCAGTCAGAATAGAAATAATTTATGAATTCTTGAGAAAGATTTCAAATTTCCCTAGATGTGCTACATGAATTATACAGGTATAGAAAAATTAATTTATAACTTAATACCCTAAACAAAAGAGCCATCTATTATACTACCGGCACTCCTCACTTAACGACTGAGTCACTGTTACTACAACTAGGTCGTTAAGTGAATTGGTCATTAAGTGAAGTGGTCGATAAGCAAAGAGCTTAAAGGCAGGTGTCTTATGGTGTGTTGTGACACCATAGGGTATGTAGTTTTCAATAGATATCATGTGACACTACACTTACAAATGAAACATGTGGTCTTGCATGATGGCGAGTGCTTGTGTAGTGTACGTGGACCGATTGCCTGAAGGAGACAAAACAGAAAAGGGACTCCCAACACTCACACAGACTGAGAAAGGGGATTCCTCACACTGGAAAACCACAGTCCTAAGTCAAAGTAGTCATTAAACAGGTAGGTCATTAAGTGAGGAGTGGCTGTATAACATAACTAGAAGTATGCCAAAGACCCCGAACTAGGTAGTGTCCAACAGTAGATTTTTTTTACCCCACTTGCTGGTACTACATTCTGCCACTTGCTCTCATTTGTTCAGTTCATGGTGAAATCAGTTCTACAGTAGTATGATTTTTCTTTTCCAGATAAAATAAAATAAAGAACAATTTTTTTTCTAAGGATACAGTAATATACATGTATTTTAAAACCTGTCCATAGCTCTTGATAGAGTTAGTTTGAGCTATCCATCTTAAGGAAAAGTATGGAAAATTATTTTTTAATAACTTCTTTTTACTGATTGTAAAGTGGTTCACGTTTGCTACAGAAAATTGGGGAACACAAGCACAATGAATAAAATACAAATAAGCATATCTTCTAATCCTACTATAAAAATGAAGTATTTCTTGAATCTCTGCTTGGCCTAGGACTTCTAAAAGTATTTAATAATGGAACCAGGAAAGGTATTAAACATTTCGTTCATTCAGTTGTATTAACGATGTTAGTAAGTGGCTTTCTCAGGTTATACAGAACATTGCCCTAATGAAGAATTTGGAATTACTTTTTCTTTTCCAATGCATAATAAAGGCTCTAAAAGGATTTGACAAATTGCAATTTTTTTCATACATGCTCTATTCACTTTTTTGTTGTTCTTGTTATTGTTCAAAATGAGGATTCTTCAGCCATTCTGTACTGAGTCTGAAAGTCAGCAACTTCAGACCTGGTTGGCCTGCGTTTTTTCTCTTTTTGTTTGTGCAAGTAAGACTTGAAAAATGCATGTGGGTTTCGAAACTCCTGCTGAGCCAGCCACGATTTCCCATAAAAGGGGGAACATTTATTTGTGTATATGAAGTCCTGGACAGCAGTTCTTGGTCAGACGTGAGACAGATGTATGTGTGCACAGCTGTTTGTGTTTAAGGACAGAATACAGACATAAATAAGGTTAGATATCCTTGGTTTGATGCTAGAATATTTTCATATACCATATTCAAAGGAATATCTGTCATAACTGAAAACAAGGGGAAATTTATCAGAAACAGAGCACAGACCCCTTCCCCAGAGCCAGGATAAACAAAACCAATATGGACCTATCAAGCTAGGGTCTTGTAAAATAAACTTCATTGTGCTAAAGAAAACCACCCTATTTATTCATAAAAATATTGTCAGCTACTTCCCCAAAGTCAGATAGTACTGTCTTCTATGACATTTAAGAGTAGAAGTAGATTTTTCTGGCTTGTCTGTCACTGTCAGAAATGCTATTATGTTTAAGCCAGCAACGCTAGAAAAGAATGCTTCGTGAAAAAGAGGACCATTGCTGTCTTTTGCATTAAGCTCCCTTCCCTGGCTAAGGCAGACTAGTAACCCTTTTACTTTTCTATGAAAAAAAGTTTATATTGAAACAAAGCTGCCCCTTCTAGAGTGCATTTCTGTGGCAAAATTACTCCCAGAAAGATCTTTCTCTCTGCATGATACCAAAAGTACAGAATAAAAATATGACAAATGTGAGACCCAAGTTTACAGAGATTTCTAGAGAGTTTTTTAATTTTATTGCAATGATGACCTAGAAATTTGAGATGTTCCTCAGGTAAAAGGCTAACTGGGAATCTTATTAATTCCTTTATTTATTTTTACTCTAATTCTTTTTCCAAGTCCGATTAAGACAAATCTTATGCATTATGTGCTATCTGGATACAATAGTGTATTTGTAAAGTAAAATTCATTCAAATACATTTTTCTAATAGATGCTATAAATAAATACTAATTTTCACACTATCCCTGCCAAGATTTTCACATCTCAAATTCTCCTTTCCCTCTCCCCAGGTCTTTCTTCCAAGAAAAATCCCTTTAAAAGTTCAGAGCAGGCCTTCAAAGTGACTACATACTTTGTTTAGAAGGTACTCTTGTTTTGATGAAAATCCTAAAACAACTCCTTTAAAGGGTTTGTTTAAAAGAAAGCAAGACACAGAGATATCCATAAGACTGAAATGCTACACTTTATTTACACAAGTTTGGACTTTGAAGAAGTGTTTTGTTTTGTTTTCTTGTCAACCCAATAAATCATATTGAGAATCATGGGTGACTTACAGTGTTCAAGACTGAAGAAGACAACTTAGAGCAGTCTGTCCTTTTAACCTCCACCCTGGTAACTTGGCCATTATTAGTTTAAGTCGTATGATAAAAACAGAGGACTAAAACATAGAATTTGCTGCTGCAATCTCTGCCTATACAATTAAGTGGTCCATACTCTTTCTATAAGTGGATATAACTGCTAAGACTTTATAGGTCTTCAAGAAAACTTCTTTGATACATATACTGAATGTAGCACTTATTTAACATATTTTAGATTACATGTTTTGTGTCATTTGTACAGAGAAATACAACAGAAAAACACTGGAAAGAGAACAAAATTATGGAGGAATGAAAAGTCCCTTTTATTCTTCCCATAAACTTGAAATGAACACATAAAGCAGTGTTACAAAGAAGTTTAAACTAAACTATAAAATAAAATCTGCTTTTTATTGCCATGGATAAATGTGATAATTTAGAGGGGGGCAAGTACCCTCAAGAGTGATATGTTTTCAAGAGGAAGCTTTCCAAATCAAATTATATTTTGTATAAACTTCTTTAGAGTGCCTGTTCATTTTCTGATTTGATTATTTTATTCCCCATCTATTTTCACTCAGAGTATTGTGTCAAGAATAAAGACTGAAGGCTGCTAGCAGATGAAGAAAACTTGCAAACTTACCAGGTAAAACACTGTTGCAGGTCACAGGAAAAATCATGCTATATATGGTGACGCCATGCCCATGCCCGCCAGCATAATCCCTACGACACTGGGTGACATGGGCTTATTTTCTCGTCTGCCCCTACCCCACCCACTTTGGACTGTGCTCCACAAAGGAAGAAAGGGCCATATCTTAAGTCATTCTTTTATGCCACACATTTGGACAACGTGAGTGCTGTAGAAGAGCCAATTCTCCCACATGGAAAATAACAACAGCACATCATATTCCAATGGTTGGTGTCACCACACCTGAAGAGATTGCAAGTGTAGCTCTCGTCACTCCATCCTGCTTCCACAAATATGTGTGTCACAAATAGATTCTCCTCTTTTGTACCACTCCCTATTGCTCACCCCAACACACGCACGTGCGTGCGCGCGCGCACACACACACACACACACACACACACACACACGTCATTCACTCTAAGGTTTCTAAGTCACTGAGCAGCATAACTAGATTGGGCACAGATTTCTCTCCCCTGGGCCTGAGCAGCCTCTCTGAAGCCCACCCATTAGTGCATTTGTCTCTAGACTCCTGTTAAGGAGCTGCTTCCCTGCCACGACGGCTCAGTGGCATGGTTATCCAGCTCTTCGCCAATGAGATGTGAGTGTGGCAGGAGAGAGTGATCAAGAGCTGTACCCATCTTGTTTTAACTGAAATATTCCAAGCACACAGAAAATTATAGATAATGATATAATGAATATCTCTCTATAATCACTATCCAGCCCTCTGAAGTCTCAATATTTTGCCATGTTTGCTTCAGAGCTACTTTAAAACATGGAATAAGATAAAGCCAAGCTCATTATGTTACCCACTGTGAATCCATTCCACCCCCTGCCCATGACATATGTGAAGGTTCACACCGTCCACATTCGGTGGGTGTTCTTCCTTTACATGGCTTTGTACCTTTACTCTATCTGAATATGTCCATAAACATTGTGTATGTAGTATTGACTTGCTTGTTGTACACACATAGCTGGTATCATATTTTATATTTAATTCTGTAATTCTTTTTCTTTCAAAATCATATAGTTGCGACTTATAAATATTGATTTTTGAGTTATCTCAATGTTTGTACTCAGAAGTGTGTAAATAATTTAGAACCTCAAATGTGTTCTTTATGCTCATGCATTCTAGAAGAAATACTTGTATTGTAAATAACTAAAAGTTTTCTCAAAATATTGTATAAAACTACAAAAGCACTTCAAAAGTATGTCTCATTGCAAAATTGCCAAATTAAATTCCACATTTTCTCATTTTGCCAGTAGACAAGCAATTACGTGAAAAATTTCCTCAAGAATGAACAAATAAGTTGACACATGATACTGCATGACATACTCTTTCCTTACTTGAAAGATACCTAGATTCTGGATAACTATAAATATTCATCAGAATAATTTACAAAGAAGAGTTTTCTTCAACAAAAATTATTTTGTTAAGCAAACAGGAAAAGGAAGCAAAAAATACGCATACACTTTTATGCTAAATATATTTCGAATGAAAAACATTGACAATATTAATTTCAATTATTGAAATGCTATCTGACACAGAAAAATATAATGAACTTACTTCAGTTTGATTGAAATATTATGTCTAATACTATTGTTTAAATAAGGAGCAAACTACTTGGATTTCTTGTCAATTGTTAACACTTAGAACCACAAGAGGGAGTCTTGAGTGAAAAATCCATAGATTCACATGCTTTGTGCCTTAAATTAGTGATACGATGATAGCAAAGAACCAAACACAGGAAGGAAGTGGTGGAGCGGGTAGAACGCTGAGTCAGCTGTTTTATATACTTCATCAATACACTGTCTAAAAACTTATACATAGTCAATTTTCAACTAACAACATTTGTGAACTGGGGTTAGAAGCTCCCTTTAACATGTATTGTATTGTTAACAATGGCAATAACAATAAAAGCTACATGTTATTAAACTTCTAATATATGACAGACATTATACATAGTATATATGCATATTGTACTACATATAGAATGACTGCATTACATAATAAATATGTAATTTTCTTCATAATTCATGAAGGTAAGTTTGTATAGGATTTTTTTTGTTTGTTTTGATTTGTTTGGTTTGGTTGGTTTTTTACTCCGTTTGCTTTTTGTTGTAGTTGCTGATTTATTTTACAGTTTCAGAAACTGAAGTTTTGAGAGGTAAAGAAAATTTTCCAAGGTCACTCAACTAATAAGTGGTATATCCATACCCAGAGGTATCTGATTCTAAAGTAGGGTTGTCAAATTTAGCACAGACATAGGAAAAACAGTTATTTTTAATTTCAGATAAACAACAAATAAATTTTTAGTATATGTATGTCCTATGCAATATTTGGGATACACACACACACACAATTATTTGTTGCTTATCCGAAATTCATATTTATCTGGGCAGCCCGTGTTTTAACCGGTAGCCCTACTCTAAAGCTGATCCCATGTCTTAACTCTGGTATTCTGACTCTCAAGAAATTGAAAGTCTAATAAAATTTAAAAATTTAAAAATTTATGATTTTTAACTTAACAGATTGACAACATCTTTTCTAAAAAAAGCGGAGAGAACTTGAAAGTCTCTGAGATGAATAAAGAGACTATCATTTTTCTCAACAAGTGAAGGTCAGTAATAGCCACCTCGTTGCCCCTTCAGCATTGTACAACAGTTCAATGATTCTCAAGGTTTCCTGGGTATAAATATCCTCTAAGGTGCTTATTGGAAATACATATTCTCTGCCAGAATCTTTGGCTAGACCTACAAGTGTACATGTTTAACAAGCACTCCAGATGGAGTCCTTGGTTTATACTCTGAGAAATATGAAGTCAGGCATTTAATTTTGCAAACTCATCCTAGAAAAGTGTTACATACTTCATTGCTGAGTATCACTATGATCACCTTCGAAGCACTCCCCTTGGGAAGCAGTGCACTGACACCAGCTCCTAGTCTACCCTTCAACGCAATTTTGGAATTCTTTTGCTGGAATGGCCATCAGAGCTGTTGTACCCAAAATCTGACAATGAAGTTTGCGAACTTGCCACCATGTGCTTACATTGGCAGCCCTGTACACAAAAACTTGGTAAGGTTGTTTCATTGTTATTGCCATTGTTAATAATTCATTACACCTTATTGAGTTGTTTTGTTTGGTTGGTTTTTCATTCTGTTTGCTTTTTTGTGCTGCCAACATAACACATGGTGGCAATTTCATGAACTTAATTGTCAGATTTTGGATAGGATGACAGCTCTGATGGTCATTCCAGAGAAAGAGTTTCAAAATTGCCTTGAAGGGTAGACTAGGCACTGGCATCAGTACTTCCCAAGGAGAGTACTTTGAAGGTGACTGTAGTGATATTCAGTGAGGAGGTATGTAGCACTTTTTCTAGGATGAGTTTGAGAAAGTAATTGTCTGGCCTCATAAATCAGTGCAACTAAATGTTTTTCTGCTACATGCTATAAAGGAGCTCAACTCCCAAGAAATCTTAGAAAGATATAATTAAATTTCTTTGCGATTTCACCTCTCCACATTCTTTTGAATGTTGCCTGTAGGCATTTTAGTATCCACATTCTTAACTATTACAATACATGTCCTCACTTTAAATACACACAGTAATTTTTGAAGTCTTGTTATTTCAATAATTTGATAATAATGAAGGCCAGAATTGGAGGAGAGGTGTTAAACATGGAAGGGAGAAAACAAATAATGAAGACATTTTGATGGTAGAATCTGTTGCTTGTCTGATTTAATCTGCACAAAAGTACTATGTGATAGATATAATTACCTTATTTCATAGATGGGAAAACTGAGGTTCAGAAAGTTAGTTACTTCCACAATATAATATAGCTAATAAGTAGGAGACTCATAATGAGCCTTATGTGTTCAAACTACAAAGACTGAGCTCTTTCCACGAATGTTAACATTTTCATTAATTTTTCAAAAGCAAGATGGAAGAATAATTTTGCACAGGAACTGAAACAGAACCAGTGTATAGAGAACTGAAGTAACTTGCTTACAAAGATATCTTCAAGATGTTAAGGAAAATGAATAGATTTTAGGAGAAAACCAAAACAAGCTCTTAGGGTATTCAATGGATTTTATACCTGTGTCTATACCTATTTTATTCCAATGGATAGATGGTTTAAGAATGCTGAAGTTAAACATTGCAAGATCAAAGTAGAGAAAAAAGGACACAATTTGTAGTAATGGTATTGAAAATGTATACGTTTTCCTTTAGTATTTAGATACATTATTAAGGACCTTCTACATTCGTGGTTTCACGATTAATGCTTACAGCCATCTAAGGTGGTTATAAATATTAACAGCGTTTATAGGTGTAAGGGAAATCACAGAGCTTCATTTTGAATATCCCATCTACTAAGTTGCTAGCTTTGTGCCTAGTAGGGTGGTAGGGCTTATTGAGGATCCCCTGGAGAATAAGGATTATAAAACTAATTCAAACTTTCAGGATGGTAGTTTGGTAATGTGTATCCAAATATAAAAGATGAATATTCATTTATACAACAATTTCAGTCTAAGAAATTTCCCTATGAAGTTAAGCATTACAACAGCAAACAAAACAAAACAACCAAAACCAAAACCAAAACCAAAATTACATTAGTGTGAAAATTTATTAACCCAAGGGATATAATCATACCAATTTTGAAAATAATCTCCTATCTTTTAAAGAAGGGAACTGTCTGATAGAAAATACCACAATAACATAATAATTTGTTCCAGTTGACATGGGGGATACAAGGTCACAGTGAGAAAGCCATCTGTCCTACACTGTGACGCAACAGTAATTTAGGGATGAGGGATAAAGCTCAAAAGAATTAAAGGAGTAGCATTATGAGAAGCTGGAACCTGACTTTAAGAATGACCAAGAAATTTCGAGCAAAATGAGTACATAATATAAAATGTAAATTTCTTTGCCTTGCTATGATACAATTTTCCTCATCTCCCCAAATCTTTAGTGCCTCACATAAATGATCGATCACCGTGTGTAGAAGACTTTTGGAGGATATTCAGGAAGACTTGAGTTCTGATCTGAGTAGAATAGGGATAACATAAGCAGAAAAATAAAATGATTATTAACCCATTTCCTGTTTAGAAAAAAAAGTGCAGCTTGCTGTCACATTCATTTAATTTTATATAAACACTCTCTGAGGCTGAAGAAAATCTGACTGGTTTTCAATGTTAAAATACAATATAAAAACTGTTCTTGGAGTTAGTTCTAAACAGAACTTATTCTAATCCTAATGTAACAGAAATGTACATGATGATCAGTATTTAATAATATTTTTCAGGCATAGGAATGCTATGTTGTCTGGTTTTGACATGTTCAGCAATCGAGAATTACTATATTTTGTAAACAAAAATACCACCATTAAAAAGAGAATACTATAAATAGTATAATGTCATTTGTTTCCAAAGCCTATGATATACTAGAGTGATGCAAAAATAATAATAAGAGCAAGATATTTTATGGCAAACTTTGGAAGTAAGTTTAGGACTGCAATCTGCAAGTTATCGTGGGATAGATGCTGCAGCCTCAAGCACTGCTGGAGAGCATTCTCAGGCAAGTGGGAAATGGATTTCACAGCGAAAGCGGGAACTCAACCCATCAGTTTTGATAGAAATAAGTATCTGCTATAAATACATAGAAATCTTTGGAGAGGCCCTGAATTTTCCACAATTTGTAGAATAGAAAGTGAATCAATTATGTCTAGATCTTAAGACAAAAGTTGACACCTCTTGACCTTTGATGATTTAATGTATTAAAACAAAAAATTCAAATTTCCATTTATCAGAATATCTGACTCTCAAATATTAAAATTATGAGGAAAAATTTACTTAATATGCTGCAATTAAAGAGAAGTATGGAAATATGAGCAAAGCAGAAAGGCTGAAACAAAAATGCCAAGAAAATTTGAAAAAATACTCTAGAAATTTGAGAAAATATAATTGTAAGCTAAAATAACTTTTGACTGGCTAAAGAGCTTGTTAAATTTAGAGGCAGAGAACTGAAAGTTGTGCCTGAAGAAACTGTTCATAAGACAAAGAAGAAATGAAAATACAAAATTATAGGAGGCCATGAGTTAAGGATGGTAACATCACAAGCTGTAACATACACGTAATTACTGATCCAGAAAGAGATGCAGGGAAGAATAAAGCAGCAGCCGTATCTGAGAAATGACTGAGGGTTTTCCAGAATTGTTGCATGTCATCTACTCATAGACACAGGAAGCCCAGTGACGCTTAGGAAACAAAAAATAAAGATGAATTTACACCTAAAAAAACTATAGTAAAACTGAAACAACAAAAAAAGGGAAGATCTTAAAACAATGGCAATTACATTGACGACTGACAGTTATCAATGTAACAATGGAAGCCAAACGTTCCCACTAATGTGATTCTAAACAGGTTTTCAAACACCAAAAAAATGATCCCAGGTAGAATATCAGAATGCAGAGAAAAGGGATTTGAAAGATATTGGTAAATCTGTAGGTAAGTCATAAATAATACATAGATAATACAACAGTTTAGAAAAAATACTTTGGAAGATAATGCTATAAGCTAACAATTGGATTTTGCTTGTTAATTTCAAACATCCAAGAAATTTGTGAAAATTAATTTCATGTTTAGCTATTAAGATACCATCACCAAATTTTAAGGATTAATACCACACAGACCTCATTTGTCAACCTTAATGCAATTTAGAAATCATTGACCACAGAAACCAAAAAAAAAAGGTTAGAAAAATTCTATACATTTGGAACTTCTAAAACATACTAATAATCAAGGGAAATTAAAGTATTTTAAATGAAAATAAGAATTTTATGAATCAAAACAGTAAAAAAATTCATAAAAGGAAGTTTATTATCTTAAACACAAGTCACAAAAGAAGGAAGTGACACAAATTGCTTCATTTTTCACTTATATAAATTTAAAAACAGGTAAAATTAAATGTGTATATATTAACATATTTTTCTCAAGTCTGTAAAGAAAAATGTGGGAGTTATTAATCCAAAACTCAGAGTAGTGTGTCATTCCCTCTGTTGAGGAAGGAAAGGGATACATGTGAAGAGGGGTTTACACGGACTTCTAATTTTTAGTAATTTTCTATTTCTTAAGCCAAGTGGTAATTTGCAGATATTCACTATATTGTTTTTATTCTTTACACTAGACATATATTTTTACCTATTGGATGCAGTGTTTCATAGCAAATTTTATAAGCAGAAAGAACTCTATAGGAGAAAACCATGGATAAAAATTTGAAACAAGTACATAAAGCAACTACTCTATGTACAGTATATCCATATTCTCCCTTCCTCTTTCCTCTTCTCTTCCCTTCCCATGCCTCCCCCACCCCATCTCTCTGTCTCTCTCCGTACAGCGCCCACGCACACATGGATACATTTCAAGCACATTAGAATGAGTGTCTATTTCCAGTGGAGCTGAGAATGAAGGACACAAGGAAAACAAAATTAAGTAAGCCAGGAACAGTAGGAGCAAGGACCACTAATGATACTGTGTCATAAAGTGAGGAATATGTATAATTGAACCCTCAATCCTTGTGATTTAGGAAAATATAAGGGAATAGAAAATTCATAAGAAATTAGATAGGAATAAGAATTTAAGAAACTTCCTTCTCAATGAACCCTTGCTTAACCACCCTATTTAAATTGCAATTTAAATGCTCTATCAACCACTGTCCACTATTCACCTTGTTCCATTTTTTATCATTTTTTTTCCCTCTGTGGTTGTTGGTTTTTTGTTTTTGTTTTTATTTTTTCCTTACTAGGGCAAGAATTTCTGTTAGTTTTTCCACACGAAGTGAGTGCCTTGAATAATACTTGGCACAGAGTAGACAATAAATAGCACCTAGTACAAACCAGGCCCTTAATATAATTTTTTGAGTGAATGAAAAATTACCTTAAATTTTTGGGGGTTACACAATAGAGTAAGGTTAGTAAAAGAATGATGTTGGATCAAGACTGATTTAAATCTACTTAGATAGATGGACGGATGGATAGATATACATATAGATATATAGATAGATATGGGGAACTATATAGGAAACACTAATTGTTGTTTAAATGCTCAGGGAAAGGATCTTCTAGAGAGGGAGAAATTGAAGTGGGAGTTAGAGATCAGCAATTGAGTGAAGTACCTGAGAAGTCAGAGTTGGTGGGACCTCACTCACTTGGGAAAGAACCGGCCTTTGCATAGAAAAGGGAAACTTCCTTTAATTTAAGAGAAGGAAAAACTAGTGCTGACACATTTGAGTATATATATATTTAACTGGTGTGGGGATGAAGGGCAACCAGGGGAAAGAACAAACTGCCAATTGTGTCCTGAAAATAAAATATTTACACAGTGAAGCTCAGATTTGATGCCTAATTGTGGCCCTTGAGTAAATTTTGTAAACGGCTACAGAAAAAAAAAAATCCAAAAAGCAAAATAACATTTTTCTCTAAGCAGTCTTTCCAATGGGAGAAAAATAGAGAATTATTCTCCGGATTTGAGGGCAGAATCATGCATGAGTTAATTCATCTACCCAGCACTGAGAATTTGTCCCTTGGGGAACTCAAACCTAATTATATTGGTGCCAACCTAGAGTCGGTCTGGAATTCATTCTTCCCATGGTAGCGATGATGTGTCACAAACAGAAGCAGCAGTAACATGGTTATAAATCGTGTACCTCAAATAGCTCAGGCTCAAGAAACTGTATTTCTTCAGTTACCACCCAACAAGACCAAACTCATAATGAATGTTAGAAAATCTATTTTCATCTTTAATGATGTATTTGAATAAATTTTAGAATATGAAGATTTTATCATCGTCATAATCTTTCCATGATAATCATTTCAATTTTGGGGAAGGGGGATGGAATTTAGATTTTAGCTGACTAAAATCCAAGTAATGTCCTTGTTAGGAATTTCAAACATAATCATTTAGTTCTTTAAAAAAAATTAAAAAGGTAAATTGCCCACCTTGTAGAAATTCCTGAATTTCTCTTAGAAAAAAAGTTATTGAAAGGAGCCATTTATGAGACAGGTAGTTCCTTGTGAATGTGACTCTACAGCTCAGGAATTAGAGAGTCGCACTCCAACCTGGAAAACAGATATGGAAGAGCCCTAAGGAGAAAGGGTGGGAGGGAGGCTAAAGGAAAGATGTGCAGAAGTCTACCCCCAGGGAAAGAGATATTTCAAAGTAAAACTCCACACACACACACACACACACACACACACACACACAAAATGTTGAAAATTATTCTGTGTTTAATATTTTCCATTCCAGAGGTGTTAAAAACAGAACTCAGGAACAATTTGAAAATCTGTGTGCTGGTGGGTTAGGGGGATGAGTGTGGAACCAAGTTGAATGCTTTAAAATATGCACAAAATATTCAGAAAGCATTACTCTGTGTAGGGAAAAAAACTTATAAATTATTACATTAAATTTGAGACAGAGTGTAATAATTCTATATTGTTCTTAGGTCCTTATATACTTTGGTATTTATAAAAAGTTTTCCTTCAACTTTTTATTAATAAAGCAGTATTTGAGAAACAGAGTAGATAGGAGAAAACATTATTTTTTTGTTTTAAACATTTTTGTTTTCCTGGGAACAAAATACTGTATGTTTTACATTTTTGTTCCACCTTTTCAGTATAGAACTAGTAGGACTCATAAGATCTTCTTGCTTCCTGATGTTTGGAGTTTTTAAATTTCTTTTCTGTTTTTTCTTTATTTTTTATTTTTTGAGTTTCTTAATTTCAATAAAATTGCATATTAATTTTACCAGGTTCACTTACTCCAGCTGATTCACAACTGACACTTGTTTTGAACAGATAATGCTCCAATTACATACTAAAATAGAACTCTGATGGACAACCTACAATAACCACTGCAGGCAACCAACCCATTATCTTCTGTTACCAGGCCAACTAGT
Source organism: Lyroderma lyra (assembly GCA_004026885.1). NCBI lineage: Eukaryota > Metazoa > Chordata > Mammalia > Chiroptera > Megadermatidae > Lyroderma > Lyroderma lyra. The sequence continues at coordinate 38,323 of PVJL010002625.1, forward strand.
TTTAGGTAAAACTTGTAAGACGTCAGATTGCTATCTATAGCTACTTGTCCAGGAAGCCAAACAATACCCTTGTAACAATTGGCCCCAAATGGCCAGGTTTGATTAATAGCTGACTTAATTTCTCTAATTTTTGTCTCCAATTCCAACTTAGGACTAACCAGAGAAAACCCAATATGCATCCCTAATCAATAATACATAGGATGCCCACTTCTGGTTCACCTGCTTTGAGCTTCCTCATGCTAATAGCCTCCAATCAGGGCACACCTAAAGCCTCCCCTTTTTCCACTATAAAGCTTTCTCACTCCTGCTCCTGCCTTTGAGTCTCTAGCTGACTGTCTTGCTATATAGTAAGCTTCAAATAGCCTTTGCTTGTTCTCATCTGGTGGTTCTTCTTTATTTCCACATGTTGTTATTTCACTTCAGTTCTTACAGTGCCTGCTCTTTCTTCAGTAGGGTCTTTATACCTCATTCTATCTTGTAGAAGTCTCTCTTTTCCCTCCCCTCCAAGTACAGCTTACTACTCACACTTCAGGTGTTGGTTCCACAGCCCCTTCTACAGGGCACCATGAACAAGGCCAAATTAATGAAAGTAGGTCAGATTCTTCTAGCACCAAACATTTCTCCTTTGAAGATGTTAAAATTGTTTGAATCAAATTAATATTTATCTCCTCTATTATATTTTAAGGTTCCCAAGGGCAGAAAATATGCATTTTGCTCACCTTCATATCCTGAGATCTAGAATTCACATAGTTGGTGCTCACTAAATATCTGCTAAATTGGCAAATGAAACAGTGATTCTTACACTACTACTTTATAAAAGAAATATACCACTTAATAATAGGCTCTGGGAATGACCGACCTCAGGAGGCTAATCTTTCTGAACCATTCACCTCTTCTGTAAGGGCCATGAGTTTAAGCCCTCTACATGCTGTCCCACTGGAAATTCCCCCCATTATCTCCCTTTATCCCATTGAATATCTTCATGTTTTCTCAAGTATTAGACAAACTGTTTCTTTTAAGACTCTGGTATAAATGGTACTACCGTTTCTCAAACAGCTTTAAAGCCTTAAGATTGATTGGTGTTCTCTGTGGCCCCCCCACCTGGTCCATACTTCTGTACATTTTGCTATGATTATTTATTTACATCTTATACCTGTCAGACCCTGAATAAAAGCCTGTACTCTATTTATCCTCACAGAAAGGAAGCACTGGATGGTTGAATAAATTACAGAGCCACAACAATCGATTAGTTTTACCATACACTAGCCAGGTACCAATGATTATATAGTTGTTCCACTTATCCTGACAATAACCCTGTGAATTAAATAGTATTATCTTTCTTTTGTGGGTGAGGAAGATAATAAGTCTGAGGCGAAGTACCCTGTTGAAGGTCACATAGCAAGTGAATGGCAAAGGTAGACTTTCAATTCAGATATGACCTACTTCAAACGCTGTAATGTGAACTCTGTCCTATATTAAATATAGACTATATTCAATTCAGTTATCTAAAGTTCTAGTCTTATCTAATTTTCTCTTTTCTATATAATATAGTTCTCATTTATCCCTGAAATTCACTTTTTATTGTCTACAGATGCCATGTTTAGGGAATACACATAAATTCATGAAGTGAAATATTTAATCCTAATTGTCCTCCATATTGACATTAAAATATTGTTTATAATATAATTATTTTAAAAGTTGCACTTTTTAAAAAAACATAAAGTGTCATTCTTAACATTTTAATTCCTAAAATGTATTTGTTTAAAATATATACACTACACACTGTATTTCAATTCTTACTTTTTATATTCTTCTGTATTTTTTTATTTAGAAAGTAGAACTTGATACTCAGTAAATTATTCTCATATTTATCTAACTAGCTTCTCTATATAAATGGGTTTCTACATAATTCTATGATAAGGCCTTAGAGGTGATTTAATATCATAGAACATCAAAGCTTATTGTTGACATTAATGTGATGAAATAAAAAAGCAGTAATGTTTGAACTGTTCTCAGTGTGCTATTTGCAAAATGTAAAATACTCATTAAATGCAACCTAGAGTTTATAAATTGATTTATGTCAACACATGAACCAAACATTACAATTTACTGTTCCATGCTTTTTATTAAAACACATCATGAGATCAAAATGGCAGTTAGAATACTTTTCTTTCATATTAAATGGAAATATGAGACTGTTGCCTGTATTTAAGAAGGTAATAACAGGCATTTTGCGTTTCTTATCTAAGCACACTATATCAGCTGAACTCAACTAGTATTTCGTACTAAAAATAGATTTCAATATGAAAAGGAAAGAAGCAAGGAAGAAACAACGGTTCTTTCCTCTTAGAGAAAACTACATGTCTTGGGCCCCCTTGCCTCAGTAAAGTGAGAAATATGTAGATTTTCTATTTTTCCCCTTAACTCTTGGACTATTCAAAGTATAACTCTTTCAATTACTCACTTTCTAAGCATAGAGGAATTTATTCATATACATATATATTTAAGTTCATGTAGTATTATAACATCTGGTAAAGGCTATAAAGAAATAGTTTCTATAACCCTCAAAGGAACACAGGCTGAGAGTAAACTAGGACTGTATTCAACAGCCAAAGACAGGAATGCCAGACAGAGTCACCTGGGTGATGTTTTCCCTTTTTCTTCTCCTTTTTTTCTATTTTTAACTTTTTCCTCATGATGAGAACTAAAGTCAAAGACCAAGCATCTGCATATGTGTGATATATAGCATTGGCACACACTGCACGCTGTCCCTACGTCAAGAATAATGAGATGTTATTTTGTGTTCTGCTTAATCCTACCCTTAAGTCAACTGCCATGAGAATGACCGGGCCGCTCTGCCCAGCATTCATGTTTTAACATGTACGTCGTTGGGAGGAATAAAGTAGGAAAACATTGGAGGATGAGGGGATGCACAGAAGGTGTTGTAAGAAAACTCAGGGAGTTCCCTGGTGGTGCAGTGGCTTAGGGCTTTGGCGTTGGCGCTGTCAGCACTATGGCCTGGGTTCGATTCCCAGCCAGGGAACTACCCACATACCACAAAGCTAAAAAAAAACAAAAAACAACTTTTCATATTCTGCTGCAAACGTATTAATCAAAATAGAGTGCTTTGCTTGACATAAGTGGACTTTGTGATTTTAAAACAGAAAATCTCACTAATTTCATTGAATCTAATATGTCAATCATTTTAAAACACATCCTGATTTCAGAACTGTTAAAATATGAAAAAATACATACACACACACACACACACACACACACACACACACACACATACACACATACACACACAAATAATGAAATAGGGTAAATACATGAATTTCTGGCTTCTTTTAGCAAATTGAAATCTTTGATCACAGTAGGGCGATGAACCCACATGACAACAATAGTTTTGTCAAGTAGTGGCTGCTCCATTTGGTTTCCTTTCCTCACTTCCTTCGTTGTTTTTCCTTTCCTTCCTTTTCTTCCCTTTGCTGTCATTGATTCCACACATACTCATTTAGTGTCTACTAAGAGCTAGGTACCATCCTCAGATTCGAGGAGATATTAGTTAACAAAACAGGCAACAGTCCTACCTTTGAAGAATCTATCTCTCTTCTAGGAAAAACAGACCACAAATGAGTAAATCAACCATGTGATGATTTCAAAAGTGGAAAATGGTATGAAGAAAATGAAACAAGGACATGGAATAGGGAATTATTTTGGAGGAGTGTGTATTGTTTTTGATGATGTTGTAAGACCCTGAAGGGGGAAACTTTGACCAAAGCCTTTAGTGATGAGAAAGAGCTATTCCTGTAAAAATTTACTCCTTCCTTTCTAGACCACTTTTTTAGTTAGTTAGTTTGTTTGTTTGTTTATTGTTGTTCCTGTTGTCATTGTTTTGGTTTCCTTTGGAAGATCCTTTCTTTGCACTTGTTAATATCTCCAGGGGGGCTTTCTCTGGATCCTCTTCTCATTTTCATTTTTTAATTTTTTTTGAGGATTTTTATCAAAGATTTAACTCTGACTTAAATGTTGAAGATTTCAGTGTTTTTTATCTTGAATCCAATTTCATATCCTGAGCTCTAGAACTCTGTTTCTAATTGCCTAGAAATAGCCATCTGCAGCTGGAAAGTTCACAACAACCATATACTACAAGAAGTCTCAAATTGACTTATTTATCTCATCCATAAGTTTCTCCTTCTTCTGAATTATAGTAATAATTACATTGTATGCACTATTTTATTTTAATTTAACAAGCAATTTTGTTGTTCTTACTATGTGCCTGAAACCATTCCAAATGCTTTACAAATACAGTGTAAGATTGCATATTCATTGAAACAGGGATCTATGTTTTCTAATCTCCTTATCTCCTACTGTTAGCATACAAAGAACATTCAATAAATGCTAGGTGAGGAAAAAGAAATAATAAATCAGTAAACTAATAAATTAATACAATAAATGTAACTATAAAAATTAATAAGTAGTGTAGCATTGGGCTAAATAAGGTATAGTATCAAATTTCATGTTTCTTCTTACATTTTTTACAATTTTTTAAAATTTTCAATTACATTTGACATACAATATTAGTTTCAAGTGTACAACATAGTGATAAGTCATTTATATAACTTACAAGTCATCACCTCAATAAATCTGGTACACATTTGACATTATATATAGTTATTACAATGTGACTATTATTGATTATATGTCCCATGCAGTACCTTATATCCCTGGCTATGAATTTGTGCTTCTTAACGTCTTCCCCTTCTTCACCCACACCTCCAGCCACCTTCCCATGTGACAGCCATCAAAATGTTTTCTGTATCTATGAGTCTGTTTCTGTTTTGTTTGTTTATTTTGTTCTTTAGATTCCACAAATTATATAACATTTGTCTTTCCCTGTCTGGCTTTACTTATACCTAGTGAGATACTCTCTAGGTCCAACTCAGTTGTTGCAGATGGTGAGATTTAATTCTTTTTTATGGTTGAGTAATATTCTATCATATATATGTACTACTTCTTCTTTTTATGTTTTTTATTCAACATTATTTTTATATCAAATTTATTTGTACAGCATAGGGGTTAGAAATTTATATAATTTAAGAAGTGATCTCTCTGACAAGTCTAATACCTACCTGGCACTGTACATAATTATTACAGTATCATTGACTATTTTCCCTATGTTTTACTTTCTATCCCCATGACTATTTTGTAACTACTAATTTGTAGGTCTTAACCCTACCAGACCTGAGGCCCTGAACCTAACTGTCCCCTATACCTGGGCTCCTGAACATTAAATAGAAAAAACCAACATAATATAGAAAAATGTTAGTTACATGTAAACAAGTGGTTAGAATAAGATAGAACTTGGAGTCATTTCTTTCACATACTAGGCAAAGTACCAAAAATTAGGTCCAGCGGTCTGGTAGGATTAATTCCTTCACCTTTTAACACTGCTCCCTCACCCTCTCCCAACTATCACCTCAACAAATCTAGTATCCACCTGATACCATATATGGTTACTACAATATTATTGACTATATTCCTTATACTATACCCTACATCCCCTTAACTACTTTGTAACAATCAATTTGTACTTCTTAACCCCTTCCCCTTTTTTTACCCACACCCCCCAACCCCCTCCCATCTGGCAACCATCCAAATGTTTTCTATATCTGCATTGTTTTCTGTTTAGTTTGTTTATTTTGTTCTTTAGATTCCACACATAAGTGAAATAAAATTGCATGTCTTTATCTGTCTGACACCCACTCAGTACAGCACCCTCCATTCTTTTGATTGGAGCTTTTAATCCATTTAAATCGAAGGTAATTTTTGATACACATGTACCTATTGCCATTTTATTTCTCATAATGTTGCTTTTTTTTCCATCTTAAAGTAGTCCCTCTAATATTCTTTATAATTGTGGTTTGGTGGTGATGAACTCTAATTTTTTCTTGTCTGGGAAGCTCTTTATTTGTCCTTCAATTTTGAATGATAGCTTTGCGGGATAGAGTAATCTTGGCTGGAGGTTCTTGCCTTTTATCACATTGAATATTTTCTGCCACTCCCTTCTGGCCTGTGAAGTTTCTGTTGAGAAATCAGCTGACAGTCTTATGGGAGCTCCCTTATAAGTTACTAGTTGCTTTACTCTTCCTGTGTTTAGTATTCATTCTTTATCTTTAACCTTTGCCATTTTAATTATAATGTTTGGTGTGGGTCTATTTGGGTTCATCTTGTTTGGAACTTTCTGAGCTTCCTGGGCTTGCACATCTATTTCCTTTACCAGGCTAGAGAAGTTTTCAGTCATTATTTCTTCAAATAGGTTTTCAATTCCTTGCTGTCTCTCTTCTCTTTCTAGTACTCGTAGGATGCAAATGTTGTTATGCTTGATGTTGTCCCAGAGGCCCCTTAAACTATCCTCACTTTTTTGGATTCTTTTTTCCTTTTGCTCTTCTGACTGGATGTTTTCTGTTACCTTGTCTTCCAAATATCTGATTTGATCCTTTGCCCCATCTACTCTGCTGGTGATTCCTTCTATTATATTCTGAATTTCAATTAATATATTCTTCCTTTCTGATTGGTTCTTTTTAATGGTTTCTATGTCCTTTTTCATGCTTGCTATCTCTCTGTTGAAATTTTCACTAAGTCCCTTGAGCATCCTTATAACCATCATTTTGATCTCTGTATTTAATAGGTCGTTTGCCTCTACCTTGTTTAGTTCTTCTGGAATTTTTCTGCTGGTCTTTCATTTGAGATGTATTTCTTTGTTTCCTCATTTTGTATTCCTATCTGTGTTTGTTTCTGTGTATTGTATTCTATGCTATGTCTCCCAGTATTGCTGGATAGCCTTATGTACTAAGTGCCCTGTGGGGCCCTGGCACCATCTCCCTGGTCACCAGTGCTTGGTGCTCCCATAGATTCTGGTTTGGTGTCAATGTTCTGCCTAGAGCTACTCAGCAAAAGCCTCAGAGTACACCAGTGGCAGTTGCTGCCCATCTGGGGCCTATGGATTTCAATAGTTTTCTAGGAAAGATTGCAATGAGGGCAAGGCTGGCTGCTCATCAGAAAAAGTACTTCTGGCATTGGTGGAGTTGGGTAGGGTGGTATCCCAGTGAGTTAGCAGGGTGGAGCAAGTGGAGATCACCAGACCAATCAGGTTCAGGTTTGGTTGTGTGGGATCAGGCGCAACACAGGAATGATGGCACCCACCAGTGGGCTGTATGAGAGGAGGGCTCACCCAGGAAAAATGGGGACTGTCCTCTAGCTGTTGCCCCAAAGCCATACTTCAGTCTGACCCCCTATGTCTCCAATGCTCCCTGAGCTGTCCATGCTCTGCCCAAGCCCAGGGTGAGTGCCCACAAGTGACTGAGTCTGTGCAGACACTTTAAGAGGATGTCTGGGTTTCCCACAGCCTTCCATCTTAACTGGACAATCAGAGTCCCCGCTGTTTTTCACAGTCAGATGTGTGGGGCTTCTCTTCCCAGACCAGTGCTATGGGCTAGGGAGCCTGCTGTGGGGCTGGAGTCCCTTGCTTTTCCAGGGGTAAACTCTGCAGCAGAATATCCTTCCTGATTCTCTACTACCACTGGAGGTATAGTTCCTTTTGTGTCTGCGCCCCTCCTACCAGTCTTGCCATGGCCTCCTTTTTTTGTATCCTCAGTTAGAAAGCTTCTGTTCAGTTACACTTCAGATAGTTTTTCAGGTTTGTTGTTCTATAATTTAGTTGTAATTTAACGTGTTCATAGAATGAAGTAGGCACAGTGTTTACCTACTCCACCATCTTGGATCCTCCTCTCTTCTTATTTTTTTAATATGGCGAGTATAAGATCTTCAATTAGATAAATGACACACTACAATTTTTATGGATGGTGCTATTCTAACAATGTGTATATGTGTATGTGTGTGTGTGTGTATGTGTGTGTGTGTGTGTACTTATACACATTTCACATTTCTTTTATTCTCCTAATCCTATTCTTATTTTATAGTCTTAGTTCTTATATTTTCTTAATTCTCTTTATTTCTCTATTTCTCCTCTATCAGTCATCTTGATGTTTTCTTTCCACTCAGCTTGTAGTCAAGAAAGACGTGATCTCCACTTGCTCCAGCTCCCTCTCTTCCTGTGTGCTTATTATCTTTCCACCACATGTATTTTACAAAATGTAACTTTAAATCAACACTACTCTAATTTTTTCTTAGAGAACATCACATAACTATACAAACTGGCACTTCTACAAATGCAGAGCACTAACATGACTGGACCTTTATTGCTGTTTGGACATCATATAACTCATGTTTGATCATCAATCTTTTGCATCTTTCTCTGTAATAACTAACTCTCTAGAGTTTAAGATTTCTCTAGAGAAATAATTACCCTAAAGTGCATGACAAGACGCAAAGGGTAGCATGAAGAGAAAAATGGAGGCAAAACTCTATAGAACAACAACATTCATAAAAGATATAATTTGGCACATATTTAATTTTAAGTTCTCTAGTATTCATACTAAAAGAAATAAGAAGTAGGGTGAAATTTGATAATATATTTCATTTAACCCAAAATATCTAAAATACTATAATTTCAACATGTAATCAAGATATAACAATATATATAATATATAACAATAATGAGGCATTTCACATTCATTTTTTATATTAAGCCTTTGCAATCAGGAGTGTATTTACACTTAGCACATCATAGTCAGAACTAGTCACATTTCTAATGCTTAATAGCCACATGTTACTAGTGGTTACCACCTTGGATAAAACAGATCTAGAACTAAGGAGGTCAGGGAATAGTTTGGGAATGAGATGTGTTCACTATAGTTGCTAAAATCTTCTTGAATTTTGATGAAACTCAGGTATCTACAAGAAAACTGTGAATCAGACACCAAAGATTTTGATGACCTGAAGAAAGGGAGGAAATTAGAACTGTCAGGTATGCCTTCTGGTCATTTAGAGGGTTATTGGAAAAGGATTTCGTTTCTACCTATATAGTTTATCTTTGTGGGGTTTATATCAGTAAAAGAGTGTGAGTACATGCAGGAAATTGATTTTACAGGTTTTTTAAGGTTTTCTTTTGCGAACCAAATATTGCAACTATTATATTATCTAGCTCTAATCACTCAAAGTTATAAATTCACATTTTGATATAATAATAACATTGCAGTAAAACTTCAGATTTTAATTTTCAAAAACACTCTCTCAGAATTTCCACATATGATCTGGAGAGTTATGCCACTGCTGTCAACACAAAAGCCTCATGGAAAGTCTGACTGTGAAAATACAAATGCCTAGTGAATAAGAACAGCTTCATCTTCTGTACCTGTCTACCATCAATCAGAATGTTGCCATTTTGAGGGGGAAGAAAATGTTAAATGGCCAAGTCTATTTAAAATAGTTTTTTAATATGTGATTATATCCATTTATTTTTTATAAAAAAGCAATAACCTAACTTCTTTCAGTATAGAATTTCAATTGACTTTGGAAAATGAAAATAAATTTCTGCTACCTCAAGACTATAATATAATTATAATGCCATATATTTTTAAATGTCTTGAGGCTGTCAAGTGAGGGTCACCTCCAAAAAAGAATTCAGTGTATTTGACTGGATACCACATATGTGGGTTTTTATGCCTATGTTGTTCATCATTGTCCCTGATGCCAATAATTAGCTCTTGGCTATGTGATCAAAAAGTGAACTAAAACTTTCCAAAACCATTTTTTTTAGACTACTACATCTATGCATTAACCCTATTCAAGAAGGTGTACTGATTCCCAAAAGAAAAATAGGCCTACTGAAATTCTATTCTCTTTCTCCTCAAAATTTAGTTATTGCTGAACCACTTCATTGCCTACTGACAAAAGAATGAAGGCAAAGCAAAAGCAAAATAACAAAAACAATAAACATTAAGACAGATTTTGGGGACATCAAGCAGATGCTGGCTTCTGGCTCTGTGCTAGTACATTATGATAAATATAAACTATTATTTCTTCTTGCTGGTGTTTCATGTTATGGTGTTGCATCTGTGTTTTGCCAAAAAATGCCAGATGGCATTGAGAAACCAATTGCTCACTATGCAAGAACAATGACATATACATTACACATAAACTGACACAGTTCCAGCAGTTACAAGGGAGCCAAAAATTCCCATAACCACTTTTGTCAGACTTTTAAAATTAATAGAGTACAGATCCCTTGGAATATTCTTTGGAGATTCCTCTCTAAGGATAACCATACACTGTTAATTATGTAACCACAGAGGCAGCTTTGAACTTTTTTGCTATCTACCTCCAAGCTTAGAAGAGTGTAATTTCAAAAGCTCCTTCTTTAGGTTACCAGCTATTGGTTTCTAATTATGTTGTCCTTCTCTCATCATATGGTAGAAGAAAACTTTTTCACACTACTTCTTCATGATGAAATAACCAGTAGAACAACTACCCAAAGAATTCAAGCATGTTATAATTTTTCAACCTCATTTTTCCATTCATTAATTGACTCTTGTTTCTTGGAAAACCTTTTTGTGTTGTTATAAGAGGTGATTTTCATGTTAGCTTGGAGGTACTCAAACAACATATTTAGAAACTCTTTGATTAAAGCAGTGATTAAGAATTAAATATGGTGATATAGAATAGATCACAACATTAAATGTAATGTAAGTGTTTGTAGTATATGCTACATGAATACCCTAAATGAAGAAATATTGGTCAACAACTTTGACTTTTTTTAGATTGTTCCAAAGGAAAAGCTATTATTATTATTACAGATACCACCTAACATCCATTGTAAATCTGACAGCAACAACCACAGGTTCAACAAATTATTTACAGCACATGGATTACCAAACAATCTTATTTTGGGCAATAGCCCTGCCTTTGCTTAAATTGAATGTAAAGAATTTTTCAAGGATTTCTTATCATGGTGGTACTGTGGCTTTATGCTTTAAACCCTCTTCATCTCAATTCAAACATATAGCAGTGAACAATAAAATACTAGATAAAGATACATAGCTGTACTTTAAGCTAAAATTTCTGTGAACCAGAAACAAGCTTCAGGCAGGATGGAACTATGGCTCTGCTGGACACTGAAAGAGGCTGGGAGTTGAATTCCTACAGGGTAAAGAAGACACAGAGCAACACATACAGATTGAGATAGTGGATCCAAGTTTATGACAGAAAACATGGGGCTGGAGTAGGCCTTTTCCACCCTTAAAAAGAAATTGGAGAAATCTGCTACTGCTGCCTGGGACTGTGGCATTTGGAAGCTACTGGACAAAGCAGAAGCAACAAAATAAGCAGCACCTGGGATAAAGCACCCTGCTGATGCAGCAACTAAGTTTGCAATTTCCCCAGTGTTGCCATGGCATAGAAGTCCACCAATGGGCACAGAGTGGAACGGAGAGGAAGGAATGGTGAGTAATTTCTACCTATTATAAGCCCAGATGTGAATCTTCCAATCATATAGAGAAAATGTAACGTTAAGAAAGAGAAGCAAAGGTAAGGGGGGAGGCAAGTGAAAAGAGGAGGGAGGGGGAGTCAAATACACTGTGATGGGAAGAGAACTCACACTGGGTGGTGAGCACTCAATGCAACACATAGACGACGCACTGTAGAATTGTTCACCTGGAGCCTATGTAATTTCTGCCAACCAATGTGACCTCAATAAATTTAACAATTAAAAAAGAAAGAAAAGTAACAAAATCAATAAAAAGAAGTTATATTCACTCGGCAAAATGCAAATAATATAGAATCTTAAAATAACTTAATGTACATATGTTAGCAATCCTCAAACAGGTAAAGAAAGGAAACTAACCATAAAAATAAAGTATAAATTATAGGTAGATAGCTACACATTAAGGTCAAATGAATATAAAAAATGACCAGTTAGCAATCCTTGATATGAAAAATACAGCAATCAGATTGAAGAGCTCAACAGATAGAAATTCTAGACTAGACCTAATTACCAAAAAAAAAAAAAGTGTTACTTCTTAAAATTCAGCCAAAATAAAGCACAGAGATACAAGGAAGAAAAAAAATAAAGAAACTTTAAGAAATGATGGTTAGATGGAAAGGCTCCAGGACAGTTTTAACAAAAGTTCCAGAAGTAGAGAATAAAGGAAATAGTGAAGAAATTGTCAGAGATAAAGGCTGACAATATCCAGAACTGGAAAAAGAAAAACAACAACTTTGCAGACTGAAATAGTACATTAAGAGCAGGGTAGGAATAAGGTCTACAGCCAGATACGTTGCAATAAAATGGCAAACATCAAGCATGAAGAGACAATCTTGAAAGCTACCAAAGAGGAGAGACAGGTGGCCTATAAAAGGTCAAATTATACTGACAGCAGATTTCTCATATGCCAGAATATATTTCAAAAGTAGTCTGAAGTCAGGTTTTTTATTAGTGACTTCATTTGTTTTTTTAGATTCTTCTGAATTTTCTACATAGATAATCACGTCACTTGTGAACAAAGACAATTTTATGGCTTCCTTTCCAATTTACATACATTTTATTTCCTTTTCTTGCTTTACAACATCAGCAAGGGCTTCCAATAGGGTGTTGTAAAGAAGGGGTGAGAGGAGACATCTCTGCCGTGTACCTGATTTGTAGCGGGAAAGCTTTGAATTTCCCCCTATTAAGTGTAATGTTAGCTGTAGGTTTGTCATAGATAGTCTTTATTAAGTTGAGGAAGTTCCCCGTTATTCCTAGTTTACTGAGAAGTTGCTTCTTTTTTTAAAATCAGGAATGGGTGTTGGATTTTATCAAATGCATTTTCTGCATCTTTTGATATGATCAAGCAATTTTTTCTCTTTTTCAGTCTGTTAATTTTTAATTGTTGTTTTTCTGCTTTTTATTGTTAGGTTTATTGTGGTGACATTGATCATTAAAGATTACACAGGTTCCAGGTGTACAATTCTACAACATACTATCTATGTGTTGTGTTATGTGTTCGTAGCCCAGAGTCAGTTCTCTTTCATCACCATGTGTTTGACTCTCCCTCCCTCCTATTGATTGTTCAACCAGACTTGCATACCTGGGATGAGTCCCACTTGGTTGCGCTGTATAATTCTTTTTATACTTTTTTGGATTCAATTCGTTAATGTTTTGCTTAAGATATTTTGTATCTATATTCTTGAGTGACACTGGTGCATAGTTTTCTTTCCTTGTAATGTCTTTGTCTGGTTTTGATATTAGGGTAATGCTGGCTTTGTAGAATGAGTTAGGAAGTATTCCTTCTGTTTCTATCTTTTGAAAGAGAAGGTAGAGAAATGATATAATTTCGTTCTTGAATATCTGATAGCCTTCACCAGTAAATTCATCTGGACCTGGTGCTTTCTGTTTTGGAAGGGTATTAAATATTGATTTCATTTCTAATAGATACTGGCCTATTCAGACCATCTATTTCTTCTTGTGTTAGTTTTGTGTTTCATGTAGGTTATCAACTTCGTGGGCATAGAGTTGTTCATAGGATTCCTTTGTTATCTTTTTAATATCCATGAAGTTTGTAGTGATGCCATTTTCTTCATTGCTGATATTAATATTAATATTTTGTATCCTCTTTCTTTTTTTCTTAGCCTGGTGAGAGGATTTATCAATTCCACTGACTTTTTCAAGGAACATTTTAGTTTAATTGATTTTCTATATTGATTTTCTGTTTTCCAATTCATTGATTTCTGCTCTAATTCTTATGATAGTGAATTTATCAAACTCTTCTGATTACTTTGGATTTAATTTGCTCTTATTTTTTAGTTTCCTAAACTGAAAATTTAGGTAATTGATTTTAACTCTTTCTTTTTTCTAATATATACATTCACTACAATAAATCTCCCTCTAATCACTGCATTCATTACATCTTACAGATTTTGATAAATTGTGTTTTTATTTTCATTTGGTTTAAAATTTTTTTCTTGAGATTTCTTTTTTAACCCATGTGTTATTTAGAAGTATGTTATTTAATCGCTGTGTATTTTGGGATTTTCTAATTTTCTTCTTGTTATTGATTTCTAGTTTAATTCCATTGTGGTCTTAGAGCAGACATTGTATGGCTGCTTTTCTTTTATTTATTTTTATTTATTTATTTATTTATTTATTTTTTTTTTGCTTTTTGGTATGTGGGTAGCTCCCTGGCTGGGAATCGAACCCAGGCCACAACGCTGACAGCGCCAGTGCTGAGGCCTTAAGCCACTACACCACCAGGGAACTCCCTGCTTTTCTTTTAAATGAGTTAAAATGTGTTTGTTGGCTCAGAATGTGGTTTGTCTTGATAAATGTCCCATGTGAGCTTGAGAAGAATGTGTATTCTGCTATTATTGAATGGAATAGTCTATAGATGTCAATACATCAGTTGATTGATAGTACTGTTTAGTTTGACCATATTCTTAATGATTTGCTACTTGCTACATATGTTCATTTCTGAGAGAGGCTGTGTGGAAGTCTTGAACAATGATAGTGAATTCATCTAATTCTCCTTGCAGTTCAATCAGTTTTTATGCCACATAGTTTGATGCACTAATGCTAGGTATACTCAGGTTAAGAACTGTTATGTCTTCTTTGAAAATGAAGTACTTTTTCAATATGCCATGCCCTTCTTTTCTCTGATAACTTTCCTTAGTTTGAGGATGGCTCTATCTGAAGTTAATATAGCTTTTCCTGCTTTATTTTGATTAGTGTTATCATAATATATTTTCCTGTATCCATTTACTGTTAATCTATATGTATCTTTATTATACTTATAGTGGGTTTCTTATAGACAACATGAAATTGAATCATATTTTTTTAAAAATATACTTTGAGAGTCTCTCATTTAATTGATACATTTAGACCACTGACAGTCAAAAAGATTACTGATTTAGTTGGTTTAATGCCTAACATATTCATTACTCATTCCGATTTGTTGTTTTGTTCTTTGGTCTTATTTTAGTCTCCTACTCTTTTACTGTCTTTTGTGGTTTTAATTAAACATTTCATGTGAATCCGTTTTCTCTTCTTTCTTAGCATATCAGTTATACTTTCTTTTTTTTTAATTTTTTTTAGTTGTTACCCTAGAGTTTGCAATATACTTTTACAACTAATCCAAGTCCATTTTCAAATAACACTGCACCTCTTTCTAATTCATTCCTCCTCTCATTACTATCACGTGCTCATTCATTTCACTAAAACATATATAAGCATACATAACATTTATATATCTCATACATAAGCATATAAAATCAAATGCATTATTGCTATTATTATTTTGAGTCCACTATTATTTGTCAGATCAATGAAAAATAGGAAAAGTTGATGAGGCCACAAAATGGCAGCAAGAGAGGGAACCCTGAAAATCTACCCTGGAGATTATGATGAATAAAACATCTATAACTCAACTAAGGACGCCCTATGCAATGCACCAACACAGCTAAGAAAGCACTCATAGCAATAAAGTACCGGCAGGTGAGTAGAGGGCAAATGGAGGGTAAAAAGGGAAGTGCAAAGACACGGGCCACAGGCAGATACCTACTTGGAAATCTACTGCTGGGACAGGGAAGAAGGATGAAGGCAGCAGGTGAGCAGTCCAGGTCTCATTTGGTCCGCAGGACAGAGAAAACGAGGCCCAGCGGCGGGGCGTTAAACACGGCAACCAGACCTCACTTTGGCCTGCTGTAGGTGCAGACCGGGTCCGCGAGGTGCAGTGGCCTGACATCACTCTGATTCCAAGAGAAGGGAGAGTGATGGGGGTGGTGAGGAGCCGCGCTGCGACCTCGCTCCAGCCTGGGAAAGAGAAAGAGCTGTGGCACACACATTTCTCGGCCCACAACCAGCACAGTCTGAGAGACCAGCACACAGGACTGATGCGCAGGGCACAGAGCAGAGTCCTAAGGCAGACTGAGAACAGAAAGGCACGAGGCCACACCACCTGCACGGCCCTGCAGCCCAGGAAGAAGACAAAGCTGTGAACCCTGGCCACCTCTCCCCTCCAGACCTCTGCCCGCCCAGTATCAGCAGCGAACACCAAAGAAACCGCAGCAGAATGTCAGGTTAAGGAGCAGAATATCTACCAACAGAGAGGCTGCCAGAATGAGAAACCAGAGAACGGGAGCTCAAAATAAATGTGAACAACCGAAAATCAAAGTAAAAAAATGGGAACAAGCAACCCATCAGAGACAAAGCTCAAAACAAAGACTATAAAAATGTTCAGGGAACTTAATGATAATTTCAACAGAGAGAGAGAGCAAGCCTCAAGGAAGACATACAAACCTTTACAAAGGACCAGGCAGAGATAAAGATTACAATAGCTGAAACAAAGCATGGTATAAAAGGAGTCACCAGACTAGGTGAAACAGAAATGCAAAGCAGTGATTTGCAAGAAAAGCCAGTAAAAAACACCCAACAAATCAGAACAACAAATAGAAAAAAGAATCCAAAAACACAAAAATGGTTTGAAATTCCTCTGGGACAACATTAAACATAACAACATTCACATCATAACAGTACCAGAAGGAGAAGAGAGAAAGCAAGGAATTGAAAACTTACATGAAGAAATAATGACTGAAAATTTCCCTAATCTGGCAAAGGAAACACACATACAAGCCCAGGAAACACAGAGAGTCCCAAACAAGATGAACCCAAACAGGAACGCGTCAAGACACATTATAATTAAAATGGCAAAAGTTGAAGAAAAAGAAAATTCTAAAAGCAGCAAGAGATATGCAAGTAGTAACTTGTAAGTTATTCTCAGCTGACTTCTCATCAGAAACTTTGCAGGCCAGAAGGGAATGGCAGAAAACATTCAACATGATAAAAACCAAGGATCTACAACCAAGAATAATGTACCCAGCAAGGCTAGCATTCATAATTGAGGGGCAGAGAAAGAGCTTCTCAGACAAGAAAAAGTTAAAGGAGTTCATCACCACCAAACCAGTACTACAGAGAATGTTAGAGGGACTTCTTTAAGATGGGAGGAGGGATGAAAGAGTGAGTAAAATAAGGGAAAGGGATTGAAAAGTTTATTTTAGTTGTTACAAGGCAATAATCATGGGGAAATAGAGTATAACATGGAAGTATAGTCAATAAGGTTGTAGTAACTTTGTGTGGTGTCAGATGGGTACTAAATTTGTTGGGGTGATGGGAGAGAGTTGGAAGGGTGGGTAAAAAAGGGGAACATATCAAGAAGTACAAATTCATAGTCAAAGAATAGTCACAGTGATATTAAGTGCAGCATAGGGCATATAGTCAGTAACATTGTAATAACTATGTATAGTGTCAGAGGAGAACCAAATGTAGAGAAATGAGGATTTAACAAGTTATATAAATGACTCATCACTGTGCTGTACACCTGAAACCAATATAATATTGTATGTCAAATGTAATTGAATAATAAAAAGTCTGAAATAAAGAATAGGAAAAATTAAAAATTTTCTTTTACTTTCACTTATTCCTTTTTTGATGGTCTTCCTTTCTTATGGAGATACAAATTTCTGATCTGTATTATTTTCCTCTCCATAGAAACTTCTTTTAATATTTCTTGGAAGACAGGTCTACTGGCAATAAATTCTCTCCATTTTATCTATCTTCTATCTATCTATCTATTTATTTTTGTCTGGAAAAGATTTTGTCCTTCACTTTTGAAGGATAATTTCACAGAGTACAGAGTTCTAGGATGAAGGGTTTTCTTTTTTCCTCTCTCAATGCTCTAAATATTTTACTCCACTTTCTTCTTGCTTTCGTGGTCTCTGAGAAGTCAACTGTAATTCTCATCTTTGTTTCTCCACATATAAAGTGGTAAGGTGTTCATTTCCTTTAGCTTCTTTCAGGACTTTTCCTTTATCTTTGATTTTCTGTATTTTGAAAATGACATGCCAAAGTGTAGGGTTTGGGGGCATTTATCCTGCCTGGTGTTCTCTGAACTTCCCTGATGTATGTTTTATGTCTGACATTAATTTTGGGGAAATTCTTAGTCATTATGTTTCAAACTCTTCTTCTGTTCTTTCTCTTTCTTTTTCTTCTGAAACTTCCTTTATGTGTATGTTACACCTTTTATAGTTGGCCCACAGTCTTTGCACAGCCTTATTCTGTTTTGTTCTTTTTGCTTTTTGGGTTTCAAGGATTCTATTGAGATATATATATATCCTTTAGCTCATATTCTGTCCTTAGCCATAACCAATCTACTAGTAAGCCCATCAAAAGCAATCTTTACTTCTGTTAATGTTTTTGTCTCTAGCATTTTTTTTTTTTTTTTGGTTCTTTCTTAGAATTTCCATCTCTCTGTTTACATTACACTTGTGTTCCTGCATGCTGTCTACGTTATCCATTAGAGTCCTTTGCATATTAACCATAGCTATTTTCAATTCCCTATCTGATAATTCCAACATCCCAGGGATAAGGTGGCTGGAGTGGGCTTAAATTACTCTCTCATGGAAGGCTAGAGCTGGCTGAAATTGGGTAGTTTTCTTCCCCGGATCAGGTAAGCTCTGATCATACCACCCAGGTTAAGCTTTGGCTAACTAGCTTCCCCTAAAGGCAGGCCTCATTAAGAACAGCAGAGTGCTCTGGCGTATTTCAAAATTCCTTTTCCCCTTCCCTTGCCAGAGCAGGAGGTGATTTTTCTCCATCGCTTACTGTGGGAATCTTGTCCAACTCCTGGAAGTAAATATCATAACATTGTGGGGACTCACCTATGACTGGGTCCCCCTGGAGTTTTTACTCTCAGACTGTCCACACTGAGCCTCCAGCAATGCGTCCATCAGTTTAGGCTTTCTTACCTCAGCCCTGGTTCCCATGAGGGTTTCAACTCCCAAGTCTCTGCCCTGGTAAACCATGACTCTGTATTTGACTGTTCGACTCCTCAGTCTTCAGGGCAGCAATTTGTCCTGTGTCCCCGCCGCATTTATAGATTCAAGAAGAGTTGATATTTCAAACTGTTCCGCTTTTTACTTTTTATTGGACAGAGTGTTGATTTTCAACTTCGTTATATGTAGAACTGGAAATCAGAAGTCTGAAGTCAAATCTTCAGTCCCCAAAAAGTTGAGCAACAGTGTGGCATTGAGGCACAAACCAAATGAGCCAGGCACAAAGGTTAGCAATTGAAAGGAGAGAAAGTCTGAGGTGGTCAATATTTCTGGAATCATTTTTGACCTGAAAGGCAAGCAGTTAAGGCAGATTTACTTCAGCTCCTTCTGCTTTGAACAATGGTGTTCCATAGGTGATTATAGGGGAATTCTCAAAGTCCACTTTCAGAGCAGCATTTCCCAAGCCTATTTCATGGAACATTCTGGAATGAGTAAAAATCTCTGTCAAATAAACAAAAAGATTCCATTGTCGAATATGATTAGAAACTCTTGAGTGAAACAAAATTAGGTTTCTTCACAATAGAGTTTATCAGGCCCTTGATGTATCAAAATACCCTGTAACTCTCCAAGATGGGTGTTTAGAATGCAGGATTTTTAGATTTTCACACATCTTTGAATTTAGATGACTGTTTCCTTAGAAGGGCTAATGAGATAATCCACAGCACATGCTCTGGAAGAAAAGCTTCTTTAGATTTATCTAATCTTAACTTTTACACTGTATTTTATGACAAGTCTCTGGAGACACAAAGTAAAGTAAGCCAAAAAAGAAAATTATTCTCCAGTCACTATAAAACTCACCACAAAATGCCCACCCTGATGATTAAAACCCATGTTAGTTAAAGTGGAGTCTTACATATGCCAGATTGCCTTTTAGTTCAATCATACTTTTGTCCATTTTTGCCTTCCAGTCCTCTTTGCCTTCAATGATTCAGGGTGGAGTTGTTTTTGCAGCTATAAAGGTCACTTGTTAAAGGCCTGGTCATTCTTTATGTGTTTTATTGCTTCAGGAACCCGCGAAGAGTGTGAGTTAAAGCAATCCCAGAATCATGTGTTAAGCTATACAAAACTGGGTTGTTTAGTAACACTTTGTACCATTAATGTACAGAGTTCACAAATGATAGATAATTCATCTGGTCCTCTACTTCAAGGCCTAAGAGGTACTTCCCTTGAATAAACAACTAAATGTCTCTTGGAAAGAGTACTACTAAAAGGAACAGAATTTCTGAGTTGCTAACATCTTACTGGAAAATTTGATTTTCCTATTCTGTTCCCCAGAATGACAACTGCAAAAGTCAGGTAGACATGCCAGTCCACGTATCCTCATATAACTAGTCCTACAAGGTTTTTTATAAAACCTTCATATAAAAATAAAAGATTATATGACAATTAGTAAGAACATATGAAGAGTAAAAACTAAGTTTAGTTTTCTATATAAAAAACAATAGTAACATCTAGCGTTTACATAATGCTCAATGGCCTACGTGACTAAGCACTTTTGACACCTGAACCCATTTAATCCTTATAAAACCCCTATGAGACAGAGAAGGTGGCTTTAACATCTGGAAACACTGACAACAGACATTATAAATGACTTACAGATCCTACATTACAGCAAATGATATGTTCAACGTGCTGTGCAAAGTCACAATGAACGTGGTTTATTGATTTATTTCCATCAATGCATGCATCTGTGATATGTTGCCTTACGTGGTCTCTGCCTTTTCATTGAATAAACCTGTATTTTTTTTTTTTTGTCAAACCCCTGGAGAAGTAAATCAAAGGAGTTCAAAATGTAAAAAATAACATTCAATAACATAATATATATGCTTCTGAATTTTATAGCTACTGCATATTATTATCTCCATTTTAAAGATGGGAAAATAGAGGCTCAGAAAAGTTAAGTAATTTGCCCAAAGTCATAGAGCTGTGAATGATGGAGAAATGATTTAAATCAAGGCCATCTATCTGTAGGTACCATGGAATCATAAATAAACCTATACATAATATACAGTAGGTTTTTAAAATAAATTTGCATTCTCTATGCTGGTCCAGTGCAAATTTTTTATCTTTTATTTTCCAAATTACTTATTTATTTGTTTCTCATTCTGTTGTAGAGCAGGGGAGTCATTTATCTTTATCAAGGATTTTATTCCTTATAATTGCAAAACTTTTTATACGTCCTTAGTTTCAATCCTAAGGATGTCTGCAATACAAAATGACTGCTGCAAATTACTCATGGACTGGCCTCTTCTACTACTTGCAAGCTGATACAGTAATTTCTATTGAATTTGTACAGAAAGAATACTTCCCATGGGTTCCAACCTGAACAAGAACTGAATAAATGTGTGGATCCCAGGATTCTTCCTGCTATTCTATTATATGGCCACCAACTTTCCAATATCTTAGGTTGACTGTTAATTTCATGACTACTGTCATACAGGTCACTCTTCATGTCGTTATATCATGAATATATACACACACATATGGTAAAGTGGAAAGAATTTCAAAGAGAATGGTTTTCTGATTGTTTTTTTCTGATTTTTTTTCACATGTTAACATGACTTCCTAATCTTTTTTTTTTCTTTAAATGGCAAATCCCTAATGACCTCCCTCTTAAGAATGATGCCTCAGACCAAAAATACATTTTGATGGCCCTTAACCTCCAGGGTGAAAAGTCAATTTATTAGAAATCTGTTCTTTAATATGGGGTTTCTTACAGGCCCACATATGATCAGGAGACTGCTACAGCACCGTGAAATTATGAGTGGTGAACAATTTCCACACAAAGTTGTCATAAAGAGTTTAAAATCTAAAGAAAAAAGGAACTGGTATAAGGGATGGAAGAAGGAAGGAAGGAAGGAGTGGGAAGAGAGAAAGACTGAGGATTTAGAGAGCAATTGATGGGCACCCACCTAGGAGTTGGGGGTTTGGGGACAAGGGCGTGCTTGGCCTCAGCAGGGCACCTACAGTGAGGAAAACAGATGTTAAAGGCGTTGTTCTGACTACATCTACATTTTTTATTGGTTTTTGCGATTTAGTATCTGTATCCAGAGAAAATCTACTACTTTGAATAAGGAAGAATGATGGGGCTACATCATCTCGGCTAGCAACTTGACAGACATATTTCTAATGATCGGGAATGAGTTACAGAAATAGGAAGTCCTGAAGCAGAAGGAGAGGGAGTGGGGAATCCTCCAAGGAAGGTTCCTGTTCATGCTCAGATAACAACAATTTTAATAGGACTGAACCTATACTACTGAATGCTTTTTTTAACTCACAAATTTGAGCTTTGAGCTTAGAACTGAAAACTTGGAAGCTAATAAATTTCTCAATTTGTAGAGGACATAAATTCTATTATAGAGGTGATAGCCACACAGGGCTATGTCATGTGTTTCTGAGTAAGAAAACCCTGAGTCTAAGGCATTTGTGAAATGTCTAAAACGTTTTTTTTGCCTGGAAAGTTTTACTCCGCAGTTCTAAAATAATGAACTATGTCTCAGCCATTAACGTAGCCGCTTAAACGCGTTTGCTTTTTTCCACGCAGGTGAAAGACTCAGAAGACCTTATGGAAAAATTGAAGTATGTAATATTAGAACAGCAAGGAGCAGCATAATCATTGAAGAAATGATCATATTGTCTCTCAGCATTCATTGCGCTACTTGATGTGGATAATATAATAAAAAGATGGAAAATAATTTAAACCAGAAATCATAGCAGTAGCGTAGTAACTGTTCCTCTGGGTTTTGTCGTCCTTGTTGTTACATCTCATTTGCATCTGTGCCCCATACATCTATGATAGTGACTTGTGATTTTTCATGCACAGACCTTCAGAATTGGACTCTCACTTATTTGATCAGACTTGGCATTAAAATACTTGAGAGGATAATTTCCTTTTGGCTTACACAAAATAATTTGATTTTACTTGTGTGACGTTAGAAAAGTCATTTAAGATCTTCTTACTGACTGATTGTTTTCCTTAATTTCTTCTGAAAAGCAGACAGAACACTAACTGATCATTCAAAATCCTTAGCTTGATACTGATGATACCCAATTAATATTAGCTCATTCACATTTTCCAAGATTAATAGAGATACTTCAGCACTAGAAGATAATGTCTTTGAATCTCTCCATCCCTGTATCCCACAAAAAGTAATGTTCTAAATTGTCATCACTCTTTTTTTAATCTTATGACAAATGGGACAATTACACTAAAAGATAGAAAACTATTACTGTGCACTAACTGCCACATCACATTTTCTATTGTAGGAATGGAGATCAGGGAGATACGTCTGCTGTATTTATGCAGTGCTTCACATAGCACCATATGCTTGTGGGTTCTTAATACATGCTATTTGATGATTGATTTATACACTCCATTTACAAGGTGTTAATGTAGAAATTCAGTCTCATGTCTCAAATTAAAATAGGTTTTACATTTTTCCAGTAATGTCTTTTATAAATAACACTAAATATTACTTCAAATTCATCAACAGTTCTTTATGACAACAGAATGTACATGAAATGTACAAATAAATATGTTCTGTGTTAGATGAACAATGCACAGATGGTTTTAAATTTTTACAATGGATTTATGGCCTGTATATTTTGTAAAGATTATTTATTGCAACTAGTCTGCAAAGTTATTCTGAGATGTAGAATATTGCAAGCAAAGTCTAGAACTTTAGAAAGTAAAAGGGAGAGGTAGAAACACTTTGTTTTATCAATACAGCAAAACTCTATTTCTCTTGTCTAGCACATATGTCCAATACTCATTGTATGCACTACAAAATGCTTGAATGTATGCACTACAATTGTTTGAAAATAAAACATTAATAAAGCAAATTCAAGTAATTTTCTAGGTTTAGAAACATGAGAGATGGAAAATAACAATGAGCTTTTGAATCCATTACACTAGCAAACCTGCCTTTATCTGTAATATTCAGATTTGCCATCTGTAAAGTGGAAGAAATATCACCTACCTCACAGGATTAAAAGATAGTGAAATGGGATAAATTATTTCACATGAATGGTGAGATTTTAATAGGTTTAAAGAGATATGAGTGGGTCCTCATTAATGACAGTTCTTATTATCACTTTTATTATGTCAGTTTTTCTTTTTCTAGGTATATGGAACCAGCAAGAGAAGGCTCAAGAAATAGAAAATGCAAGAAGTTACATGCCAGGGTAAAAAAAATATTGAAATTTTATTCAATAGAATAAAAGAGTCTATTAAAAATGTTTCATAAAAGAAAAATTAACCTGATTTCGATTCTGCTTTATAATAGTAGTTCTCAAATTTCAGGGTGCATGGGAACCCTGGGGGTGATTGTTTAAAATGCAGATTTAGGGACCTTATGTTGAGAAGTTATGACTAATCAAGTCTGATATGGGATCCAGCTAAATCTGCTACAGAAAGTCTAGGGTCACATTTCATGAAACGCAGCTTTAGAGAAATGAATCTAAATGCAATATTCGGGATGCCTTTGAATGGGAGAAACTGGACACAAGAAGTCACTTAGCAGTTTGTTACTCAAATCATGACTGGCCAGTCACCAGCACTGGGATGACCTGGGCACTTGGTAAAAATGCGGAACCTTGGGCCAAACACAAAATCTTCCAAGTCAGAACCTATATTTTTTCAACTTTATTGAGGTATAATGGGCGAAAAATTATACATATTCAAGGTGATCACTTGATGTTTTGATATACGTTGTGAAATAATCATTACAATTAAGCTAATTAACACATCCATTTCTCCATTAGTTTCTTCTGGCTTTTCTTCTCCTCACATAATTACTTCTTTCTTTTCTCTTCCTCCTCCTCCTCTACTTCCTCCTCCTCTTTTTTGTCTTGTGTGTGTGCTTGTGTGTGGTAAGAACACTTGAATTACACCCTCTTAGCAAATTTCAAGTATACAACACAGTATTATAACTACAGTCACATTGCGTTTTTATAAAATTCACAGGAAATTCCCTACATACTGAAATATGAGATGACTGACCTATAATAACTGGGAGTACAGATGAAAGCCAATAAAAGCCTGGAATTGGGCAGTGGCAGAGGGAGAAGAAAAGAAGAGTTAAAAGAGAGGGGTCATACTAGTTGACTTTACAATGTTCACCTTGGATCCTCCTGTTCTGTCCCTGCACAGAGAAGACATGGCATTAAATAGTTTCCCTAGCAGCCTTAGGAAGAAATTTCAGAACAGCTGTAAAGCAGACTGAGACACTTTCAAATAACCATCTGGCCTCACTTTTCACCCTGGTGTAGCATAAACATGGAGATGACAGAGGAAGGATGATTATCAGATTGAATTTAGAAAAGTAGGACTGGACATTAGCGGATAAATGAGAATTTAGTAAAATTTAAGCATGGGGGTTGGGCCCTTTTAAAGCTGCCTTCTTGATACAATGGCTTCACAGCGTGACAAAGCCATTCATCTCTTCCTTCAGCTCCTTTGAGCAATTCTCATTTTCCAAATTGAAGAAGGTTGCTGAATGCTGGTGGTGCTAGGATATTTTTTCTATGCCAAAGAAACATATTACTGCCCACTGAGTGGAGCCTAGAAGTTGGTAGCTGCACACTGACTCACTAATTACTCTCCTAATGTGATAGAGGGAAAAGTACACTACAATTTTGACATACAGTCGTTTCATGAACGTAGCATTAGTGCAGAACATCAGGGGTGCCTGTATTAGCTAGAGTGTGAGGCTGAATTAAATGTGGAGTAACTATGAGCTAGCAGAGGTATTCTATTAGCTGAATGGCAGAGCATGCAATTTAGAAGCTGTAGGCTCTGAGTTTTCTCTCAGCAGCAATGTCTAAACATAATTAATCAGTTGCTTCTCACAGTAAGTGACACTAATTAGCCTCACTCTAATTGCTATGTACGGAGTAATGTTACTCCATTCTAAGTGCTCTGTACAGTAGCGACATGAGATCTTTAATACATTATCATGAATTTCCATGTAATTACAATCCTTTCCAATGGAGCGAAAGGAAAATATTGTAGGCTATTTCATCAGGAATCAATAAATAACTGATATTACCACTATAAGAAATAGAGCGATTGAGTCCCTTCCTTGTTATTAGCATGTATGTGATTAGAACTATTATGTATACTTGTAAATGCCAGACCTTGGAACTAAAAATACGCCCTTTGATAACTATGTTCTTGCTAGACAATTTTCTCTCTCAAAGGAAATTTTTCTAATTTGTCCTGAATTTTATTAACTTTCTGGAATCAGAGACATAGAATTGACTTAATTTGATAAATGGAGTAAAAGAAAATAACTTTTAATATTACTTCCATTTTAGGTTCTTTGTCTTTGTCTGGTTGTATTCTTTATCCTTTATGCTGTTTTCCTCCTTTGTAGAAGATTAACTTCTTATTTTATATATTTCACATTATTCTTTATGCTTAACTATTTGAATTGCCTAAGTAATCCTTGAGCTGCTTTATAGAAGCTTCTTCATAATTCTAGGAAATTTTCTTTAAAAATGATTTTAAACTATAGCTGAAAAGAGAAAATGTTCTTGGATTCTTCTTGAGTTTCAATCATAAAAGGTAAAGAATACCATGTGTGCTCTAAGGAAACAAGTGTAATGGAGCAGAGAGAAGAAAAATAGCAAAGGAAAATAGACCTCTCTTCATAAATGCACTGAAGCATTAGAAATGAGAGGATTTCAAAATTATATAACTTAAATAACTTACTATTTCTTCTCTTCTGACTGCTTCACTCAGGTAGATTTTAATTATTCTGGTTTTGTATGGATTCGATTTTCTTATTCATGTGAGTAGTTACTTTTTCATTATATAATTTATGAAGAATTCCTCAGTTGTTTCTCCTGAGAGCATGTCTGTCCTTCTATTGTGGTTGTTTTGATTTCGGGGTTTTGCAACTTTTTTCTTTAATGAAATACTGTCTCTTCCTGTATTTGCTGAGTTATTCTTTATGTTTGAGAAATTTCCTTAAATTCTGAGGTTTTTGCTATGTGAAAAACTTCGTATTCCCTAAAACAAAACAAAACAAAACAAAAAACTAAACCAAACCAAACAAACAAAAAAGCACAACTAATTAAAAACTTAGTGTATGGCCTACTGTAAGAATATTTTCCTACAAAGACGTCCTAAGGTTTGAAAAGTTTGTTCATTGGGCATATTTATTTATCTCTCTTCATTAGAAATTAAATAACCAAAGAAATTTGTTAAATAAATTGTATTTTCAAAAATTATTTTAGCTTTTGAAAGAGAAAAGACATTGTTGGAATTATGGGGAGAAAAACAGTTTCCAGCTTCTAATATTCCTATTATTAACAAATATATTTAAACTTAATTAATTTGAATTATTTTCTTTTCTAACCTGTAATGCTATTTCCAAATATGCCCAAGCTCTTTTAATTTCAGAAATTTGTTTCCAGCTGTTCATTATTCTATTACTAATTGATTATATTTATACCAAAGTTACATTTGTGTCCTTTTCTAATCACTATCAATATTGTGTGTGCTCCTGCTTATTGCTTTAGCTAGAATGCTCTCTTTTCTTACCATTCTTCTAACCTGCTCCTATTCCCAATCACCTCTTCTACGCACCATTGTAATGGAAACAGTGTGGTGTATTTTAAAACATCAACAATATACCAGTGTCAAGGAGAAAGAGAAATTTGGCCTGAAGTCCTCAATGTATCAATGCATGTCACTTTACTTCTGTTTCTTCATCTGATACGTGGTAATAACACCTGACTGAAGCAGATAGTTTTCAAAGACAACAAATTACTAAAACTGACTCCAAGGAAGAGAAAAAATTGAAACAAACTCATTTTAACAAGAAAAAAAAAAAGGGTTTTCATTGAAAAGATCCTCCTAAAGCTCACAGGACTGTAAAAATTTTTTTAAGATAATTCAATCAAACCTTTAAAAGGTAGATATTTCAGTGCTATTTTAACTATTCCAGAATGTAGAAAAATGTTCTCAAATTTAATAAAGACTAACTAAAATAGAAATATGCAAGTCACTTTTGAATATAGATAAAAATATCCAAAGTAAGCCCAGACTCTAGAAGTACATTAAAAATATCCCACATTAGGATTATGAGGAATTTATTATAGGAAAGTAAGGATGGTTTAATATTAAGAAATTTATTAACATAATCTATCATTATACTAAGAAAAAATAATGTATGATACTAAAAAACCAAACTCAACATTTCTTAATTATAAATTTTTTAAACCCTTAATAAAATAAGACTAAATTAAATATAGTAAAAATTATAAAATGTATCTAAATAAGCTTTTCACTGATGTCAGGAACAAATTAAGGATGTTTACTATCACCCCTGTAATTTAACATTTTACTAGAGATAATAGCAAAGGCAAAGACTAGAAAAAACAATCAGAGATAAACAAATTTTAATGCAGATATGATATATGAGTATATAGAAAGCCAATCAATTATTAGCCACTTCTGTTTAACATAGTACTGGAAGTTCTATCTAGAGAAATTAAATAAGAAAACGAAATAAAAGGGATCCAAATTTAAAAGGAAAAAGTAAAATTGTCTCTGCAGATGACATGATCTTATATATAGAAAACCTTTAAAATGCTACAAAAAAAATTAGAACTAATAAAGAAATTCAGTAAAGTTACAGGATCCAAAATCAACATAGAAAAATATTTGCATTTCTATGCACTAACAATGAAATATTAGAAAGAGAAATTGAGAAAACCATCTCATTTACAATATCAAAAATAATAAAATACTTAGAAATAAATTTAACCAAGAAAGTGAAAGACCTGTGTCCTGAAAAGTATAAAATGTAGATGAAAGATATTGAAGATGACACAAATAAATAAATAAATATCCTGTATTCATGGACTGGAAGAATTAATATTGTCAAATGTCTATATTACCCCTCAAAATGTACGGACTGAATGAAATCCCCATCAAAACTCCACTGGCATTTTTATAGATTCAGTATAAACAATTCTAAAATGTCTATGGAACCACAAAAGACCCTGAATAGCCAAAGCAACCTTGTGAACAAAGAACAAAGCTAGTGGAATTACACTTTTTTGATTTCAGACTATATTACAAAGCTATAGTAATCAAAACAGTATGGTACTGATATAAAAACAGACACATAGACCAACGGAATGAAACTGAGAGCCCAGTAATAAACACACACACACACATATATACATTTAAATTATCTTTGATAAAGGCACCAAGAACACATAATGGAGAAAGAATAGTCTTCAATAAATGGTACAGGGAAAATGTGATATCCACATGCAAAACATTTATTGATTTTTAAATTCTTTTGTTTGTTTGTCTGTCTGTTTGTTTGGAATAATACAATCTGACTCCAAAGATTATATGGAAAGCTAAATAGCCAGGAAAACACACTTTTTAAAAAGCAGCAAATAATGTGAACTAGCCTTATTAGATGTTAAAATATATTATAAAACATGACAAGACAATGGAAAAAAATTAAAAGTCTCAAAATAAACTGAGATATGTATGAAACTTTAGCATTTCAAAATGAAGCAATAAATGGAACAAAATATAATTAGATCCATATCTCACATTACACACTAGGAAAAAGTCTAAATAAAATTATATTGAATATTATAAAGAAACATCTGAGAATTTATAACCCGATAATGGAGATGTCTTTCTACCTCAGAATCAAAATTCAGATGTCATAAGAGAAAAAATTGACAAATCCAAAAACATTAAAATAAAAATGCATGGTGGGGAAAAAAACAAACCAGCAGCAAATGATAAGCTGAGAAATAATACTGGCAACTAATATTACTGGTTTTTTTTTTTTAAAAGCTAATTTTCATAATATTTAAAGCACTTTAAAAAATCTAAACAAAAAAATTATCTCCTGCTCCAATAGGACAAAAATCATAAACAGACATCCAAACAAATGACTTTTAAAGTTCAAATTCAACCTCATTCACAATGAGACATAAAAATTTAAATTCTAATGAAATATGTATTTTTAATTTTTCAGATTAAAAAAAAATCTGAAAGTTGACCACACATTTCGATGGTGAGATTGTGGGGAAATAGCCATTCTGCTGCATATCTGATGAGAGTGTAAATTAGTTCAACTCCAATAATGGACAATTTGACAATATTAATAGACATTACAAATATGTTTTTTAGCCCCAAAATTCTATTTTGTATATTTGGACTATTGACGTACTAAATCACTGCAAAATAATGCATATACAAGATTATTCATGGCAATAGCAGTTAAGACTGAAATCTATCTAAATGTCCCTATCGAGGTAACTTGTGAGATAGTACACCTATTGTAATAAAGGTACAATGGAGCTATAAAAAAAATGAGAGAGAATTCTCTATAATTCAACATGAAAAATATCTAATTCATATAGTTACATTAAAAAGCCAAACAAAAATATTGTATAAAGTACACTATCTTTTGGATTAAGTAATAACAAATATTTATGTTTATTGTGTAAGAAAATTCTGTCAGGACACTGAAGAAATTAAATAACAGAGTTACGTTGGTGGGGATGACAGAAAGGTATGAACTAGGAAGAACTGTGAACCTAAAATAGGAGTGAGAATTTTTACTATAGATCTTTTAGTAGGTTTTTTCTTTTGATCTACGTGTACATATTAACTATTCAAAAAAATAGATGAAAAATTAATAAACATTATTAAATATTTAACATAAAGAAAAGAATGTGACAAGTAATGAACATTTTAACTCAGTTGTACAAAATAATAAGAGCAAGACCCTTTGGATGAGTCAAAGCAGTGTCATCAAGGAGCTTGCCTATGACTTTGCTGGTGCTAGAATCCCCTAGGTCATGGTTTTCCCCATTTAAGTCCCATGGCTGTTGGAGCCCAGAGAGAGATGCAGTTTGTGAACACAGCCAGAGCATGTATTGAGAACGAAGTGTCACAAGATTGGGATATCTGCAAGAAAAGATTAAGAGTGTGTCTGCTCCCAAAAAGAACAAAGAGAGTGCTTCATGAATTTGTTTTGTTTTACCAAGCTGTGGGATACTTCCTCGTAACTTCTTCTAAACTACTTGATTTAGGGTACAACTAGACAAAACCAATTTGTTTACAATTAGGGTGACTCCTCCATTTGTTCTCATGCTCACATGTCCAAATTAGATTTGGGTTACCAGATACTGACATCATCTGTGGCGGCATAGAGGAGAGAACAAATTAACCTCAGACTTTGATAGGTCCGGGGATCAGGGTCTAAAGTTGCGGAGAGATTTTCATTTTCTTTTAAGATGAAGATCTATTTACTAAGATAGCACAGATGATTCAATTGGGACAATGTGCTTATTTCTATTTGACTAAACAAGAGTGCCAACGAAGTTGGGGGTGGTCTTGTTATTCTCTCTCTTCCTGCGAATGATGATTTGCTGAAATTTGTATCCAGATTCTGGTGTTCTATCTTTTCTTGAACATCTTCTCATCTCTTATTAATCATTTTCCAACCGCTTGATTTGGACTTGGTCTTCTCATTGAAGATGTGTGGGAGCTACTCTTCATGTTTTCTAGCTATACTCTCCCCAAAGACTAGCAATGCTATCATCACCAACCTCATAAATGAATAATAATAATTTATATATACATGCACATCTTCAGTGCATATTATTGGCTCTTGATAAAAGGCAAATAGTAATGATAAACCTTGAAATACGCCTTTCGAAGATACCAGGCGGCAAACTGCATGAGCCATTTTGAAAACAGATTCAAAGGAAGATGTCCTGAACTTTCATTTCCCGTCTGCTGGGTTTCTTTGAAGTGGAAGTTAACCCTGACATGAAACAGCTCCAAAAACTGAGCCATGCCCAGTTGTTTTTGGCCTGATAATTCAAACCCCAGTGATGACTCCCACACGCAACTGGGTGTCTTTGATGACTCACTCTTCTCTTAGAGCTAGGCCTCTAGACATGTGTGCACTTCCCCTACTCTGCATTTCTGCCTCCGTGGAAGAGAATAGCTTCATTTAACAAATAAAATCAAATGAATTATCTGTTCCCTCTCTGACTTAAGTGTTTTGTTTTGTTTTTGAGAACCTTCCCTCCCTTCTTTGTTCTTGTGTGTAATGGAGCTCTTCTAATTCAGAGTCTGCTATTCAACTAAAACAGAGAACTCATCTCCTTGGTGGCAAAAAGCTGAAGATGTATGAATAACCTAGAGAGATTCAAAGCTATTTTTCTTTTCTTTTCTTTTTGTTTTTGAGGACATAATAAGAAGGAAACTATTTTGTTTGTGAAAAAAGTGGAATTTGGTAAAATGTTTCTAACATTAAGACTGAAACCTATTTCATGTGTTCTTGTTGAGGACTGAAACACTGGGGTCGAAGGACAGCACTGATCTGGGAAGAATCCCAGCTGCACTTTTGGGGGGCCACAAATACTATTTTTTAAAAATTCTAATTACCTCCTGCTTCAAACAGACTAATCATCAAAAGAAAAACATGATCTTTAGGGGACCTATGTTCTGTAAATTATTCTACATCAGGGTCAAAATTCTTTTCTTTAAGAGAACTAAATTACTCCCTTTTGAAATCAATTTTTATTCTCTTCAATTATTGAAGAGTGAATCTTTAATACAAAGGTCAATGGATGTGAAGCTCATACATTAAAGTCACATTTCCACCATGCATACCAGAAGCTCCATCTTGCCATTTAGACTAAACTGAATAAAAGAGATACATTATTTTTAAAATATGCTTATTTTTCTCTTTTTCTTTTACAACTATGCTGACTTTAAGGAGCTTTTATGTGTGTGCTTTATTTTATTTGGCAATAGTCAAGAAAATGTTATATTTTTATAAGTGGAGAAATTCAGTTTCTCAAGATACAGGTTCCATATAGTCAAATAAATAGAACCTAGAGGTCTTATAAAATCTCTATAAATGTTCTAATTCTACATTTTTCTGTGTCTTTGGCCACTGAGCCTGAATAAATATTTAAAAGATTCTTCTCCCACATGAAATACTAAATTTAATAAGGTAGGTTGTTACATAACTTACTATATCAACATTTTGTTATATACTTACCAATATATGATTATTTGATGCACACACTTAACATAGCCTCTAATCATTTGATGTATTTTATGTGTGTTTTCCCAATAAGATGGTCAAAAGACCACATCTTACGCTTCTGTCTCCTAGAGAACCTGATAGACTGTTAACAGTACAAAGTGAATAATGGTAGAATCCCAGTAACTCTGTTCAACCCCCAGTTCTGCCTCTTACTACCATTCAGATTCCTTGACTATGAAATGGGAGTGCATATCTCTTGCACAGGGTTGATGAGACAATGTATGTGAAAAGGCTTCATGACCTATAAAGTTCTATACAAATATTTGGTTGATCCTTAAAGGATGAGGAGCAGTCAGCTAGACGAAAGCTTCAGAGAAGAAAAGGAGAGTCTGGGCAGCACATGAAAGAGAGGGAAGTGATCAACCTCAGCTCTGCGGCCTTAGCATTTTCTGGCCAGTTCTTTCAGAGCTAAGTCACTGCATGGTGTTCATGCAGCTTCTCTGGCCTCCGCTTGAAATAACACCCCTGTGTCTCGTGGTCCCAAATTATCCAAAGAGTACTTCTGGTCAGTCTCCTCATTTCGTACAGTTGTCAGGCTCAGTGCTTTGCAACTCTGTCTTCTTGCCTCTTCTCAATCCTCATGCAGAAGCAGTGCTGCTGCCCATGTGAGCAGTGTTCACAGTCATTCCTCTTAGTTCAAGCTTTGATTAGTTCATATAGAGAATGAGAGAGATTCCAGAGGACTAGATTCCTCACAAAAGTAGAAAGATTCATAAACAGAGTTTGGTGATTTTAATGTCAATCCCACTCCCAATGTTCTAGAGATTATTATTTAAAAATTTAGTTAGTAACCACCCGAAAGAAGATATGATCTCATGTCCTCCCTAATAGTACTGGGCTGGCAGTGAGTGAAATGCTGTATTTTATATGTGAACTCAGCATTTGACAGAACTCAAACCAGGTGAATTAAGCACCTGCTGTGTGTTTTGGAGATAGAGAGGTTGATACGTTCTTTGTGCTTAATAGGGTTCATAGTCTAATAAAAGAGACATACAAAATGTGGTACAGATGAAGATATATGATAAAATAGTTTCAGAAATGGATGTGCGATATTATAGGCACCCAAGAGAGGGGCTGGGCCCAAGAGATCAGGGAAGATTTTCTATTAGAGGGGATGCCTAAAATAAGTAAAAAAGTTTGTCAGAAAAATGGCTGGTGATGGAGAGAGGATATTCCAGCCAGATAGGAAAGCATGACCACAGGCAATGAGGCAGGAGACATTGTGATGGGTGCATATAAACTACAAGCAATTTAGCATTCCTAGACTTCACAGTTCTCAACAGCATGTGACACACCTTGGGGACAGGAATGGGCTTACCTCTTTCATGATATTCTGAAATCAAAATGGAAAGAGATAGACTGTAAGTGAGGAAAAGAGAATGCATTAGTAACCTATAAATACTAAGATGCTGATTAATAGTAAGAAGAGGGAATTATATGGCGGTACACTACAGGACAGCTTTTGGCTCTGTTGATTCATATATTTAATCAACAATTATTTAGTAAGCACGTCAAATGCACTATATAGACCTAGCTTGTATAAACAGCAGCCTGTAGGCTGCATGGAGCCCAAGACAGTTTTGAATATGGCCCAAAACAAATTCATAAACTTCCTTAGAACATTATGAGATTTTTCACAACTTTTTTTTAGCTTATCAGCTATCATGAGTATTAATGTATTTTATGTGTGGTTCAAGACAATTCTTCTTCCAATGTGGCTCAGGGAAACCAAAAGATTGGACACCCCTGATAGAACCTGAGATTAAAACGTTGTTAAAGAAAAAATCCTGGCCCTCAAGGATTTTGCAGTCTAGTGAGAAGCCTGATCAGTACAATTTTGTCAGTGATTTAAATTGAAGTACTGAATGCACGTGAAGCAAAACTGGAAGAAGTAATTTATACGACAGAGCAGAGCCAGTGTCCCCAAATGTCCTGACGGGCTTCATTGAAAGGTTGACTCTAATCAGACAGTTAATAATAACAATTTCTGACCAATGGAATACTGATTCCAATTTAGAAGGTGCCTTTTCCACCAAAATATCAGGGCCTAGAGAACTCCTCCATTCTTGCAGCAAAAGACAAACACAGGGACATCATTCATATAGCATTCAGGGACTGAAAGCTACTAGAAAAAACTATTCTGGGGTAACGTTCTTACTATCAATTTATACCCAGTTACATTACATAAATTTCTCATGAAATTTATCCATTTGATCTAGATTGTCTGGTTTATTGACATGTTTTTTATATTTTCTAATTTTATTTTTAATATGTGTAGGATCAACAGTGTTGCTCCCTCTTTCATTCCTGATATTGGTACATTGTTTTACCTTAATCAGGCTTGACAGAAGTTTATCAATATGTTAATATTTCCAGAAAGCAAATTTAAGCTTTGTTAGTTTTCTTTCTCTGTTTTCTATTTCATTGATTTTTATACTGATGTTTATATTTCATTTTCTCTATGTAGTTGGGATTAATTTGCTTTTCTTTTTTAGCTTCTTAAAGGTTCTTATATTGTTCACAAATTTTCTTAAAGTAGAAACTTAAAGAGAAAAATTTCCTCTAAGCACTAATTAGGCACACTTCATAAATTCTGATGCATCGTTCAGTTTGAAATGCATTCTAACTCTCTTGCAATATTTTTTCTAACCCATGGTTCTTTAGAAGTATACTATTTAATTTTCAGAATTTCAGTATTTTCTACATATCTTAGTGTTACTGGTTTCTAGTTAAACTCCATTGAGAGAAACATAATCTATATGATTGCTTCCAAACTTTTGAAATTTATTGTGACTTGTTTAATGTCTTATCACATGGTCTATCTTGGTGAATGTTTCATGTGACTTGACATGAAATGTATTCTCTGATTGTTGAATGTGGTAGCCCATAAATGTCAACTAAGTCATGTTGGTTTATAGTGTTTAAATATTCTATGTTTCTACTCATTTTTGTTCATTTGTTCTATCAGTTATTGAGAAAGCATTTAAAACCCCAACCATATTGTGAATTTAAGTATATCTGCCTTTACTTTCTTTTTCATCACATAGTTTGCTATGTTCTAACACATATTTAACAGTTAGAGAACAATTCTAGTGAATACTTTGAAAGAGTAAACATTTTATAATCACAAGGTACTCCCATTTAAGAAGTAATAAAATACATCTTGCTCTGAATTCTATTTTGTCCAATATGTTTTCCTATGTTTACTGTTTCCTATGTTTATTGCTTGCATAATATATCTTTCCCACGATGCTATTTTTATCATATCTGTGTCTATATAATTGAAGTGCATTTCTTATAGACAGTATATAGTTGGGTCTTACTTTTTGTATGCATTCTAACAATCTATGTCTTTTAAATGGACAGTTGAGGTCATTTTATTTAATGTAAATTTTTGAGTTGGCTTATAAGTTTGCTACATGTTTTCTATTTGTCTCATCTGTTATTTATCTGTTCCTCTTTTCTGTTTTCTTTTTGATCAGTTAAATATTTTTATTCCATTTTATCGGCTCTATTTACTTTTTAGCTATACCTCTTTGTATTTTCATTAGTATTTTAGAGATTAAAATATGCATGTATATCAGTTTACCTTCTAATAATATCCTGCTTTGTGAACAATGTAATAACCTTCTAATGACATAATTCATTTACCTCCTCTTCTGGCTCTTTGTGCTTTTGGTTCTATTATTTTATACCTACATACAAGTATGTTGTTAACCCCACAATATACGATTATTAATTTTTCTGTAAATAGTCAATAGTTTTTAAAGCAATTATGTATACAAACCTATATGATAAAGATAATAAAATTGGTCTTCTAAATTTACCCACTTATTTACAATTTCTGGTGCTCTTCATCCCTTCCTGTAGACCCAATCTTTCATCTGCTACCATTTTACAGCTGCCTAAAGCCTTTTGCTTCTATTGCAGGGCTGCTAGAAACATACTCAGCATTTGTGTGCCAGAAAATGTCTCGGGGCAGCAGACTGATCTCTTGGCTTTAGTGTCTTCATCTGTTAAGTGGGAACAATGGTAATAGCTATCTCATAGGGTTGTCTAAGTTACAATGTGAACATAATACCATATACACTCGAAGAAACTGATGTTAATTTAAAGTTATACCATTGACTTTACTTAAGCTCTGAAGTCATATAGTCAGGATTAAAAGCAAGCTCAATCGTATTTCTATTCCCAAAGTTCCAACCTAATTTTGTAGTTGAAGAAAAGGAACCTCAGAGTTAATTGACTCGCCCAAAATGATGCAGGAGGTAAGTTCTAAAGCCAGAATTCAAACTCAGTGCTTTTAGCCTCTAGGATATAGTGTCTCCCAGTCCAAGTCCTATAAGTAAGCATAAGTGGGAGATGAAGATAAAAATTAGCAGTAAAACAGAAACACGTCAGAATAAGTGCATAGAGGAAGAAGTATAAGAAAGGAAATTACCAGGTATTTGCTAAGATGCTTCATAGAAATCTATTATTGATTAATACTTATTGTACTCATTGACCAAATATTTATAATGGACTAGTAAATGACATACTATATGCTAGAAACAGCAACATAATATTGAACAAAACCCAATCACACCCTCAAGGACTTTGCTCTCTGTCAAGGTCACAAACTATTAAGACAGTTATTAAAATAAAATGTTGGATTGTACCAAAAGAATTCAATATAACTAATGAAATTGATGTGATATTTTAAAAACTGAAATTTGATGTAAGCTGCGTGATTTAAACAGAGAAACTGTTAGCCCAACTATAGTCAAACAATGAGGTATGCAACACAGATAAAAATTTCTCAAATACTTGACCGCACTTGTTCAGTTCTACATCCTTGTCCTCTGAATACTCTAACAAGCACTGCCATAACGCAACTTTCTGACTTTTATTTCATTTTCTCTCCTTTCATTATACTTTACTTGGACATGTTAATAAGCATAGACAAGTTCAGAAAAATGCAATAGCAGAAAGAAGAGTAACAAGAATTTGATCCTCTGCAGTTACCCCAAATTAATACTCTCATAGAAGTAGCAGCAAACACTTACTCAGAACATCCTATGTGAAGAACAGTTAAGTATATTCATTAATTTATTTTATTTAACTTAACAATGTTTTGGGGAAAATACTACCACTATCTTCACTTAGAGATGAGAACACTGAGGCATAGAGAAGTTAAGTAATATAAACAAAGACATATTTGCTCTTAACCATAGACCATTTTCCTTTTAAAGAGCCAACGAGTACGTGATTCTCAGTTAAGTCACATAGCATTATGTGTGCCACGCTCCTTTTGCTTAAACCATTCTAATCTAGATTCTGTTGTATTTAGTATGTTCCTTTTTCATTATCAATATTGTTCATTTTAGTGCCTTCTCTTTGTTTCTTAATTATACTTAGTAGAGACTTGTACATTTTATTAGTCTTTTCAGATAAATTTGCATATTTTTCATCTTTTGTGTTATATTTTGTTTTGTGTTTAATTCTTTCTCTTGTCTTTTTAATTTTCTATGTACTGCTTCTTTTGGATTTACTCTGTTTTTCTAATTTTTTATGTTGAACATTCAGCTCCTCAACATTCAGCCTTTCAGAAAAAACAAATAGGTGATTTGGCAACGATTTTTTTGTCAATGACACCAACAGCACAAGCAACAAAAGCAAATATAAAAAGTGGGACAACATCGAAACTAAAAAGCTTCTGTGTAACTAAAGAAACAATCAACAAAATCAAAAGGCAACCTATGGAATAAGAGAAAATATTTGCAAACCATATACTATCTTATAAGGGGTTAATATATAAGAAACTCATACAACTTAATAGCAAAAAAGTAATAATCTGATAAAGAATATATTTTTTTCAAGAAGATATACAAAGGGACAATAGGCATATGAGGAGGGGATGGCACTATCTATCTTACACATATTTAAAATAAAATTAGAAGATATAAAAAACTTATGGCAATAAACTCAACAATCTAGATTGAATGGATAAATTTCATAAAAAACATATGTAATGTTCCTGGATATAAATTAATAGTAAGAACATTACCCCAGAATAGTTTCTTTCTTTCTAATAGCTTTCAATCCCTGAATGCTATATGAATGATGTCCTTATGTTTGCAATCATTAGAGAATGTAAGTCAAAACCATAATGAAATATCTCATATCTGTAAGGATGGCTGAAAAACAGAAAATAACAAATGTTGACAGGGTTGGGGAGAAATGGAAACATTTGGGTACCATGGGTGGGATTGTAAATTTGTCCAGTCAATATGGAAAACAGTAGGGAGGTTTGTTAAAAAGTTAAAAATAGAACTACCAAATGATCTATCAATCCCACTTCTGAGAATATATACAAAAGAATTTGAAGTAGAAATATCTGCATACCCATGTTTATAACAACATTATGTACAATAACCAAGATGTAGAAGCAACTCAAATGTTCATCTATGGATGAATGAATAAACATAATGTGGTATATGCATATAGTGGAA
The DNA here is from genome assembly GCA_004026885.1 of Lyroderma lyra. Lineage (NCBI taxonomy): Eukaryota > Metazoa > Chordata > Mammalia > Chiroptera > Megadermatidae > Lyroderma > Lyroderma lyra. Next base: position 77,756 of record PVJL010002625.1, read on the forward strand.
TATTATTCAGCCTTGAAAAGGAAGGAAATCCTGACACATGCTATAGAATAAATGAACCTTGAGAACATTATGCTAAGCAAAATGAGCCAGTCACAAAAAGACAAATACTGTATGATTTCACTTATATGAGGTATCTAATGTAGACAAATACAAAAAGCAGAATGACGTATAGAATAGCAGTAACCAGAGGCTAGATACAAAGGAAAAGAGAAGTTGTTTAGTGGGTATAGAGTTCTGGTTTTTTGAGATGAAAGTGTTTTGGAGATTTGTTTCACAATAATGTAAATATACTTAATATTACTGAATTGTATACTTAAAACAGGTTAAAATGATAAATTTAATACTATGTGTTTCTTACCACAATTTTAGAAAACCACATACTTAAGGATATTATGTTTCCTATAAGTACTTTAGCTAAATAAAAAAATTGATAGTATGTGATATTTTTACTATCATTCAGATTCTCAGTTGTAAAATGTAAATGAAGATAACAACAAAACCTACCTCTTTGGATTCTAGGCTTTTTATGAGAAACAAATGAGTAAACTGCTGAGAATTTTGTTGAACATGTATGTATTCAGCTATGAGAATATTTTAGTTTTGGTCTCTCTCTCTCTATCTCCTCTCTCCCTCCCTCCCTCCTTCTCTCCCTCTATTTTTTCCTTCATTTAAATAAATCAAGAATATTTTTATCTTTGTTTTTATTCATTTTACCAGTCCCTATTTATTTAAAAGGTATGCCCTCTTTTTCTCTTTCTCTAATTCTCACAGTGAAAATGCTGACATGCAAAGACTAAAGTTAATCTATTTACCCTTATTCTAAATAATATAAGGTCTCTAGAATAGTTGAGTTATAATCACTCCCTTCATGGTTTAATATAGTTAGTATCCAATACATTTCTTAATTTTAATGCCATTTAAATTAAAGACTGTTCATTGCTTTATATATCCATTTTTGTTTGTTTAGATTTACCCACACATTTAAAGTCTTCAGTTAGTTCTCAGAATTCTCTTCTGAGGCAAAAAATAAAATGTATTTAGGCCTATATTTTGGTTACAGACACTTCTTTTATTTATGGTTTTTTTTATTTGTATATTTGAAAATGTCTTCATTTTTCACTTAGTATTGAAAAATACAGTTGTTAAGCAATGTATTCTAGATTTTTCAATTTTATTTTATTTCAAGACTTTTAAGATACTTCTCCAGTGCCTTCTTGCATCCATCTTCGCTATTGAAAAAGTAGCTGTCAATCTAATTGGTAATTGTTTTTAAGAAACCCTCTTTTCTCTCTATCTTTTGAGTGATGCTATTTGTTTTTGATGTATTGTACTTTCAATATGATATTTCCACATGTGAGTTTTAATTTATACATCTTCTTTCATATTCTTGGGCCTTCTCAAATCTAAGGATACATGGCCTTTCATTAATTCTGATTAAAATTTCCATCATTTTCCTTTTAAATATCTCCTTTTTCCTCATCTCTTTGTTGTTTAGATTCCTATCAGTTCTTTTTCCATGTTGCCAAATCTTTCATTTCCTTATTTTATTTCTCTCTGCTGCATTCTTAGTAATTTTTTGTGATTAATGATATAACTAATTTTCTCTTTAACTATGCTTAACCCTTCCACCATGTTTCTTTACCTCAGTTAATTATACTTTTTATTTCTATGATTTTTATTAGGTTTTATTTTTTACAAATTTTCCTGCTTATTTTTATAATCTCTCATTGTTCATATTTTTATTTTTATCTTTTATTTCATTAAATTTATTAAGCATAATTATTCTGTACAGTTTATCTGATAATTTCAATACTGGAGGATGTTTCTTAAGTTTTTTGTTTTTGTAAAAAATGTTTGAGGCATAAATTGAATAATACTTTCTCCAAGGATAAACTGCATTTGCTTGTACTACAGAGGGTGCCAAAAAATATATACACATTTCAATATATGCCACTAACAAAAGATGAATATAAGTCACGTTTGACTTCTGCAGTTACAAGAAATGCTCAAAGTGGTTACCGTCAGCATCCAGACCCTTCTGATTACGGTAAAGTACTGCTTGAGCAACATGGACCAAAGTGTCCGCTTGCGTTGCTGCTCATGCCAGTTCAATTTCTTCCCAAAGAACCATGCATCTCAAACTTATCACAAATGCATGCAATTTTTATATGTGTTGGAGGCTCTGTTGCATACTCATGCCTCCATTGTCAATGTACTTCCACAATGTTCTTGAATTTCAAATACCACTTCAAAACGGTCTTGTACTCTGAGCAACCATGCTTCCGCTGTTTTCTCTGACTGTCCTGCCTGTCCCATGGTGACGGTAGCATTCATTTGATTAACACCATCTTTTGATTGCTATCATAATTCAATTCAACTTCAAAAAGTAATACATAGATAAGGGCTTTTAAAATGTGTATACATTTTCTGTCATCCCAGTATATAATGAAAGGCACTACAGACCTGAATCTACATTAATTATACTTTTTGGATTCATGTATTTGAAATTATGTAAATTGCATTGATTCAGGCACCATCCACTTTAAGACCAGTCAGTGGTCCTGTAATAGATCAGAAGACATTGTCAAATCTCTTCCTACAGTCAAAGGTGAGAAACAATTTTCTTTGCAGTTTTGTTTTTTAGCTAAATTCACTAAAGGCACAGCATCTCTTGGAAGGGTAGTTTCCTACATGGCTTCTGGCACTTGCTAAGTCTACGACTTTGCCCCCAAAATGCTTTGCTCTAGGAGGTCAGTACATCTAGAAGTTGTAGAACTTCTTTATCTCTCTGCAGTCCTGCTGTTGTTTTGATCCTGGCACTGGCACATTTTATTATTATCTCATAGGGTTATTTACTCATTTGAAAGTATATATTTTCATGTATGATTTTATCAACCACTTTTACATTGTTATACCAGGAGGCTTTCAGGGACTCTGGTTTGCCATATTGCCAGTAATAGGAGTCTATAGTTAAAAAATACTTTCTGTATTTTAGATTCAATGTATTGGTCAGTTAGAAGTATTTTGTTTAACTTATCTCCAAGCTTATCATTTTGCTTTGTTTATATCAATTTAATAAAAAAAATTAATTTTCATGTAATCTTTGTTATTTGAGCTTTTTGCTCATAATTAAAAAAAAACCTATCACAAATCTATAAAGTAATTTTATATGTGTTTTCATAAAAATATTTAAAGTTTTCTTTACTTAGATATTTATTCCTATTGGAATTGACTTCTGCATATGAAATGAGGTAAGAATATTTTTTTTCCATATAAATAACCAGTTACCAAACACCACTTACTGAGTATTTCATCATTTCCTCATTTGGTCATGTAAGATTTCGTATGTAAGTGACTCTTTATTAGAGGTAGACTTCTGATTGGTCAGTAAGTGTATTTAATGGTTATCTTTCCAGGTTTTTATAAATTTCTTCTTACATTAATTTTGTGCTTTTAATTCTATTGGGAAATTATCTATTTCTTTGGAGGATAAAGTTTATAGTGGTTTGTTATCACTTTCTAAAAATTTTGTTTCTAGAGATACATGGGTTTATCTTTTTGAACCCTGATGTGTCTTCCTGGTTTTCTTTTTTTAGGTTTAATCTAACACTGCTCCCTGTTTGGAGCAACACCTTCAAGTTTAAACTTACTAGTCAATTTTGACCTGAATTTCTTTTTTTTTTTTAATTATACATATTTGCTCTTGCTAGAAAAATGTTTTTTCGATACCATAATTTGCATTTCTTTGATGGTGAGTGATGGTGGATGTTACCTTTCATGTATGTTTCACTGCCTTGAACTGTGTCTGCTCAAGTTCCTTTCTCCTCCCTTTCCACACAGTATTTTGATAACCATATCTTGATATTTTTTTCATGAATTAAAATAAACTATTTACATATTAAATATATTAACCCCTTTCCTATTATATTTGGGTCATTATTTCCCTCAGATATTTGCTTTTAAATTATGTTTTCAGTTATACTTTATACTTCATACTTTTTAATTTGTAGTTTATTCTCTTTTTCTGCATTACATTCTCTGTGTCAAAAGAATTTTATAATCTTTATTATATGTTGATATATGTGTATGTACATATAGCTGTGTGTGTTTGTGTGTGTGTGTGTATTTCACTACTAACTGCTGAATGTGGAATATGTCTAAAATGGATGAACTTCTTTCCATACAACATAGGCTGTTGTGAAAGAATTGTGGTGTCCTAAAAATTGAACTATTTAAGATTTTCATTTAAAATTTCTCTGAGAGGGTGTTAAAATAGAATGATAACATCAAGAGTTTGTGTTAATATATGTTATATATTTTGATTTAATATGCCAATTGATTTTGCTGAAACTGCTACTACAATAATTAAGAGTATTTTTAATATAAAAATGAATGTTTCCTAATGGGGAAACTGAATGAACAAAGGTGCTCACTTTCTAATTATTTTCTTTTGGAAAAAAATTACAAAGGTGAGATACTGACTTTAATTGCAAAGAAAATGTCAGAAGTGACATTTCAATGCCAGTATAGTACTAACAATCTCAACTAAGAGAAATGTAACATTAACGAAGGCTACTGTCAGTTTCTTCAGGGCCTCACAAACAGAGAAATAAACAATTAAAGTGCTAAAATTATTCATTGCTAACATATGATTACGCTCCCTAAATATCAGCCTAACCATGTTGATTGGACTCTGACAGAACTGGGTGAAAGTGCCATTTAGTTAGCAGTAGAACACTATCGGCAGGCTAAGAAAGATGACAATTGCAGAATATCAGATTAGAAGAATGGAAGAAGATGTGGGTGGGGTGTGTGTATGTGTAAAACTTAAGTGGGTTTGGCAAGTAAATTATAGCACTGACAGAAACGAGGAATGAGTTTAGTAAAAACAGTTGTTCAATACTGTAGACTAATCAATGTATTTCATGTTTTCACTACCACCTAACCATAAACCATTTACCTTGACCCTTGCAACGCATTCTCTCAGCAAGGCTGTCTCATAGAGCAAGCTGTTTAGGATAAATGAGACTTGATACTTCAGAGAATTCCAAGGAGGATGTTCTGCTCTTTTGATCCACAATTTAATTGAAACACAGTAGTACTTAACCTTGAAACACTATCCCTTGTATTTGTCAATGTCACCATCTGCAATCAATCATATCAATAAAGTTCATTCAGCAGTTCCTAAAATATTTTGCAGAGTTAAAACCCTGTGATTTTTCCATATGAAAGTTTGAAATTACATATATAATTTCTATCTATATTTCTATCTATCTATCACTTATCCTGAACAGCTTTTAAATTTTTATTGGTTTGCACTTTCCCAGCCCCAAGTCTCAGGTCAGAAATTTGATACAAAAGTAAAAGTTATGGATAGTAATTAAAAGAAATTTATAAATGCTTTGTCTTGGAATGTTACCCAACATAGGCATTACTAGTTTTAATAAGCTATTCTCAAGACCACACTCCCTTAAAAAACAACAACAACAACAACAAAAAACCAAAAAAACACCTAACTGCTTGTCTTCATTGGAAATGTCCTCAGCATCATCTGCTCTTTTAATAATTCATTCATTCACTCAGGTATTGATTGTGAACAAGACAGGCACTGCACAGACCACTGGTGGTAACATAATAAATATAAAGAGACATAATTTCTACTCTCATGAAGTTTACTGACTTGTGGGAACCAGTCATAAATCAAATAATCATGATAATGAGTTTTTAATTACAAATTGAGATAAATGCTCCCAAGGAAAGGAACAGGGTGGTAGGAGAGCATGAAACAAGGAGGTCTAGCCTGGGAGGCAGGGAGAGCTGCCCTGGTAGCGTAACCCCTGAGCTGTAGCTAACTGGGAGAAGGGAGGGAGGGGGAAGGGAACCAGCCAGTGCACTGAAGGCCATTGGGCCAGAGGGAGCCCAGGGCCATTCCTCTACTTCCTCCCCTCCAAGCCCCCAGGGCTGGTGGATCACAGCCTGCGAAGAGTACCGTGTCCTGCTGCTGCTACTAACAAGGGTTTACGGCTGAGTCCAGGACATGGCCGCTTCCGGAAATTCACGTGACAGACCTGAACTCTGTCCCTTCTCTGACAAGAATAACTCTTATTTAAACAACAACAACTAAACAGCATGGGAGCCCGGAAGCAGAATTACTGAAATAAGTAAAACAAAAATTTTAAGTAAGAACAGTTAATAAGCACTACAGGACATTAGTAATCCGAGGGACAACCTTGGATCCTGCACGCTTTTATAGTCTTCCACCTTTATAAGGTCTTTCTCCTTTTACGTTGGCTTCCTGAACCATTCATAACCACCCCCATCTGCCTTAAAAACTTGGGGACAAATCTTATTATGCCTTTTATCTTGTTTACAATGGCCACTATAAAAAAGCCTAGGGCTTCCAGGTCATTCCATATCTCCCAAAGTTTATGTTTCTTTATACCCCCTTCTCTGACCCATCTCCCACCCTTTCCTGAGTCCTGCAACCTTTCTACTTCAGATGTCACAGTCACTTAATCAGCAAGTTGCTCACATCCTTGACTTTTTTGGTATACTTCCCCTTTAATTTGAGCATCTAAGGCCTGATCCAACCCCAAGGACATTGTTTCCCCAGTCTTATTCAATGGTGATTATTTTCTCTCTCATACCCCCTCTTCTTCTGAACCTGGAAAAATGGTAGATGTCTTTTTAGCTTTTCATTGATGCTTATACTCTAGTTCCTGTCTCATTCCCCCTAATACCTCAGGCTTGAATAATGAGAAACTATTGTGTAATATACATATACAGAGCAATACAGTATTTTCAAGTGAGAGCGAAATTAAGCTCTTTTTGATCAATTAAATGTCTTCCAAAGTAAAGGTCATTAAAAAGGGGGCAAAGAACAGTATCTCATTTCTCTTTTTTCCTTAAAACTTCTCCTTCTACCTTTATATATGTGACTATTTGCAGTTGCCTTTTCAGACACCTGGCTCCCTTCGGGTAAGAAGCACCAATGTCTCTACATTAGTACTTGTCAACAATCGTCTTCATAATCAGTCAAATCCATGTGAATGATCTATGAGGATTACAGGACCTACCTTACACTTAGCATTGGATTACATCATCCATACATGCTCCACACAGCTGCTTTGTGGAAACAAATGTGTGCTATCCATTTTGAAGTTGAAAGGGATGAGAAAATAGACCAGTCAGGAGTACTGTGTGGTTTCCTTCTAATTCCTACCTTCCCCAGTGTTTGTTCACTCCAGGCAGACCTTCCAGATGGAGGGGCTCCCTTGAACAGAAAGGTAGGGTGGGCAGTGAGCTGCTGTGGGTCCTGGAATCCTGGTTTTCCCTGGGAATCAACTTGCATCTACCTTGACACAGCAAATATTTTCTCCCTGAAATTTCGATACTAACAACAGGCGCAATTTTATGTGTACATTCTCTGTGCTCAGCCCAATGCTAGGTGCTCTGCTAATGTTAATTCTCCTTACAATAATCCTGCAATTTTTGCTGATGAAGAAATTGAGCCTCAGAGAACTTATCCAAGGTTATGCAATTAATTAAGAACTGAGGTCTGCCTGATTTCAAAGACCCAGTTCTTTTGGCTAGACTAGAGGATCCTCCCTCAGATTACATAAATAAATGGCAGAAACCAGATTACAGTAAAGTCTAGACTCCACATTTTGGATTTCACCACTTAATAAATAGTTGCTGAGCTTATGAAAGAATTAAGTGATCAATCAATCAATCAGTGTTGTTTAGTTTAAAATGTGATATGCTTGATTAATTTTGAGAATGAATGTTAAGAAATATGCCAATATCGTAAATCTTTATTAGATTTGAGTAATAGGAGTTACTTTTTCCAGGAGCTAAAGGCAATATTGAGTCTTAAAACAATTGATTCATAACAAGCTTTGAAATCAGTAGGCTATGACCCGAGGCAGGGACTGAATGCAGGATACCAGAGGCAAGTTACAACATAATCCTATCACATAACGGCTCTGCGCTAGGAAACATATTAGCTGAAGTTAGAAAGATGAATAGGTATATTCTAATATCAAATACACACTCTATGCCTCAGTTTCCTTATCAGTACAATGAAAATAATAATAATACCTACCCCATTGATTAAATGAGATAATAGAGGTAAAGTTCTTGAAACAGCGCCAGGCACACAGGAAGCACTTCCTAAGTAATAGTTATAATTATTATTAATAATGATACTATTGTCTCAGTCCCTGCTTTTAAGGAACCAAGCAGTATGAGTCAGGAATGTGTGACAGTTCCTTGTGCCTCCTAAGAGGCGCTGGGTGAGATGCATCAAATTAAGAGATGAAAAGCAGAACTCTATCAACTCAAAAACAATGTGTATTTTTCTAAAATTAAATATGTACACCAAAGATCTGTCTCTGAGAAACCAGTTTAAAACATCTTTATTATCTAAATGTAAAATCTCTTCCTAATCAAAGACAAGAGTGGCTGTATCCAGTCACTGTATGACAGTCCTTTCTAAGGCTCTGTTTCACATTACCTTTTTGTGACCTGAAAAATGTCACTTGATGCCATTTGCTCAGTCAAATCAACTGCCCAACTGGATAAAACCATTGCTTATAGAAACCCAGATGGTGCCTCCAACCTAAAATGCGCTGAGTACATCTTTGCCTCCTGTTCTCTCTCTGCAATCAAGGAAACAGCAATTGATATCTTAATTGCTGCTATCTGGCAGAAAAATCATACGCCTGTTGACAGACTGGCTCAAAACAATTTTAAAAGTAAGACAAGGTTCTTCTCAGGCCAGGGCCACCTCAGACAGGCTACTGAAAGAAAGGCCCAGTACCCACGTTTTATAGCACATGTTTCTCAATGAGCACAGGTGCAAGCAACCATTCTTCCTGACTGACGTGTGGTCATCACCTACTCAGATGACATTAGAACAGGAAATCCCACGGAGACCTGCCTGAAATCATCTCACCAGGACAACAGTTCCAGTTTTTAAAATAATGCCTGGATAATGTATTTATAAAAGATGTTCGAGATTTTCAAACTTGGCAAGTAATATATGTTTATAAATCCATTCTTAAGTGAACACATATTGTAAACAGGCAGGTCAGCTTAACAGGGATATCCTGTAAAATGTCTTTGATAAATATACAATTAAAGACTAAGGCTTGATGTCTTTTCTAGATGGACTTTCCTTGCGGCTACCTTCAAATCCTACAGCTCAAGTTTGTATGTTGAAGCTTCTTCTGACCTCAGGAGAATTACTGTGTTCTCCAACTGCAACCCCAAGCATTTATCTCATTCTGTTTTTCTTGGTTCTCCCAAAGTCCAATTTGGCCAGCTCTACCTACATGTGTTCAGCTCTGCAGTGATTTATTTCATATGTTCCTTCTGCTTATTTCAATTTGGCATTTGTTCCTATCATTCCCATATGTCAACAGGTTACTTTGAATTTAGCTGTCTTATATAGGCCTCCAAGATAACCAGGATTTTCCTACCAGGAAAAAATAGTATTAGAAAAATAACCTCAATGTTTGCATGATCTAGTTAATTCCAAAATGCTCATTTCCCCTGGATTTTTAATTCCTCCACAAATGAAATTTGAGAAACCTCTCTCCTCATATAGGCCCTAATGGTATCAACTCCTATTTCTCAGACAAATGTGTTTTCTTTTCTGTTCAACTCCAACTCTCTTCCGAAGAGTGATGATGCCGAGTGCTTCATAAACACCATCAGCCAAAAGTGGAAGCATATGTTACTCAGAAGCCTTTATCACCAAATTTTGTAGATGAGCTTCTCGACACTATTCTCTTATGTTTATGGGTCCCAGAGCCAGATGCCCTGATTCATCTCCATCTTCTTCTTAAGGACTACTGTTAGACTGAACAAATGAAGGAATGCTTTGATATGCTCCTTTCTTTAAGAATATAGTATGTTGTTACTGTATTTTTGAAAAAGACACAGTATCAGTTAAATATGAAAATGTATTAATTTTACCAAATTTTCGTGAAGAAATAATGACTTATCTTTCAAACACTTCATTGTCCTAAGAGATATAAAGCTTCGCACCCTTGTTGGCACTTAGTCAACGGTGTGTTTGTTTGGCTGATACAAAGTGTACCGAAGTTGTGTCAACACAGAGTAAGAACATTTGAGTGAGAAGTGAAAAAGTCAAATATCATGATGTTTCCAGTAGTTGACATTGGGTAGTCACATTGCCGATAGAAATGTTTCTTTTTTAACTAATCATTTTGTTATCCTAGCCTAGCATCCATACCGAAATTTTATACGTTTGGTATAAACTACATTCTCAATCTTCTGATTGCCCTGACAGCAATCCTGACCAAGTGACATAACAGTATTTCCATTTGACAGATGCGACTGACCTGACAGCTAGTTTTGATTGACTCAAAGTCAGAACTAAAGAAGAGAGTGACTTTAGCCTGATTTGTCACCACAGCATTTCAGCTCAGCTGCAGTATTACACACAATGGGTATTTTGTACGGGGTGGTTTTAGTTGCCTCTTTTAAAACAGATTTTGGCAATACACTTCAGAGAGAAGTTGTCATTTCTGTTCTGTGGCCAGGGAAGCTTTGCAACCATTTTGATTCATCATGTTAGCTTGTTAGTTCTTTGACAACAGCAGACAAACACTGCGTTTGGGTTTTCCGTGTTGCTGGTGAGTAGTTACTGAAACCGACCTGCTTTTTAATGCAAACATCATGCAGACTGCAGCCAGACAATGGAAAGTCTGTTTGCAACCTGAGCAGGGCTGGATGCAATCTTTCCCAGTGGGTATCTATCATTTCAGGTGCTGCTGAAGAATTCCTTGTAGAATTTTCATTTTTCAACTGTTTGTTAAAATCACATACCAAGTCAAATTCAATTAGTTATATTCATCCGGCAGATGGTACAGTATTCTATAATAAAGTATAAATTCCTTTACTTAATTGAGTAATGCATTTCATATGATCTCTTTTACAAATTTCAAAACTGATTCTCTTTAAGCAGGCCTGCACATTATTTGGATACAGGCCCAAACAGGTTAAAATTGATTTAATACTTTCTCTCCAAAGAACACTATGTAAATGAAAGTGAGTCTGCCCTGAGTGACTTATTTTAAAGTCTGCTTCTACATAAATTACATCTGCATCTGGGAGAAGGAGGTGGGAGTATACTTAAATTATGTGGGAACAAATCTCTGAAACTTTGAATATGGCATGTTACAAAGATAAGTAATATTTTTAAAAATTCAATTCATTTCACCCTCAGAGAACTTAATGTTTGTTTGTTATTGGTTGGTTGAAAACAAGTGCTTGATAATATTAACTAGATGTCTCCTAGATATATCACAATTATCTTTCTGGTACAGCCAATTAATTAATCTGAATATTAGAATTGAGTGGGTGTCTCTTTTGTATATATTAATTATACATAATACTATTATAGGCATCTGGAGCACCCTCCAACACAATTTTTGGACAAGGGGCAATAAAATACAATATTGCATCCTTAGTATATCTTGGATTGCTGATGCTCCTACTACCCAAGACTCAAAAGGGATCTCATTTCCCCTCTAAACATTATATCATTTCTTCAAAAATCTAACCACTTTTTCTTCTATTGGAGTTTGGAACATGTTGAATTTTCCCAGCTTAGATGAATAACCCATTCGTGGTACAAACTAATTCATTGAATACTAGAAGTGGAAGAAATTTTATCCATTTTTCATTCTAGAAACAATCTATTTCTGCACATGTACTGGAATTACTCTGCTCCACTGGCTTTTATAGACATTAGTATTAATAATTGATCGTGTTATATGTGGCTTCTCAATCTTTTTGACAAAAGTCTTCATTCATAAAGTGAATCCTATTTGCCATTTTCTTCTAGTCTAACCTTTTTATTATGTTGATAAGGAAGTGAAAACACAGAGACTCAGTAGAGTCCTTTAACCTAGTCACAGAAGTGACTAATGCCCAGGCCAAGCTAATAATTACCTTGACTCCTACCCAGGTATTTTCCCCACCACATCATGTTATCCCTTGAGTGAAAAAAAGTCTAGGGTACAGAATGATGGGGAGGAAAATTAATTTTCTTCTACCCTCTTGTGTGAAGTAACTGCTGCTTATAAATTAAACTGATGAACAATTAACAGAAGAAAAGGTGGCAATTTTTATTGATGTTAATATTTTTTATGTGCACAGGAGCTTTACAGATGAGAAGTGAAAACTCAGAGAAGTGGTTAGACTTCGGGGCTTAGATACCATTTTAACAAAGGGGAATAAATTATGGGGAAGTGACGAGAAAATGGATGTTTGGGTATCTAGTGGCAATAGATTGTGGGAAAATGACTAGGAAATATACGGGGGATAAATATTATATAGTGAAAGCTAAGAGCTCTTTCGGTAAGGTTTGCTTATGTAGATTCATATCAGTGTGACTTCCTGTCTCTGGTTGTAAGAATGAGCACCTGGGCACCCTCCTCAAAGGGAAATTTATGCCCTGATTTTATTTTTTTTTTATTTTTTTATTTTTTTTGCTTTTTGGTATGTGGGTAGCTCCCTGGCTGGGGATGGAACCCAGGCCGCAGCACTGAGAGCGCCAGCGCCGAAGCCTTAAGCCACTACACCACCAGGGAATTCCCTATGCCCTGATTTTAGGCAGCTACGGGGAAGGCAGAGAATGCTTCCTGCATCTGTTGGTTCCCAGTTGCCTTCAGCTCAAATAATTCTTTGTAGCATATTTTGTGGCCAAAGTAACATTTTGGGGTGGCACATCCTGCTCCCCTTCACACTGTGGAGAGTAAAGATACGTAACAACTATGGTTTCACATTGCTCAGCTAACTTAATGAAGACACTAAGGAGTCCCTCCAGGCCCGTTCTCCAGCTACGAACTCTATTTAACCTCTGGATGTTCTGTCTTAGGCTCTACCACTTGAAGTTTCTACATGACAGCTTTCCCAGTCTTCTTTTAAGTTATCTAATATTTTTAGCAGCTCTTTCAGTTCCTCAATAGAAAAAGACTCAACTTGTCTGAGCCTTATATATATATCTCTTATGTTCCTGTGTCCTCCAGTTCTAATTAAACAGATTCCCCATGCCCCGTTTGCTGGATTAGAATGTACTACACAGGCTGATCGCTGAGAAATCCTAGTGAAGTAGAAAGAGTATGTCTTTAAGAGACAGATTTTTGAATCCAGGCCTTGCACTGCTAGTTCCCATGAGCAAGATCTTAAACAGGGTCATTAGGAACACTAGATTTCAATAGGTTACCCAGGCAGAGTTGAGTCTCAATAAATGGTAGTTTTGATGATGATAATGAAAATGATGATGACTAGTGATAATGAACTCCTCTGTTCTATACAGCTGTCTTCCAAAGAACCTCATTGATTTTGTATGAATTTCTGCCTTCCTCCTACTCATTTCTCCCCTCCACCCCCCTGACATACACACCAGAGAGAATCATGCTGAAATATCCTGGCTTAGAGAGACTCCACTGACTGAATTACATGCTAAGATACAACATTTTAAAACCTACACAAAAGTCAACTTGGATATCTCTTCCTCTAGGCAACAGTCCCTAACCAGGTAGATCACCAGCAGCACTGGTGTTGAAAGGCTCTACTGGTCTCACTCGCCCATTTATTTATATCTCTTCCATTTAAATGACAAACTCCTTTGGGGGAGAGTTCGTGTCTAGTTTAGCGTGTCTTATGTCATAGTAGGCAATTATTTCTGAAAAGATAAATGAATTAATGTTATCTGGAATGGAAGGTAGGGAAAATAAGGAGGTCAATTCCCCAGTCATTATGATTTGGGGATAATAAATATTGGAAATTATTTGGACAAAGAAATGGAAATTACCTAATTTACAGTGATTAAATTGAAGCTATTTGTTAACCCCTTTCCCTTTAATCACAAGTATCCATATAACAAGTTCCTGTTCAGATGCATTTAAGCAGAAAGATTCATTTTTGTAAATGAAAAGCCAAAGCACTAGGGGATTCATATTTCTAGGATAATATTCTTATAGGCATTTTCATCTCTGAATAAATATTAATCTTCAGAAGTATGTTTTTCAGCAAAATGGAAGACTGGTACATTTACTTTATAATGTTTCTTGGTGAATGATCTCAAAACATTTTTAAAAATGGTATTGATAGGGTTCATTCCAGGCAAACATATGTCACAGGCAAATCTTGTCTTTATTTTTCTGTGACAGGACCACTCAATCCCAGTAGGAGCAAAGGAGATGGTGTGATCGTGCTGTGACTGAAGAGATACCAGCAAGGGCCCCAGTAAACTTCCCAACACAGGAAACTAGATAAAGTTCAAAATCAGCAAAATGAATTTAGGTGTTAGAAGTCATGGTGGTGATTCCTTTTATGGGAGAAAGTGACTGGGAGGGTGCTTTAGGGGAAATGGGGTGCTGATAATGTTATATTTCTCCATCTGGTTGACGGGAATGCTGGTCTGCTTATTTTGTAGACATTAGTCAAGTTGTACATTTTGTATATTTTTCTGTATATAGTTTGATACAATTTCAAAAAATATTGTTTTGTGTAAAAAAGAAACAATGATATAGGTATGAATGTAAATACGAGTATATATGTAAATGTAAATGAATATGTATACAATATTATTCACGTAAAATGAAATACATGTATACAAAAAAGTAATATATGTTTTATTAAAAGCCCTAAAACAAAAGGACATATATTAAACATTAAAAATTTTTTGTCTATGGGGAAAGGAAAGATAGAGGGGAATGGAGATACAAATGGGGTGGAAGGGAGGAATTTAATTGATTTGTTTCCTTATGAAAAATAATTGTTCATATTGATTAAATGCACTGTTGAGTATAAAGTAGTATGTGCCAGGCATTCCTAGTTTGTCAGGCCCAACTCTATTCTTACCTAAATTCTATGCCGACTACATTCCTCCAATCAACCTTTCTACTAAAATCCTCCCCTCTAACAAAACAAAAAAGAGTCAACGTTAATTAATTACTTGCTGGTAAAGTGAGATAATAGGTATAGTTTCAAACACATTTTAAAGAAATCCTGAAAATCCTCCAACCAAGATGGCAGTATCCTTAGAATTCCCATATATTTAATTATATCATTTGTTCTCAAACCTCTACTTTTTTTTTCAAACCTATACTTTTATACCCATTTCTTATAAGACTCTGGAGCTGCTACAACAAGTCTCTCAACTTAGTATTTTATTTAGTAGGCAGTTCACTGATTATTTAGGAAGTTCTAAAAAAAATTGCACATTCCTAAAGGAAGTTTAACTGTGAACCACTTACAATCTATAAAATATACAATGAAAAAATACATACCTCATAAGTCCTAAATCTAAATGAAGATTTCCTAATAAGGAAAATGGAAATAGCTAGAAGTCCTAAATTTCTAGCATACTCTTAAAAGTTCAGACATGGAGGATCTAGTTGTAATTTCTACACTATTCTCCCCTTTCTCTACCATTCACCTTCCATGGACGAGCGATAAAGATGTGAGATATACAAGGGCTGTCCAGAAAGTATCCAGACATGTAATATGAAAAATAGAGGCATTTATGGCTGCATTTCTTTTCCGAACAGCCCTTGTGTATATATTCACAGACAATGGAATATTATTCAGCCACGAGAAAGAAGAAAAGCTTGCCATGTGCAACAACATAGGTGGACCTTGAGGATATTATGCTAAATAAAATAAGTCAGAGAAATACTTTATGATATCACTTACACATGGAATCTAAAGTGGTGAAATAATAGAAACAGAGAACAGAATGGTGGTTGCCAGGAGCTGGTGGATGGAGGGACTAGGGAGACACTGGTCAAAGGGTACAAACTTCCAGTTATAAGATGAATAACTTCCGGGGACCATATATCACGGGGTCTATAATCAATAATACTGCATAAGAGAGTATATCTTAAATGTTCTCACCACAAAAAGAAAGAAAGAAAGAAAGAAAGAAAGAAACAATAGCATGAGACATGATGGAGTTACAACTAACACTATGGTGGTAATTGTTTTATAATATATGTGTATCAAGCCAACACATTGTACACCTTTATCTTACACAATTTTATATGTCAACTATATCTCAGTGAAGCTGCACATGAATAGGAAATCTAAATATAAATAGATAAATAATATGTAATATAGTCATATAATGACAGATTATACAGTCATTAAAAAGAATGAAGTATAAAAAAATAAAATGAATTATCAACTAGAACAGTAAGCAGGAAACAAGAATCAAATAATAAGGGAAATTTTTTGCTGCACAGAAATTCAGCTGTGATTTTTTTTTATTATGAACATCCTATTACAGTAAAAAAAAAGCTTAAAAGGAGAAACTATTATATCAAAGTTTGAAACAAGTGAGAGCAGGCTCATATACTCTGGCAGAATCAGATTATATATTACAATATATTTGTTCCACTAAGAATAGGCAAGAAGTAACATTTTAAAAGGGTGTTTGTGCAGAATTCCATGGGGAATTTAACTCCCTACTAATAGGTTCCTATAATGAAAAGACAGTTTATTAAATTACGAGAGTGCTTACTGCCGAGCATGTAATACTCGTACATATTCAATATTAGAAAATCAGCTTGAATTTGGGTACTGTAACATTCCAGTGCTGCAAATATAGATGTCTCTGCCTTTGAATCTAATCATCCTATAGAGATGCCTACCATCTTTCATGGTAACTGCTATATTTTGAATTTGCGAAAATGAAAGTTTACCTAGTAAAGAATGAGATAATTTTGTCACTATAGTTCCTCATCACTGATGATTATAAACTAAACTTTTTTCAAGATAATACTTTAAAAATGGCTTTTTTTATACCCACAATGACACTTATTAATTCAGCTCAGGACATTTCATGATTTTATATGAGCTTCAAATCCTAGCAGTTACAGATGTATGAACAGCATAAAAATCTGTTTTATGCAATGTTTAGCAAACCACAATTGTCCTCTCTTTGGTATTTCCTTCCTACCTTATATATCTCCTAAATCCTTGATGTACACATTGAAAATGTCACACAGTTCTCTGAAATTAACTACATCTTCACATCTGAATCAGACAAATCTTGTTTATTTGCCTAAATCACACATAATTCAGGAAATTCCAAACTTCAGAAAGTTCCTTAAATTCATATTGTCTAGAAAAATAAGACAGAAACACAAACTCACCTTGGTAGAAACAACTCTCTCTTTTGTAAGAAATATTTTTGGGTAGACTAGGAAGAGTTTTTTAAAGCAAACATACCTTCCCACATATTGCAGAACTATTAGACAGCGGTTAGGTTGTTCACTTGTTAGAGTGTGATAACCTATCAAAAAATTGAGGACTCTCAAGGCAAAGCAGTAAAAAGAAAACACACCAGTGAAGTTAGATCAATACACATCGACACTCTCTAGTGAAGACGGAAGGAGAAAGGAAGGTGGGAAAACGAACAGGATCTAACCATCAAATTTTTTCACCACTGTGTACTCAGATCTGGCCAAGATGGCAAAGCAAAGAGATGTGTTCATCTTCTCTTACTGCTGATATAATGAGGGTAGTTTGTGTTTAAGCTATTAGGTAAAGCTGAGTTCTAATTTATTCTCTATCTAAAGAACTTAATTTACATCATAATTATTTGTTATGCTTTAAAGATAGATAATTGCTCTCACTCTTCCCCTCCCTTAACTCAGCTTTTTAACACCTTTTCTAGAGCCTGCACGGAGGATTTTATTATTTAAAAAACACTCAGCAAGCTGCCTATCCAATTTGCAAGTAAAAGTGCATAAAATATGTGTTACTATTAGTATTTACAGAATTGTTTTGTCAATATGTGACTACTCTAAATTTTGTCAACTCTATCGACACTGAATGTAGACCATACTAGACAAATGGTAGGTGCTTCCTTCCTGCCCAGGGAATTACACGTGATAGACACACATATACATACTCATACACCCTGTGATAAAAGTTCATCATAATTGTACAAAATTACATTCCAGAATCCATTTCAATTCTCCATTTTAAATCACCTATTATTAAACACTCTTCCCTTGCAAACCAGTAATTAGGAAAAAGAACGTATATACAACGTGTCATACTTTCTATTTTTAACATTCATTGAAAACCATGGCCAAACTCATTAATTTAAATGAAAGGAAGTTTCCTGTGCCATTGTTAATTTTCAAAAGAACTCAAAACCTCCATTTAAATCAAAAAGGAATAATATAAGATGAAGTTTCATCTATTATATTCATATTTCTTCCTTATTGCTTTATTATCTACTTAGGATCATCTGTGCACTTTTTGTTTTCTTGTTACTTACATGAAGCCATTTTCCATGGAATATAATTCTCCACATAATTTGCTTTGGGAGAATACATGTGTTTCCAAGATATAATAGGGGCAATTTTCACATGTTTTGGGGGCATTATAATGTAATATTAAGAGTATAAGTTCTGGAGTAAAAATGTCAGAGTTTGAAGCTTGGCTCCAATATTTATCAGCTATATAGTTTCAGGCAATATATTTAATGTCTCTGGGCTTCAATTTCCTTATTTATAAAGTGGATAAAATAATATCCAGAAAAAGGTATTTTTAGGAGGATTAACTGAGTCCATTTGTATAGAGCAAATAGAAAAGGTCTTACTTAGCATATTCATATTTTAAGTTCTCAGTAAATGTTTTATTTTTATTATTTGTATTACTTATTGCCTTTTTAAAATGTAGTATTCTGATATAGGTAGACATTAGAGAGTTAACTTTTAATTTGGGGAAATATCTTGATGAACAAGAAATGGAATATAGAACATTAAATGTGAACTAAAACAATTTTAAAAAGGGAAAAAGTAAGAAATGGCTAAACAAATTCTGAACAAGAAATGAACGGAAATTAATAGAAGTGGGGCAGGGAAAACCTGAGGTAAAAAAGGAGAAAAAAACTACAATAGATTCAGGATGGAAGATTGAGTAGCATGGCAAGAGGCCAAAAACGAGGGAAGGAGAAAGGCAGGGGTCCCAGAGCTGGGACAGAGTCCCAGCGGCAGAGACACCCATGCAGTGCGCAGGGGGCCTGTGTCCCAGTCTGACTCCCAAGGTGGTGAGGGTTGGACCGTGGCAAAGATCAGCTACCTGGACGGGCAGGTGCAGCCGCTGTCATGGTGCAAGACCGTCAGGCAGAGGGAACTCAAGGCCCTGTGCGCTAGAGTCGGAGAGATCTCAGTAGAGGAGAGCAACATGCAGATAATGGACGGGTCAGTCACATGGTATGTGTCAACATCCATGGACCATTCTATGACCTCAAAGAGCTGCTCAGAGTGAATGGTGACATCCCTGAGACCAACTGTCAAGTCTTTGTGGAAGACGTTGTGGACCGTGGTTTTCATGGCATAGAAATGTTCCTCTGCTGCTAGCACTTAAGGTTTGCTCTCACCCTGATCACCCAAGTCTAGTGTTCCTATGATGAATGCCTGCGCAGACACGCTCCGTGACTGCGGTGTTACTGCCCTGAGATCTTGGATGAATTCAGCTTGTCGGACATCATCAACGGCAGGATCTTTTGCATGCACAGGACCTCCCCCTCCAGAGGTGCCTCGCAGTGTGTGCATGTGTGACAGGCTCTGGTGCCACCAAGAGGCTAGGATGTGGGCCCCTGTGGGACTGGCTACCTATTTGGCAGTCACACGGTGGCCCACTTCCATGCAAGCAATGACATTGACATGATCTGCCACTCCCACCAACTGGCAATGGAAGGTTACAAGTGAAATTGCTCATTGTTCAGATGTCACCCAACTACTGCTACTGCTGTGGGAATGCAACAGCCATCTTGGAGCTAGATGAGCATCGTCAGAAAGATTTCATCATTTTCGAGACTGCTCCTCAAGAGAGAAGGAGGGCATCTCCTTTTCAAGAAACCCATGCTTGACTATTCCTGTGACCCTTTTGGCTTCTGCCCCACTGGCACTCAGACCATTGTGACTCTGCCCTCTTCTCCGGAGAGAGGCTGGGCATTGCAGGTGGGAAGTTGTCCCAGATCTGCCCTCCCACTCAAGGAGGGTACTGCCTAGATGAGGACTTTTGCTGGAGAGGCTCAGAGCCTCAGCTCCATGATCCTTTCTCCCCACATGAACCATTAAGTTTCCAATGTTGTTTTTTCTTTTTTCTTTTTGTTTTTAGAAAGAAATGTTTTGAGAAAAAGAAAAATGTATTGATTAAATTAAAGAAAAAGAAAAGCAGTAAGTAGATTTAAAGGAAACAAGCAATAATAATAATAAAAGTTATAGTGATAATAATAGTAATAACAATAATAGTTCAAGAGTCATGTAGACATGGAAAATCACAAAATTGTGGCTCTAATAACTACAATTAAGAAAACACCATTCTGTTCTCTACTTACTTCTGATCAGGGACCTTGCTTAAATTTCCCTAGCTTATAAATTCCTACAGTTAATTCCCATATACTGTGCAATCACATCTCAATCAGCCTGTCAAACGGATTTATTTAACATTCATTTTGTATTCTGGGATAAATATTTCAATTATCAACTTCATGATAAAACCTGGTGGGAAGGATACCTGCTAGTAGAGAAAAAAAATATGAATATCTCTACAGTGCTGACATCTTACAAATTCTTGTCTAGATTCAATTTCGGTGCCTAACCGCCAATGAACTCTACCCCTACAATCACAAATTTGATAACTGTATTATGATATTCATCACATTGTCATCTTTGAAGCTCATAAAAATGTGCACAATAAAAGAATGAATAACCTTACTTTTAATACATGTTTGATGCTTGAATGTATACTTTTAGAGATGATTCTGCTTATGTGGTATAGTGTTGGTCAAACAAGAAGTATTTCAGAATTCCATGAGGAGTAAGTTGGTTTCCAACTGCCCATTTTTTAGAAACACAAGTATAACATCAAGATTGCTTAGCTTCAGTATACAAACCCAATCAATATTCATGTCCACCCACATCCATTCTCAAAATGTAGCTTTCTTCAGGTTGGGGGACTTTGTGATGGCAATAATGTCCTTTAGCCCAAATGTATTTTAGGGATTGGAGGGGAATCAATGAAATTCTGCTCTGAAGTATAATGGCATAGTGGGATTCGGTTTCTCATTTAAGCCTCAAGGCAGGGGGCAGAAGTTTCCTACTTTAGTATGCTCTCCATTAGTTTGCAGCACTTTGAGACTTATGCTACAAAATAATTGCATAAAAAATAGAAATAGCATATCCTTACCCCCAAAAAAAGTTTTAAAAGGATGGTACAGTGACGTGCATAAAAATGTTGTAGGAATTGTCTGTGCATAGAGTCCTAACCTTTGGTTCTGGGTTCAAGAGGAAAATTTTCTATTACTATATATAAGTATAGATAATTCAGAGAAAAGAGAGCCAAGCACAAACCAAAGCAAAGAACAAGAGTTTTGGAATAAGACAACACTGGGCTCACATCCTAACTAGAATTTTGATTTCAACTAGGAGTCTTATTTTTCCTCTTTTTGCAAAAAGTGCTTGACCAAGATGAGCTGTATTGCTGCTTACCCAGATTTTTGTGTGGCATCTTTCCCACTCTCCTATTAGGGCCAAGACAGCTCTATAAGGCTGTAGATTACACATAAGGGACTCTTTCAGCTTCTGTCTCTCTGTTAGATGAATCATTCCCTATGCACTTGGGAATATTAGAACTCTAGTGTCCAAGACCTATGATAGGTCCTGACTCTCTTGGAAGCAGCCAAAATGTAAAGTACTTCACTTGTGGCTTAGATTTTTTTTTTACTTGATAATTTTCTTTTGAGTTAACCTATGTAATTCAAATTTTTCTTAATTTAAACCTTTTTTCTTTTCTTCTACTCATGGTTTTTTTTTTAAATGTGTTTTCATAGAAAGCCAAGACTCTGGTTAGCGTAATTTGCCACGCTGGCCGGCATCTGCTGTAAGAGACCTTGTGAGGCCTGTGTATTCATGACTGTGTGTCTCTGCTTTTAAAATATTACTGCAGTCTGTTTTGTGGTAAGTCTAAAATATGCAGTTTTGCAGTGAATGTGTGTAAAAAACTGGAATCTGTCTGTTTTAAGTGAATGAGCCCATTGCTTAGGAAAATTAATTAGGGCCATATTTGGACCCAAATGTTAATGAACAAATTACAAAATAATATTGCCTATTATTGATCAATGAGCATAATAAACTTATTACAGAATATTAATAAAGCAATATGTGTTCCTTAAACTAAATATGAGCAGGTACAATGAATGATAATTTCGAAGTGATTCTTCAAAAATATCCTTGAAGATGAGGATTTTTAAAAAATCTTAATAAATAATCCTATTTTTGGAAAAAGTACATTAAAATAGGACATGGATTGAAAAATGCAAAATAAAAAATATATTTCTAAAAACATTCTCGAAATTAATCTTGTTATGGTACCGTATAATCTATTCAAATTAAAACAAAAATTTTCTGGAAAGTTCCTTTCAACATTACAGAAATATCAACATTTTTTTCTCTAAATATAACATTAACTTTTTTAGTGTATTTTCCTTGATCTTTCTCTGAACTGACTCACTCTTCTCTATGTTTAATTCATATAAACAACATGTGGTTGAAAATGGAAACACAATAAATCACTTCTGTTTATAATATCTCAAAATATAGTGAGCCTAATTTATTAATAAATTGATCATTATGGCACTCACAGAACCAGCTAATTTTGCTGGATCAACATGTATTAACTACCTGTGCGATTTCGAGCTCTAATGTTGTTAGAAATAATGAAATTAGTGAAATCTTTACATCCTATTTTTTACTCAAACTTCACAAATTATAGAACCTGTTCTTTGCATGACAATTGGGGTTGTAATCATCTGATTGTCTAAAGAGTATCACAGATTTAGGAAGGTGTTTTTGCACATTGTCCACAAACTTGTGGTACCATTTAATGTGTAAGTATGCAATTATCCTTTAAATTTAGAATGTGTGCTGAAGCTCTCATATTTATACTGATATTTCTGATCCAGTTAGTTGTACGATGGCTGTCTGAAAAAAATCCAGCCATAAATGAATCTATTTTTCATATTAATGGCTGGAAACTTTCCTAACACCCCTTGTATGCATTGATCAAATAATTGAAAATTCATTCAAATATCTACATTTAGCATCATAAAATCCTGACAACAGAGTAAAATGTATTATTTAAAAAATAATAGTGTAACTGTGACTTGCATGATAATCATTAGTAATGGAGGTTTTTAAGTTCAATTTGCAAGAGATAACTCTCCTCCCCTCCTCAAAAGTTTGCCTTTCAGTAAAGTGTGTTGGCGGTTGGTGATTTTGGGCTACGGATGTATTTTCCTAGTAATGGTATTTTATTATGCTATTGTAACCAATGGTGGACATTCGTAAGGTAGAGTTGTTGTCCTTGATAGCAGCCATAAAAGAGTGCTTCTTGAGATACTAATTGGTTCTTAAAGCCATTTTAACCTGCTGTGTAAACCTAATAAACACCACATTCACTGACTAAATCAACCAATACATAAATTATCCCTATACCCTATTAAATATGGAAGACAGAGGTAAAAATTGCCCTGCATTCAGTATTCCCATGTATCCTATGCAGGAATAGAAATACAATGGAAACATATCATAGACATTTATAGTATTCTCAGCTTCATCATTGATAGTTATCTTACTCTGTTTTATTTGAATTTGTGCTTGTTTAAAATAGGAATCTCATTTAGAATATGGAATAAGGTATTTTAAGTGTTAAGATTTTGGCTACCTTATGCCTGTCTTTACTTGGGGATTAAGTCATGGATGGGACTGGTGTGTTACAGGTGTGTTATGGACTGGTTCTTCCAAGGCAAGAAGGCAGTCAGGTCAAAACGTAGACCAAGTTAAAAAAAAAAAAACCAAGAAATTGAGCCCTGAAGCTAGGTTTCCAAAATGAAGGATAACCCAGGGATACCAAATTCAAAGGGGAAGCAATGGGAAAAGAGCTCAGTGTTAGAAAATACAACAGGAGTAGATTATGGATAATTCAAAAGCTGTCAAGGAATTGATCTTAAGCTTTAATTCATAATGCATAGATTTGGGGGGAGATGGTGGCCTGTGGAAGAGTGGGGACATGTTTTGGGTCAAAATATCAGTGGGAAAAAGACAATGACTTTAAAATGTTAAGTATCCAATAAATACCAAGGACTCTAGACTTTAAAAGGCCCAACATGTGACCTCTTCCTCTGCCTTTTTTAGTTTTGACCATAGGTAATTTTCAAAAGCTGTTTTTTCCTCAGTGTCTGTAATTCTAAAACTGAAATAATAAACTAACTGCTTTAACATTGTGAGGATAAACTGGGATAATGTAATGTCTATAACAGTGCCTGGCAAATTATTTTTAGTTATTTATTTGTATTATTTTTATTTCTCAAATTAATTGGGCTTTAACATACAATAGTGAAAGTATTAAGCATATATATTACTTTCATCAATTATTGAAGTAAAAATGTCCTATAACATAATGAGAATATAATTTGACCCCAATTATATTGACTCTTCCATCACTGTATCCTTTACTTTAAGGCAATAGTTCTCAATCTTGGTGAAGAGTAGAATCAGCATGTGAACTTTGAAAAACTATCCACACCTCCGTGCTACCCAGGTGTCAGTTTTTTTTAAAAAGCTCCCTAGCTGTTTTCAATGTACAATAAGGGTTGACTACATTTAGGGACGCTAAACAATTAACCAATATGATAATCTACTTGTTAGCTGGGCTGGTCTAGTATAGTTTTCTCAACAATGTCTTATTCTGATAAATCATATATTGAAGAATAAGAATTATTGGGGAAGAAAACTAACATCCCTTGAAATTTATCTTGGAAAATGTAATGCCAATCTGATGTTGCCAAACCTCATTAGTTATCCAAGATTGGAAAATTCTTCTGAAATTAAATTGAGCCTGCATTTCCTTTTCTTTCTTGGAAAAGAAGCTTAGAAAGTACTCATGTAGTGTATTGATATGTCTACCACGAAATTAGCAAAAATTCAACCACTCTATGGAAAGAAAAATTCTTAATCTACACACATTTTTCTGTAGACAATTGATATTTTTAGAGTGCTCTTTCGGCAAACATAAACACACAATCAATATACAGTCACCTTCTACTTTCCATTTTATACACAGAATTCAAATAGATCCATTCTCTACCTTTCAACACAGGTAGGAACCTTGTGGGACAAAGGACAAAGCTTAGTGGAAAGGGTTAATGATATCTGCTTACCCACTCAGGAAGATTGGAATAGCTGGTGGTGACTCAAACAGCTAGAAGTGACTTAAATAGCTGGGGGTTGAAATCATCGGGAGGCTTCTTCATGCGCGTGTTTGCATCGAGGACTGAGGTGAACTGATAGATGTGTTCAGCCAGAACATCCATACATGAGTTTTCTAGAATGCCTGACCTTCTCCCAGTGTACATGCTGGGTTTCGAGAGAGAGAGTATCCTAAGAGAAAACATCACAAGAACAGAGTTTCAAGGAACTAGTTGGGAATTGCATGGTCTTTATTGAACTAGCCTCAAAAGTCACAGAATGTCACTTTTGTTATATTCTATTAGTTGACACTGTCCCAACTGAGGAGAAACCATGATAAGCCCATTTTACCATGCCAGGAATGTTGAGCAACTTGTAGTCATTCATATAAATCTCCACACTGAACACATTACAAAATATTTAACAATTACGCTGTAGTGTTTTCTCTATTGGCTAAAAATTCCAGCACTGTACTGAATAGCAGTGCTGATGCTATCCCTGTCTTGTTCCTGATTTTAGGAGAATGGGCTTTAGCTTCTCCCTGTTCAGTTTGGTATTAGCTGAGGGTCTGTCATATATGGCCTTTATTATATTGAGGTACTTTCCTTCTATTCCCATTTTATTCAGTGTTTTGATCATAAATGGATGTTGTATCTTGTCAAATGCTTTTTCTGCATCAATTGATATAATCATATAATTTTTAAATTTTATTTTGTTTATGTGGTGTGTCACATTGATTGATTTGCATATGTTGAACCACTTTTGTGCCCTGGGATGAATCCCATTAGTTCATGGTGTGTAATATTTTTAATGCATTGTTGTATTCTATTTGCTAGTATTTTGTTAAGGATTTTTGCATCTGTGTTCATCAGAGATATTGGTCCACGGTTTTTTTGTGTGTGTGTTATCTTACCAGGCTTTGGTATTAGGGTAATGTTAGCCTCATAGAATGAGTTAGGAAGTATTGCCTCTTCTTTAATTTTTTGGAAGTCTGAGGAGGATAGGCATTAATTCTTTGAATGCTTGATAAAATTTGTTGGTGAGACTATCTGGTCTGGGGATTTTGCCTTTGGGAGGTTTTGGATGATTGTTTCAATTTCTTTACTGTGGATTGGTGTATTTAGATTATTAATTTTTTCTTGGTTCAGCCTAGGTAGACTATATGTTTCTAGAAACTTGTCCATTTCTTCTAGGTTGTTAAATTTGGTGGCATAAAGTCCTTCATAATATTTTCTTATACTCATTTGTATTTCTGTGGTATCAGTGGTAATTTCTCTCCTTTCATTTCTGATTTTGGTTATTTGTGTCTTTTCTCTTTGTCCTTTGCTGAGCCTAGCAAGGAGTTTGTCAATTTTATTGATATTTTTTCAAAGAACCTACTCTTTGTTATTTGAAACAATTAATTTTTTCCTATTGTTTTCCTGTTCTCTATTTCATTTCGTTCTGTTCTAATTTTTATTTCCTTCTGCTTGCTTTGGGTTTTTGTTGTTCTTTTTCTAGCTCTTTAAGGTGGGAAGTTAGGATGTTTACTTGTAAATTTTCTTGTTTCTTTTTTTTTAATGTTTTTGTTTTGTTTTGTTTTGTTTTTTTGCCTTTTGGTATGTGGGCAGCTCCCTGACTGGGAATTGAACCCAGGCCGCAGCGCTGACAGCACCAGCGCCGAAGCCTTAAGCCACTACACCATCAGGGAACTCCCCTTTTCTTGTTTCTTGAGATAGGGCTGTGATGATATAAATTTTCCTCTTATTACTTACTGCTTTTGCTGCATCCCAATAATTTTGATAAATTATATTTTCATTGTCATTAGTTTCTATGTATTTTTAATCTCTTATTTCTTCTTTGATCCAGTCATCTTTTAATAATATGTTGTTTAACCTCCACGTATATATGATTTTTTTCTGCTTTTTTTTGCAGTTGATCTCCAATTTCAATACTTTGTGTTCTGAGAATACACTTGGTATGATGTCCGTCATCTTTAATTTGCTGAGGCTAGTTTTGTGTCTTAGCATATGTTTTATCCTTCACAATGTTCCATGTATGCTATAAAAGGATGTATAGTCTTGTATTGTAAAATGGAGTGTCCTATAAATGTCAATTATGTCCAATTGCTGTAATGTATCATTTAAAGCTGATGTTTCCTTATTCATTTTCTGTTTGGATGATCTGTCCATAGCTGTCAAGAGGGTGTTTAGGCCCCCTACTATAATTGTGTTATTGTTATTTCTCCTTTTAGATCTGTTAGTAGTTGCTTTGTAAATTTTGGTGCTTCCTGATTGGGGGCATATATATTAATGAGTGTCATGTCTTATTGTTGTTGTATTGTCCCTTTTATCATGATGAAATGTCCACCTTTGTCTCTTATTACCTTTTTTATCTTGAAATCTGTTTCGTCAGATATCAGTATGGCTACTCCTGCTTTTCTATAGATGCCATTTGCTTGGATTATTGTTTTCACCCTTTCACTTTGAGTCTGTGTTTGTCCTCATGACTGAGGTATATCTCTTGGAGACAGAATATGGATGGCTTTTGTTTTTTAACTAGTCTGTTACTCTGTGCTTTTTTATTTGTGAGTTCAGTCCATTTACATTTAGGGTGATGATTGATATATGAGAATTCCCTATGTCCATTACTTCCTCCCTTTTTATTTTTTTTGTTGTCCCAATTCTTCCCCAATTATTTTGATTTTTTGTTTCAGATCAAAGAGTCTCCTTCAGTATTTCTTGAAATGCCGGCCTCATGCTGGAGAATTCCCTCAGCTTCTGTATGTCTGAAAAGATTTTTATTTCTTCTTCATATCTAAAGCATAACTTACCTGGATAAATTATTCTTGGCTGATGATTTCTCTCTTTTAATATTTTGAAAATTTGTCTTCACTCCCTCCTGGCTTGTAGAGTTTCTTCTGAGAATTTTGATGATAGCCTGATGGGTTTTCCTTTAAAGGTTATAATTTTTTTGCCCTGGCTGCCTTAATTCTCTCTCTCTCTGTGATTTTTGACATCTTCAGTATGATGTAGCTTGTAGAATATCTGCTAGAGTCCGCTAGCTAGGGGTGCTGTTTTCTTCTTGAATCTGGGGTTCCAGTTCTTTCCATAGGTTTGAAAAGTTCTCATCTACTATTTGTTTAAATAAGCTTTCTGTGGATTTCTTCTCTGCCCCTTCTGGTACTTTTATTATTCTGATGTTCTTTCTAATGCTGTCAGAAATTTCTTGTATGGGTCTTTCATTTCTTTTGACTCTTGAATCTCTCTCTTTTTCCTTCTGTGACATTTTCCTGTTTCTATCTTCAATATCACTATTTTTTCCCTTTATCTGGTCTGCCCTGCTTCCCATGCTACTTAATTCATTTCTCATTTCTTTTATTGCATTATCTCCAGAATTTCTATTTGATTCCTTTTTTATACTTTCAATTTCTTTGTTAAAGTATTTTTATTTGCTCACAGATTTCCTGAGATCATTTAACTGTATTTGAGTACTCTGCCAACATTCTTCGAGTTCTCTGAGTGTCTTAAGAACTACAGTCTTGAATTGTGTTATTTAGATCATATACTTCATCTAAATCTATAAGTTTCTTTTCTGGAGATTTTTCATTTCTTTCTGAGTGACTTTGAACCCTAAGATGCTCATTGTATTTGATGCATTTCTTTTTCTGGGCATGAGGACTTTTTACCTGGCAGATATGAAGAGGTCTTTCTTTCATTTCCTAGTTGGCATTGCTACAGCATCTTACAATATTTTCTCTTGGTTTTTCAGTCTTCTCGCTGTGGGAGCTTTCCTGGAAGGTGGGCTTTTCTTCTTTGGCCTAGTCACCTTGGTCTCAGTGAGCCTCCTTTTTGGGAAAATGTGGTAGGCATTGGTTTTCTATGCCTGTGAAATAAGTGCTGGCAGAAGCTGCTCCTCCTGTGTTTTGCAGTTTCCTTGAGCCCCTGCTGGTTTCCACAAGGTTTGTTGGGAAGGGCATAGTTTTGTTTGCAGCACTAGGTAATGGCAGTTAGCCTTCTTTTTGAGCTGGCTATAAAATAAGTACTAGGTGGAGTTGGTGGGGAAGCTTTGGGAGAGAAGGGAAGCAGCCAGGCTTTGTGTCTACGGTTTCTTCCTGGGCAGGGGCAGTGTGAATTGTAGCTGCTCTGTGTCCTGAGGTCGTACCTGTGGGTGCTGGCTCAGCTGTAACACCAGCCTGTTCCTTTTTCAGGGGTGCCAGGGTGGACATGTGTGGCAGACCTTGCCTTTCTCTTTTCTCCTGAGCCCCTGTTTACCTGGGAGCATATTTTGTTCTAGCCAGCATTTCCATGGCTGCCAGTTCTTAGTTTCAAATTTGGCCAAAGCTGGTTTGTGCAAGCCATCATTGCTGCCCCAATCGGTTTCCGGCTCATTCATGCTTCATTGCAGCTGGGGCCCTATTCTCTCCCAGGGCAGATTAGCAGCCTTTGTTCAGCCCCTAACCCACCTAGGGTGTGGTGCTCTGTTTGGGACGCCAGTGCGTCACTCAGTTCAGGTTTTAACTTGTCCATGGCCTCACAAGGCTTCAGTTGTCCATGCCTCTTCTCTTACAGGCTCTCAGTCCCCAGCCTGCCTGGGATCATCCTGCACTTTGGCCGGTGTCACAGGCCCCTACCTCACTCCTTCTCTTGCCAGCCTCAGGTTGCATTCTCAGCCCCATCTCCACATTACTGCCTTTCCTCCTCTACTGTTTGCCTCCCTTTCTCTGACTTTCGGATGTTTTCTTGTGATGGGTGGATGGATCTCTTAGCTTAGGCTATGCTGCTCAAGGTTTCTGTTGTTGGATCCCAGTTGTTCAACTGTATTTTCAAGGAGAGGTTTCAAGGATCTCCTCCCATGCTACCATCTTAGATCAAGGAAGGTTCTTGTTAATGACTCCATGCCATTAAAAATACTATCTTTCCACATGACTGCCCAAAACTCCACCTTCACCTCTAGACATCTGATCTTTGAAGGTTCATTTTAGATGTTTCTTCCCCCATGTTATCCCTTAAAAATTCCACCCAACCCCAGGGAGAATTAGTGGCTCCCTCCTATCTCCTCCCAGAGCCCTCTGCATTATAGAGCTCATAATATTATAAAAGAACTTATGCATCTATCTTGCCCCACCCCCAAGTAATCTGAGGACTCCTTGAGGATTAGATAACCCTTTCCTTTTACTTACGTGTTCTATCTGGGTACCCAGTATATAACTGGTACATGTTGTGTTGATTAATCATGAACTATGTTGAGTGGACATCCTTTTCTACATTCTCATTCCTGACTTATACACAAACCAGCAATGTTCTACAGTGCCACACAAAGATTAGGAATTTAACATGTAAAAGATCAGTAAATACACACACACACACACACACACACACACACAAAGAGAGAGAGAGAGAGAGAGAGAGAGAGAGATGATATTCTACACATGGTATATTTTGGAAAAGGCATGTTATTTTATGTGAGTCAATAGTTATTGATTATCAAATACTAGATAGAACAAATTTAAAATAAGTGCCATATTTGGAGAAACTAAGATCATTTTATTTTGCCTAAATATGCCAGTCGGAATGATGAAGAGCTAACATTTTTTGTGACTCTTCATTCTCTATGTACTAAATGAACTTCTCATTTTCCTAAATGCTCTCATATACTCATTTTCAGCTATTTTTTTAATGAAGTTATATTTCTATGCTATAACTTTACATTTTAAGTGCACTTTGAGTACCAGATCACCATGATTCTCCAAATAGTTGAAAATAGTAATTACAAAATTGTTTAGAGAAAAGATTGTACCTTACAAAGGACAACTGCTTTCAATACTCCTCTACCAATCAGCATCTGCCATCAAGTCTTCTCTTCCTTCTTTGAGGAGTAAAATAAACCTCCATGTCATTATGTCTTATGCACAAAGTATTTCATTTATTTTTGATTTGGTGTTAATTGTGTATATAATATAATTACAAGTGAGTAACACTTTTATTGTTCAATTAAAATATTTTTCTGCCTGTAAAAATCATTTATCTTGGGTTGGGATGAAATGCATTACATTTTTTCCATTAAAATCAGTAAATGTACTTTCTCATGTAATTGCTTTGCACTTAATGGCAGGATTTTTAGGAACAAATGAAGGTTGTTAAACAAGGGGCAAGTCCATTAGGGAAGCTTGGCTAACCATCTCTGAGATTATTCTTACTAATGTGTAGGAGCCAAGGATAGAAGAAGGGAGACCTGCTATGGGACTTCCTCTGCCCAGAGAAGAGATGATGGTTAGAATAAAGGTGGCAGCAGTGGAAGTGGTAAGTAGTGGTCAGATTTTGGATATATTTTGAAGACAGCCCTACCAAGTTTTGCTGTTGGACTAAACATGAAATGTGTGAGAAAAGGAAGAGTCAAAAAATAACTTAAAATTCAGAGATATATAAAGCTTATCTCAAGCTACATAAAAGGTAAATTTGAGTTGGAACTGGGATCAAGGTGTTTTTTGATGCCCGTTCTGGAGTTCTGCCTTTTTTCCCCCTACTGTTTCAAAGATCATCTTGTATTTGAGGTCTCAATAGCAACTTTGCTGCAGAGAGCTGGAAACCTTTTTACATGCTGTGAAAAGTAGGTCTTTCTCTGGAATTTATGCTTGAAGAACTTAAAATATCTATTCTGGAACATTGAGGACCTGCAGCTGCTTTGAGGATTTGCTCCATAGCATTCTACATCCTTAACCAGTTATTACTGAGGTCAGAGGAAGAAAGAACATTATTTTGATGTTCTTGCATATTTTCTATTTGACTCAAAATAACTCCATATAAAAAGAGCATTCAACTAGGAGGAAACCAGTTTTTAGTTCTCAGCAGTACCACTTATCAGTGTTATAAACTCTCTGAGATCCACATTCTTCATCTCTAAAGTAAGGCTACTGGATGAGTAGGATTTTTCAACTCTTCGATATAAATCCTGTAGAAAGTCTTCCCTGAGAGCTGCCTTCTCCACAGTTTCTAGGCTTACAGAAATGTCTCAGGCACTTTGTCCTCTGTATTCTCAAGCTTCTGAGGATACTGAAGGAAGTTCCTGTTGCTTATAAAGCTTGGGGAACTTTTCTAATGCAAGGTTCTCAAAGTTCTTCTAGCGCTTAAATTTTGATTCAATATTACTAAATACTTTTTGAAGTAGACGAGGTATTGGTTATACTTTCTTAAAAAAAGGATTTAAAATAGGAAAACTAGGGTTTTTGAGAGCTTATATTATGTGTCAGGCAGTAGAACAATTTAAGTGTATAATTATATCCTCATAAAAAGTAGGCCTTATTATCTTCTGTTTTACAGATAACTGAAAGAGTCCAAGTCACTTGTCTAAGGCCACACAGTGGAGGAGTTGAAGATCAAACGCACAACTGTTTGGCTTCAAAACTTTTTCTATTACACCAAACCATTATTAGTAATGAAAGCAATTATCAGTATTCTCATTATAAAATACTATCAAAACAAGAAAAGAAAAATAATTTACATTTATAGACTTCTATTACTCACAAGATACCTTCTTGTGAAAAGACATCTGAACCTTGAGTTAACTCCCAGGAGCCAGGCATTCTGGTCTGTGCTGTTCTTTCCTCAAGGCTCTGACAATTGATCTTAAAGCCACACTCACTCTTGGCCATGACAATTGGGCAACGGCTCCTTCTTAAAATCCAGATGCCTGATGCGTGACATTTTCCAATATAAAGCAAATGATTGAGTGGGAAGGTTAATTTCATTGCAACGTAAAACAAACAAACAAACAAAAAGAAACTAAAAGAAAAACCATCGTGCAGAAAAAATATTTTCTTTTTTTAGGCAAAATTTCCCATTTGTTCTTTTCTTTCTTTTTGGGGCCAGTCAAGAAATAATAATTATCTAATTGTTAATAAAAGGCAAAAAAAAATTTTTTCCAAAACTTGAGTGAAATACTAATTTCAAAGAGGAAATTGATTTTGTTTTTAGAATTCAGGGAATATTCACTGCATGGTAGCATGAAAGAAATTACAGACAGCTAAGATCTCAATAAGATATAAAAGAAATTAAAAGCCAGGAAATTCAAATAAAAAAAAAAAGAGCCAAAACGTAGTTTAAAAAAATGAAGTAAATGGGAACGAAAAGTCACTTACAATGAGAGTAAGCCTAGAGTATTTATTTGGGCAGAGATATTTGGGCCATTTTAAAATGCAATTATAAGAAAAAATTTCCCCATATTTTAAGACCAAAGAAAAAAAATTAAAAGATATTGCTAATGGCAAAAATGGCACAAAGCCTGAAGGACTTTTGTCTATACTTGACTAAGATTGGAAGTCACATTAATTTTACATTATACTTTGCTGCATAATTATAGCTATGTTGCCTGTACAGAAACCTAGCCCATAAGGCCTAGGAAGATTGTATTTGAAAATTAGTGTATTATGATTGGAGAGTATTTCGAAGGTCACTTAGTTCCTGTCCTAGGCTTAAAAGAACTATTGTATCATAATTAGTGACTATTTATTCTTTATTTCACCTGGAGAAAGAAAGGAATAACTAACCTTCCATTGTGGCAGCACACTCTTAGTTTCTGTAAGAACAGGAAGATAGATGAGGCCCAGAAGTACTCATTAAGGCAGGTATGAACATCTTCCTCCTTGAAGAACAAGGTAGACCTCCATATGGAAGAGCCTTAGAGACTCTGGCAGGACTCCCAGTCACAGTGCTATGGCAGACTGTGCAGGGGACTTAGTTACATAGGTCATTGCTCTCCAATTCCTCGTTCCATCACTTACTCTGTCAGTGCTTTCCCTGCCCTGAGTTTTTGGCTCAGCTACTTCTGGCCCTTCATTGGGATTCATTGTTTGATTTTTCTGTTGTTTCCATCTAATGTTAACTCTAGGTAAGGGAAGGGATGGAGGGGAGACCGAAATCAGATGCAGGCATCAAGAACTATTTTCCACACTAAGTGCAAAATAGAGAAGAGAAATGCTTCGCATGCTTCCCACGAGGTGGGAAATTTCCAACTCACAGAAGCCAATGTTGAATGGGCATTTGCTCAACAATGAAATGCTGTTTACGACTTACTGAAAAATAAAGTTGGAACTAAATTACTTGGCACATTAAGAGTGAATATAAAAGTTACAGAAAAACAATAGAGGATTGTATTAGAACATATTTCAACATAAAGAGGTATTACTTTGAGGCTTGAAAAAAACCTGA
Organism: Lyroderma lyra; assembly: GCA_004026885.1. Taxonomy (NCBI): domain Eukaryota; kingdom Metazoa; phylum Chordata; class Mammalia; order Chiroptera; family Megadermatidae; genus Lyroderma; species Lyroderma lyra. The sequence goes on from PVJL010002625.1 coordinate 112,254, forward strand.
ACATGCAAGTTTTACAATGACTTAAGTAAAAAAGGGATGAACTGAATCTGCTGTGGAGAGAGATGTTAAACATGAAGGAGACTTCTAGCTTTCTAATGGCTATAAAAATCCTTTTAGATGGAATGCAAGCCAGACCGCACCCCTTCAATTATGCAATTCTGCAAGAAGAATGCAATCGCGTGGTCACCAAAATAACACCAGCACTTCTGGCTGTTAGTTAGTAGTTAGGCAAGATAATTTAGAATGCTAACTATCTCTTTTATTACTTGGCAGCTTTCGGGTATCCGATTTAAGCTGTGAATAACCCCCTTTGAAAGCAAATATCTCCTCCAGGAGGATAATTAGACTATTCTAAAGACAAACTATCCAACATCAAAAGCATAAACCCTAAGAAGTCAGACAACAGGCAGTCTTCTCCCAAAATTAAAAGCATGCTTAGCATTAGAGGTCACAGCAATAAATAAAGGGATGTGAAATAATTACTTACAAGTTTTGGTCAAAGAACTATAGCACAAACTATAATAAAAAGTGACTGACTTCTGAAAAGTAAATATGCTAATTATATTCAGTGTTTTGAATTGGTGCTTGGAAGCCTCTTCCCCTTTCTCTGATTAAGAGTCATTAATCATTTTTGTGAGGTCACTGTTATTCCAAGGGATCCTCAATAACAGAATCAAGGATATTGCTGCTAACAGTATTCAAAATGAGGGGAAAAGTCGATGGAAGACCCAGCTGGTAATAATTATATTAAGACTACCCCCCAAATCACAAGACTATTTTCTCTCATGGTCAAGATGTGCAATTTTCTTTGTGCACAAAATGCATAACCAAGTGATCCACTATTAATCATAACACCAAGTCCACATAGACTTTATTCATCGATTGAATGACAATAAAACAATCAGCTCCGCTCATGGCATTGTTTTTTGCAGTTGGCTGCTAAGTTATTCATAGTGGCTCATTCTTTTACAAGTTACTAATGAATAATCAGAGTCCAGTAATTTTCAGTCGAGTAATTCCAAGCTCACTCTACTCAAAGACTCTTTTATACTGTCAACACTAAATTATTTGTGACAATGGAAGATGGTCACCAAATAAAGGCTGTAGATTTCCTAAGGATTTTATTTAAACTACTTTTTACCTCCAGCCATTCTGAGGATCTGATCATACACAAATGCTTCCTGAATTTCTTTTTTCTCCTGAAAGAGATGCTGACTTGCAGTGAAATTATCAAAAGAAAAAAGATTTGAAGAGAGGAATAAATACAAAAGGCTCTGGTCAAGAAGACACTGCAACAATTACTTAAAAACTATGTAACTATAAGTTGTTCTTCCTGTCCTTAAAGTTGTTATGAAATCTGAAATTATTTGAGTCAATTATTTGAAAAGTAATACAATTCAAATATATTCCTTATTGAATGGATCTAATTTGCTCTATACAACTTTGGTATATTAAGGCTTAGAAGTTTTGTGATCAAGATTCATTAGGCAGCTCCACCCAACTCCACTTGAACCTTCTATGCCTCCATTCACTTATCTATAAAATAGAAATAACAAAGTGCCTTTCTTATATGTCTTTGTTTGAGCATTAGAAGAGATAATATAAACCAAAATGCTTAGAAACAAACTTGCAATACAGTAAGCAGCAAATAATTGTTAGATGTTATTTTGGGGGGTTATGCAAAATGTAAAAGTAGAGATGATCTGAAGTGTGTAGTGAGCTCAGTTTATACACTGCATCAAATGAGTGGCCCTGGAGATGGCTCATATCACCCCCCTCACAGTCACAAAGTCCCTGCCATCTTTACTGCCACCCACTGAGAAACGCCTCATAGGCAGCTGTCATCAAGAGATGCCTAGAGCCATCCAATAACATAAGGCAAAGGTTCAGGGTGATAACGCTTCATGAGGCCAAACAATGAGACAGATATGAGACTGGGGAGAACCACCAGATAAATGGTTTGCTTTCTATTCCTATAATGGACTGTCCTGAGGTGCAGTATATGAGCATAGCTTGTCAGATGTGCCATCAGACAAAGCAGTCAGCTGTGCCTTTTATGACACTGTTGTCTGCCTGGTAAGGAATATCCTTGCCTTTTTTCTCCCTCCTTCTGTATCTTACATTGCTTTTTCTCTCGGGGTTTCTTGCAATAATGCCCTGCCAATAAAGGATTCATAGATAAATGTTTGTTCTGCTCTCTATCTCTTTTTCTCTCTCTCTTCCTCTCACATATGTACAACACATACACACACCTTTCTCAAATATATTCAGAAAATCACTGTAGTGCTCCACTGCCTTGTTTCTCAAGGGCCTTACCCCTTTTGGGGGTGATTATGGAACTTTCTGAACATTCACTCTGATCTCATGAGTGGCAAAGAAGTTGTCACAATATAGAGTTATCACTGGAGAAGGGAAGTTAATTCGACTTCATTCTCTGCTCAAATTAGACATAGCTAAGAGCCAGTTCTCTGAAAAGTTGCACTCTATGAATTTTAGTTTTCTAATCATTCCCATTTTTTTTACTTGTATAAATGTAGGTTCACATATAAGTTTACACAGTATTGATTTCACTACTAAGCAGTTTCTAATTGAACATTTGTTAAATAGATGATAGTTTAAATATTTTTCAACTCCTTTCTAAGTTAGTTATTATATATTTCTTTGGTGTACTGTATAAAGAATATTATATATAAATATTTAAAACTCATGTTTTATCAAGAAATACAAATGCCAAATATTAAGCAGGAAAATTCCTTTACTGAGTAAGCAATTGCAAATAGCATTCTTTTAATATTTATTATCCTCCCTTCATTATGTTAAATGAAGGTATAGCCTATGTTCATTTTCTCATTCCACAAAACTGTATTCAATGTAAGCACAAATAGGCAAAGGAAGTCCCCAGAGCATAAATTTTGCTCAGAAAATTTACTAATAAGGTTATTTGGTATGAGGATTACATTTTTTCATAGAAACAATGCTGACAAAATAATCAGATATTCAGATAAGCTGAAAAATTATGTGTACTTTATATGTGTATACAAATACAAGTATATGTATATACATGTGTGTGTATGTGTGGGTATACTACGTAGTATAACATACCTATCTCTCTATCTCTCTATATAGTACTATCATATATATATATGAGAATACTAGTTTTACCACACATACCTACAAGTTAGAACACTGTTTCCGTGGGAATTAAAGTCCTGGTGCCAGGCTGGGATGCCAGGAATCCTTTGCCCCAGGCCAGGCAGCAGAACCAGACACTGCGTCAGCAAGCCCAGCAGTGGCGTACTAGGGTTTGGGGTTTGAGAACCGAAGTGGTGTCCTCCATTTTCCCCGAACTTGCTAACTCCCTGAGGTGGCAGAATTGCATAGTAGAAAGTATCTTTTTCCAAGAGTTCTTCTTAGGTATAACTATTTCTTTCTACACAAAAGTATATTTTACCAAAGGTTTTAAATTCAATGCTAGAAGCAGCTACCTTATCCCAGGGTAGGTGAAATATAGGCCAGTAAGTCCTAAGCACCTGTTTGCTTGAATTTTTATTAATTTGTACCCCATTATTTTTCTCAAATGAATTAAAGCAAGCTTGTCCAACCTGTGGCCCGCAGCCTGTGGACTGCATGCAGCCCAAGGCAGCTTTGAGTGCAGTCCAACACAAATTTATAAACTTTCTTAAAACATTATGAGATCTTTTCGCAATCTTTTTTTTTTTTAACTCATCAGCTCTCATTAGTGTTAGTGTGTTTTATGTGTGACCCGAGTTTCTTTTTCCAATGTGGTCCAGGGAAGCCAAGAGATTGGACGCCCCTGGTTTAAAGTAAATCATGGATTCACTTAAGACATAGCAAGATAATCTATGTTTTTAAAATTAAGAAAAAGTGAGCAAAGCGTTTAGTGGGACCAGGCATGACTTCGACGTACATCACCTAATGCCATGAAGTCTCTTATACTTGCCGGAGTTGGGCCACCGTCTGTAAACTTGCTGTCAGCCAGTGGAAGAAAGAAATTTGATCAATTACATGATTCATGGTGTTCACAATACAAAAATAAGTCAGACACTTCAGGGCATACAACTAATCCTGATACTGAAACAAACAGGACATTTTGTTTGATATGGATAGTGGGAACTTTGTGTAATGCACTTAGCATTCTTATTTTGTTGCAAAGAGTTTTGTAAGATCGTCTCTTGTGATAGGAAGATGCCAGAATTCAATATGACCAATTATAAAATGTAATTCCAAGATTTTCTGGCTTAACAAAGTGGGAGGGCTGTGAGTTTCAATGGGATGTTATTTTTTAGGACATCCTCCACAAATACCATTTCTTTCAGCTGAGCTTTCAAAGGTATTTGGTGGCAAGGGATTATACTTCTTTGCAAGTAGCTGGCAAACAGCTGCATTCTGTTGTCAATTGAATTCAGGCATTAGCAGCTGAGCTATGGGTAAGATTTATATTCTCCTCTAAAGACTGAGAAAACAAACAAGTATAGGTCCCTGAGTAGAAGACCACCATAGAACCACTTTGCAATGAGTTAGAGAAATAAATAGGCAGGACAAGATTACCCTCACAACGTCTTATTTGTACCATTCCAACAGAGACAGATGAATGAAAAAGAATACCACTATACTCCATAAAGTAATGGCATAATACTATTAGCCGGGTAATATGTAAAAGTCAAATATTCCCAAAAGTACACTGTAGAATTTCTGTGTATGGACAGTGAGAGATTATCTTTGATCTTTTCCCCTGAATTTTAATGAAAATATTTATGAAATATGCTACTTATCTCTAGCATTATTTAAAAGAATGTATAAAACATATTTTAAATGTTTAGGTTTTCCGAAAATTTGTAAAGAAAACATAATGGTGAAAAAGATCTCAAAGATGACTAAGATTCCTTTCTTTATTTATATTCTAAACTTTACAAATATATAGCTATAGATGCAGATGTAGATGATTTGGGTCATTGAATGGAAGAGGTGCCAATCCTAGTAGAAGTCAGAAAATACGTAAACTTTCCTAATATCAATTTTTTATCAACTTAACTTCTTTCATCAAAAAATAGAGGTTGGATGCAAATATCTGTGGTAGATTAAGGATGGTCAAAAATTCTTTGCTTTTCCCTTCGCTGAGAAGTAGAATCTAATTATCTTCCTTTTGATCCTGAGCCTTAGCTTCTTACTTGACCAACAAAATGCAACAGAAGTGAACCTTGCAACCTTGGCTTTGGTTTTTTTGTAGTACTTGCTTTTAAAGCTCTGAGCTGTCATGAAAGAAGTCTAATTACCCTAAGACCGCCCTGCTGTGTACAGCCATGTGGACAGAAAAGGCAATGTTGGCCAACCCCCAGCTGACCCAGCCACCTCAGAGCAGGCTACAGGCATGTGAATGAAGTTATCATGGACTCTCCAGACCAGACAAGCTACCTATGGCCCCAGTTGATGCCGCATGGAACAAAGAAACTACTCAGCAGAACCCTGTCTCAGTTCCTAGCTTACAAAAATCTCATGATATAATAACATGATTCTTATTTTAAGCAACTAAGTTTGGGCTAAAAACAAAAGATAATTGGAACATCTCAATCTCATATTACACTTCACAGCATGGCTGCTTTCCTGAGAACAATCCATGAATCAAGTGTATTTGCCCATTCACTTGCACAATAAACACTTACGAGTATTCAGCACTACTAATATGCCAGAAGTTTTCTAGAGACAGGGATGCATAATTGAGCATGACATGACTCTTGTTTTTCAGTAGCTTTCTCTGTAGTGGGGCAAACAGAAAACTCAATTTATAGTTTCAGATTAATGATTTAAGCCAGGCCACCATATTGCATAACTCCGGGAGTACATTCGCATTGCAGCCTACATGAACGATGCCCACTGGAGTTGAACACACACAGCTATTCAAAAAGCCACAGGGTAAATGTCTCTCTAAAGCTGGGCAGCATGGAAGCCCTGGTAATAAACATTAGGTTAGAAGTATGCAAAGTGCTAGAGAAGCCTAGAAGAAAGACAGAGAATGATGAATTTCATCTGGAGATTCCCCGCGCCCCCATTACTAAGGAAAAAACACTACCTAGCAAATAAAAAAATGTTCTTGTTTAATTTTTCAATTACAGTTAACATACAATATAATTTTAGTTTCAGGTGTACAACATAGTGACTAGACATTTACAACTTTTGTAGTGATTATTCCAGTAAGTCTCGCACCCATCTGACACCATAGTCATTACAATATTATTTACTATATTCCCTATGCTGCACTTTATATCCCCATGATTGTTTTTATAACTGACAATTTATACATATTAATCTTTTCCCTTTTTCACTCAACCCCCCTCCAATCTGGCAATAATCAAAATGTACTCTGTATCTATGAGTTTTTTGTTTTGTTTGTTCATTTATTTTGTTTCTTAGATTCCACACACAAAAAAGTGAAATCATATGGCATTTTTCTTTCTCTGTCTGACTTATTTCACTTAGCACAATACCCTCTAGGTTCATCCACGTTGCTGAAAAAGGCAGGATTTTATTCGTTTTATGGCTGAGTAGTAGTCTATATATATATATCACATCTTTATTTATTTAAAACATAGGGAATTGATGAGCCCAGTAAAATGTATTGATATTGATAAAGTAGTTTAGAAATTATGACATTTATCTTAATGGGTATAACACACATGAGCTTAAATAACTAATGTAAATTATTACTGAACACATTTTCATACCCACTTTAACACACATGAAAAATTCTATCAAGCAATTTTTAAAAAGCTTAATTTTTATTTGTAGAAAACCCTTGAAAATTTTCAAATCATACCTTCACAGCAGTTGTATTGTAATTTCAGATGACCATTCTTAGTGAAAAGTGTATTGACCACAAGTAAAATATTATATCAAGCTAAGTTACGAAGGAAACCCACTAACAGTTGAAAAGATCAATATCAGTTCAAATTTCAACAGATGAAATTAACAGAACTTAACTGACTCAATAAGGGAGCAGGATTACTACCTGGTTGGTCAGGGCCTAGTTATTTTCACTTACTTTATATATTATCCTTTCATTTATTTATTCTTGTTCTGAAGAGGCCCTCATACCCATTCAGCACCTACAGGCTACATAAATTGGAAAATCCACTCTCACAAGACAAAAACCACAGAATCACTCTATCAGGTTTATGATTCTTTGGTAGAGTAGGTCTTCTTATTTTTGGGTTTTTATTAGTTTATCAACAAATGTGAAACAGGATTGGATTCTTTCATGCAGTGTTCAGTTTTTCAGTATAAACCAACAAATAGAAAACTCTAGGACTAGGTTATAAGTTTATTCAAATATCTTAATACAATCCTAAAACAAAAATATTTGGATGTAGATTGCATTATTTTTTCTTGTGATTATATTCATTTCAGTGTTACTTTAATTCTAAATGGTTAAACAAAGCATATTGTCAAATTTGAAAGAAGCCTCAGGTCACATACCAAGAAGACAAAAAAACTCCTGCCTTTCTTATTTTGAATAAAGCAAACTTCCTTTAAATCTTCTCTCTTAAAATGCGTTGACAGTACTCCTTCCTAACATATGGAGGAACAGTAGTTACACCAATTGTCTATCTTATTTTATTAAATTATATAGGGTCACAAATTGTTCAAGTTAAAATGTATCTGGATACATAGCATTGCCATGACATTTATATTTTTCCCCAATTACCTCTCCCTTCATCTCAAAACACTACAGACAGATATAGCAGGAGATAATAAATTTAGATTACCCATGACTGCTAATTATATTCAAAAATCTCACAGAAATCCATACTCAGTGAACTATTCTGTATCATCTAACACTCCATTTGGAAGAGAGGAGTAGATAGTTCGAAATAACTAAAGTGCAATTATATCTCTGTCATCCACATCAATGAAATTAAGAAGTGGTTCAAATAAGTAAATAATCTTTGCAACATAATTGGATCAACTACCATATACATTACAAATTTCCCACATTCCTATCACAGTTTACTCTTAATTTAGAATCAATAATTTCAGTAGCTTTTCATCTGTTTGCTTCTGATACTCCAGAGTCCCTTCAAACTCAAAAAATTACTTGTTCATAGTCTCCCAGCTGCCCAAGATAGAAATGTCATTGATTTTTCCCTTTTCCTCATTTCCTATAGTTATTAGTCTCTGTGACCTGTGAGTTCTGTCTTTGAAGTCAGTGGTTCCTAAATCTGGTTGCACGTGAGAAAACATATGAGGAGAGCTTTGAAAATGCTTATCCCTGCTACGCAAACCTGAACTTTCAGTCAGTGTTGGATCTACAAGCTGTCCAGAAAGTATTCAACCACAAAACTGGTCCTGTTATACTGACAATGACTGGATTTTTTCCAGACAGCCCTTGATTAATTGTGATGCACAGGTCTGAGAAACATTGGCCTTAACCCCTTTGCTAGGATCTTTGGATATACCTGAATGAATATTTCCATCCACTGACTGCAGCGTTTGAGTTTCCTCCAATAAAATTGTTATTCAGTGTGAAACTGTTTCATGGACTTTTCTCAATTACAAAATTTTTTATCGTGTTTTCTTGTAGGTTGCACCATCAACAACAAAGATGTTTTGTAAGCCACATTGTGTAACATTTTCAAATTAAGTTTTATGTAATTAATACCTTTAGATTCTAATTTATCTATATTTAAATCCAATTTATGCCACTTAGTACGTTTTGAGTATTTTTTTGCTAAATTTCAATATAATGGTACATTTGTTACCATATTACAAAAATTTAAAATAAAAATAATGTCATTTATATGCAAAGCAACTCAAAATGTTATTATTAAATGCATAAAATAGTCAAAATATCAACTTTTTATTTTTTGTGGCTTTTTGACACATTTTGAAAGGAAAAATGAAAGTCAATTAACACAGTGGAAAGGTTAAATTTCTAATTTCTTTTATTTTCTTCATCCCTACCGGAATTACTTTACTTGAAATATCTATCTCCTACTGTTCCTATTTCAACAGCTTGCTACACGTTTTTCCCCTACTCCATTAATCCCTGTATATTTTGGTTGATCCTCTACACTGATTGTCTCATTCTCTTTTTAAACCTTTTAATAGGATTGTGGTTACTTTTGCAGGGAGGTAGTATCTGGAGGGCAGGGGGAGATTTGGGGGGTTGGTAATGTTCAGTTTCTTCGTCCATCAGTTCGATACATAGGCCTGCTCTCTTAGTGAAAATTCCCTGAGGGCTACACGTGTGCCTTTTTCTGTTTGAATGTTATTCTTCAATTAAAAAGTTAAAACTGATAGCTCCTATTCAAGTACTCCCCTCCTTCCTTCTGCTACTTTTCTAACACGATTCTGTTGTTTTAGCACATGCTTTTCTCTCTGCTTAGAACATTTTTTTCTGCTTTTTCCACCTGGTAACTCTATTAGGAATAGTCTTGCCTTTAAACAGTGTTAGTTGTTTCCTATTCTATGTTTCCATATCACTTCACTCATTATACTGTTTTTATGTTATTGTGTAATATTTTGTTTCTACCTTAGTATCCCTGGTTGTCTGTATTTATTTTATTTATGTTTGTGGCCCCATGCAGAAACAGCAATGTCAGAGCCCAGAAATGGGTAGACAGTATGGGCTCACCAATGCTTTTTAAATACTATGAATGAATGCATGAATAAATGTGTTTTCATTGACAAATAGGAAATATCAAATCTAAAAGTAAAGGGTTAGAGACCAGATTCTGTTGTTAGGGATGAAGCTATGGTTCTCAGACACAGGTATTTTGAATTTGGATGAATTCAAGTACAAATAAATAACAAGGAGTTAAATATGATGCATCACAACTACAATCATGTAAACGAATGACGTCCCAGGCCAGGAAGCCAAAGACCTGGGCTACATACAGTACAGGCGTCAACACCACAGCACATTGTGTAAGTCACTTTATCATGCAAGGTCTCGTACTTTTCATATCTATTTTAAAAAGGGATGGAGGTATAACTAGAATAGATGATCTGTAAGGTCCTCTGAGTCTTCAGCATTCCATTGTGTGTGAGTAACCTACAGGAGCAAAGAAGTTATCAGTATTTAACAATTCATCATGAAAACTACCATCTAAGAAGCATAAATGTGGTTCTTTTGATCCTTATTTTTATCTCATTTCTACTCTAGTAGTGTATCAGTCACAACATGAAGAAATTTTATCTATATATACTAAACAGATAATAAACTACATAATTTTAAAATATGTAATATATGCTTTAGCAGCTATCCTTCCTAAGGATTTTTAACAGTTTATTGAACTATAATTCACACAACATACAATTCACCTATTTAAAATAAACAATTCCATGGCTTTTAATATATTCACAGAATTGTGCAACCATCGTTACAATCAATTTCAGAAAATTGCATCACTCCCCACCAAAATGATCCTGTAATCATTAGCAGTCAATTTGCCAACTCCACCTCCTCTTGCCTCCCCTAAGTTTAGGCAACCAGTAATCTTGTTTTCTTTCTATAAATTTGCCAATTCTGAATATTTTATGTAAGTGGAATTATATAATATGTGGTCCTTTTCTGATAAGCTTCATTCACTGAGCATAATACTTTCAAGATTCATTCATGTTGTAACTTTAATACTTTTTATTGGAAAATAATATTCCATTGTATGGATAAACCACATTAGCCACTTGTCAATTCAATGAATTTATCATTTGGCTATTATGAATTAATGCTTCCATGGACATTCATATACAAGATTTTGTGTGAACATATGTTTTCGATTCTCTTCAGTATATACCTAGGAGTGATAATGCTAGGTTATAAGTTAACTTTACATTTAACCTTTGAGAAAGGACTAGACCATCTTCCAAAACAACTATATCATTTTATGTTTCTACCAGCTTCTTAGCTTCTTTTTCCCTGGTTCTCTTTACTAAACTTCTAGCAGATCTACCATCTCATTTTTTGCTATCATGGAGCCATCAACCTTGCCTTAACTGCTCATCACCAAAACATCCTCTTTATTTTTTCCCACAGAATCCTTAAGTTTAGACTTCCCCACACTTCACTTAAAATAAACCCAACTCCCTTGATATGAGTTACAGAGCTCTCTGTGTTTACAGCCTGCTGTGCAGAACCTACAAAATCGTTTGTCTAAGAGGAATACAGGGAGGGAGTGGTCAAGAAATTCACAGAACAGGGTGGGGGATATTGGAGAGGTGGGAGTCCTCATGCACACAATTTGATTGTGTGACCTATTATTAGTACATGTGCCAAATTTCAGCCTACTTGCATCCATTTTCTTTCAGATATTGTTGAAGAAGCATGTCAAACATGAAGAAAATGCCAAGTATGAATAAAGTTGAATTTCCTGCCATCATTAAGTTCCTCACAAAACAAGGGAAAACACCTCACACTATTTGGGAAGAGATGTTAGTGATTTACAGGGACTGTTGCCCTGGGAAATCCATGATTTACAAGTGGCCCAGCCTTTTCAAGCAGAACACAGTCAATTGAATATGACATCTGTCAGGGACAGCCTGTTGAGCACTTCCTCAGACATTGTCAAAAAGTTGAAAATCTGTAGTGGAGGATGCCAGATTGAATAAAAAGAAGCTTGCAGAAATGGTTGGAGTATCATCTATAACCATTTTGAATATTCTCCACCAGCATCTAAGGATGTCAAAAGACAGTGAAAGATGGGTACTGAGAATGCTCATGCTGCTTCAAAATGAACATGTGCCAAGTGTTCACAGCAGTTTTTGCATCTCTGCAGAGACAACAAAGATGAAGTTTTAAATTGGATTGTCACTGGAGATGAAACTTGGGTTCATCCTGAGTCAAAGCAGGAGTCCATGCAGTGGCATGAAAAGGCACACCACCCCCTCAGAAGTTCAAGGTGTTGCAATCTGCTGGAAAAAATCATGGATATTTTGTTTTGGAATATAGAGGGTATCCTGCTGATTGATTACAAGGATAAGGGTGTCACAATAACTGGAGAGTACTATTTCAGTCTGCTGAAACAGTTAAAAGAATCTGTGAAGGAGAAAAGATGACGAAAATGGACAAAAGGGGTTGCTGCTTTTGCATGACAACATGCCCCTGCACAAAAGCGATGTGCATTGGCTATTCTTCATGACTGACTTTCAAACATTAAACTCCCTACAGTCCAGACCTGGCTCCATCTGATTACTATTTGTTCCCAAATATTGAAAAAAACAGCTTTGAGGGAAGAAATTTACAGATGACAAAGAGATTAAAGCTGCATTCTGAGGACAAATAGAGAACATTTTTTTGAAGGTATAAATAAACTTATTGAAAGATCTGAAAAGTGTATTAGGATTAAGAGTGAATATATTAAAAAGGAAAAACCATCAGTAGGTGTTTTCCATGAATTTCTTGATCACCCCTCATATTTTCACTCTATTAGTAGGATACTGAGTGAGGATGGTAGCCTTTGGTCCTCTTGGATTTCCTCTACCAATGTGGAATCTCTGTCCTGTGAGCAAACTGGGATAAAGGAAATCCCTGACACTACAGTTAGAAATTTGGTGGAATTAAAGAGCTCCAGACTACAGTGCTTGCCTAAACTAACAAGAGTTTCTGCAACACAGAACTGAAGAGAGTGAGAAATGCTTGTGGCTTGCCCTTCACTGAGAGAAAATGTAATTATAGACTGGGAGCAGAGGGAATCAGAAGCCCCCACCTGTTGGGTGCACAAGCCCAGAGTAGAGCCTCCATCACCTGGAGCTGGGGTGGTTTGGAAAGGATCATAACTCAAATGACACACACACACTCTCACTCTTCTTAGATCTAATAGATTTTCCTAAATAAATATTTCTCCATTTGCTATGTGCCCTTAGGAAAATTTCCAGAGACTTTAAATGGTGGTTTCTTACGATTTTCACTAGTATGGTTGTTTTATGCTATTCTATGAGAAGGTCAGCAGAGCACCTCATGTTGTCCCTCCAGATGTGCTTTTCCTCCCAGCTTTTTTTTTTTATTACTGAAATCACAGAAAATTTTAGTATGGTAAAAAAGAATCATTGTTCAAGTTACTACAAAGTTTAGTTAATTTTTAAAAATCAGCAAGCAAAGTATTGATTTAATTAAAAGTTCAAGATTTAAAGCAGCTATGTCCAAACTTTTGGCTTCCCTCGGCCACAACAGAAAAAGAATTGTCTTGGGCCATACATCAAATACACTAACACTAACAATAGCTGATGAGCTAAAAAAAAATTGGTTGCAAAATTATCTCATAATGTTTTAAGAATTTGGCCTGCATTCAAAGCTGTCCTGGGCTACAGGTTGGACATGCCTGGTTAAAGAGTTTAAAAAGCTTTCATTTTGGGAAAAAATGGTGTTTAGATACTATGACACCTTTAAGTACAAAACATCTGAAAATGTTGGATGAAATGTATAAATCTCTATTTAAATATATCAATAACCTGTCAATGTAATGAAAATAGGCAGAATAATACATTTTTCTTTATAAATGCTTCTGAACAATGAAGTTACCAAATTAAGGGTTTACTTTTTTCATTAACCAGAAGTATAGAGATTGGCAATCCATAATCAATTCAGCAACTCTATTAGTGTTCCCAGATCCTTTTGTCTTTCTGTTACACTATCCTCATTGTAGGCATTTCATCCTTATATTGATACCTCATGAATTCAAAATCACTGTTCCATCTCTAACCTCATGTCTATACTACAAGGCAGTTTAAAAACAAGGGAGCATTGGAAGAAGGACTGGGGCCTATGTGACAGATGAAAAACATCTTAGAAACATCCAACAGATTTTTATTCTCTCTCCTGGTCCCGAACTGTATCACATAGCCACCTCTAGTTACCAAAGGAGGCTGGTAAGTACACTTTTGGATGTTGGGCATGTCTCCACTGAAAATATCAGGATTCTATTCTTAAGAAAACATGACAAATGGGTATTGGTTAGAAAACTAGCAGTGTCTGCCATAGCAAGGCTATTGGAAAAATGGGAGTATTTATATACTGCTGCTAGGAGTGTAATTTGGCACTATGACTTCAAAAAATTTTACCTATAGCTGCAAATTTTTAAGAAAAATAAATGAACTAAGGCGATTGATAACCACATGGGAAAATTTCAAAAATAATTTTTAAACAAAAAAATCAAGTTGCAAAACAGTAGGCATAGTATGACGACTTTTGTATATCTTTATATACTATATTGAGAAATATTTCTTACCAGGGAAAGACTAAAATATTTCACTGGGAATCTGGAACATTATCCCAGATAACATGATTTTTAAATTTATTCCAGAAGTTACATTATACAAACATTAAAGCAGATCTCATTTTTTTGAAAAACCAAACACTATTTCAGTAGCACATCTTTCTTAACCATAAGGAGACAGGATGGTTTGATATCAAGAACATAAGCTTAGGAGTCAACAGACTAAGCTTTAAATCACTGCTCTGAAACCTGGAAATTCTGTATCCTTAATCCAGTTGTTTTGACTCTCTACCTGTTCCCACTTCTGTAAAAGCCCAGCAAGAATTCCTACCCTCCAGGATTGATCTGAGGATTAGAGACAACAGTGTGTCTAACCTAGGTCTGGTCCTTATTAGGTGGATAGTAAGTTGTTGCTTTGGTGCATAGTTTTTCAGTTTCTGTGCCCTGAATGAGTTCATACACAAACTGTGGTATCACTTGAAATTACTATCAGTAACCCTAAAATTGTTTAGCTGAGATTTTCGCATTCCCATTACTGTTAAATGCTAAACTATACTTTTTAATGACACACCCAGTTTGTTGAGTAAGTTTAAATCCAAGGGGCCATCATTTTTAAGGTATTCTAACAACACTTAAGAAGTATATTTTTTAAGAGAGAAAATACTGTAAGTGTTTAAATGTTTGCTTTAGCTTTTATCTTACATATTTAGTTTATGTTCTTGGAATTATAAATTATTTTTGTAAATCTAAGACTCTTACCACACTACAGGAAAGAGAATGTTCTTTATAACCAATGTGATTGTGGCTTGTAGTTCTTTGAGAAGATGTTAAAAGCAAAGTTATGGTGAGAGGTCAATTGTTGATTACAAAAATCAAAAAACGATGCCAATATAAACACACACATTGGACAAGGGCCACTTGGACTGAGTTAATGCTAGAATCTTATGTGTTGTGTGACAAAATACCATAGTTCAATCTGAATTCCTCACTTTTCCTTAATGTAAGAGCAGCATATTCTTTTATAGTTACTTTAGCAATTATACTTTTGATTAAAATGTTTCATTGTGCAAAAAAATCATTCAGCATTGATAGGTGCTATTTGATAATAGAATCTTTAAATTTTATTTAATCTTTCTGAGCTCTAAAAGGAAAAGAACGAAATTGCAATGCAGAAACATATTGATGAATACTCTTCATTAACATGGAAAAATGTTGATGAGTACTTTTCTGTACTAAAGGTGAGACAGGGAGAAACCATTTGAGGGCTGAGGTGTTTAAGTGGCAGGACTAAACCCATGATGGTTTGGAGGAGGCCATCTCCTAGGGCAAGCACGTGGTTATTTATGGTGCAGAATGGCTGCTTCTGAGAAGGTCCTTCTCTTTAACCTGTGAAAGGGTGTCAAAATCTCCTATCACTTACTTCTTTAGAAAGATTAAGCAGTGTTATTATTATTATCAGGCATAAATAATGTGTTTTAAATTATTTTACAAATGGACTTATCTTGAACTTGAGAGAATGCATCTGATGATATGATGATGATGATGATAAAAAGAAAGTCCCAGAGGGGCGTCAGACTGGGTACATTTTAAAGGAAGGAAAGGTGAAGGAAGAAAACAAGAAGAGAGCAGGCAACAGAATTAACTTACTTTTTAGTCACGCCTGAACTTTTGAAGGAGAAAGACAGGAAGGAGTAAGAAAGTTAAAGGCTTCAAGAGTATAGGGGCCTGTCAAAATGTGTGCCATTTTGAGCCTGTGCACTAAAGACTCAAACCCAATACTGGGGAAAAGAATAACGAATATATTCTTGGGAAGGCTATACAGATGTGCAAGCGCTTTGTATTAGTCATGGTTCTCCAGAGAAACATAATAAAATACATCTTACACACACACACACACACACACACACACACACAAAATGAAATGCATTATGTTACTGACTCATGTAATAATGGAGGCTGAGAAGTCCCATGATCTTTCGTCTGTAAGCTAGATATTCAGGAAAGCCAGTGATGTAAATTCCAGTCCAAGACAGAGGCCTGACAACCAGGAATGAAAAAGGTGTAAGTCTCAGGCCAAAGACAGAAGAAGACCAATGACTCAGCTCTTGCCATCAGGCAGAGCGACTAAATTCATCCTTCCTCTATCTTTTTGTTCTGTTGAGGCCCTATGTGGATTTGATGATACCTACCCACTTTAAGGAGGTCAAACGGCTTTAATTCAGCACACCAATTCAAATACTAATCTCTCTTGGTAATGCCTTCAAAAACACACCCACAAGTAATGTTTAATCTGAGGACCCCCCATCCCAGTCAAGTTGACACAAAAAATTAACCGGCCCATTCTCCATCTTCTAATTAGTCATGTGTGGAGTGTGGGTTTCCTACTGAAGCTCTGAAAGTTAGGGTTGTGCTTCTCAAAATAGAATATTGAGAATGTCAAATAAAAAAACCAAAGAAAAAAAGAAAGACTTTTGGAAATGTAGAAAAACTCTTGGAAAGGAATACATCATTTTTTAGCTAACATTCTGGGAAAATCACTAAAGAGAAGCTTTTAACTGGCAGGTTAAAAAACTGATTGTTATTCTTCTTTACATGTATTTATTCAAACATTTTAGTGGAAGAATTACTCAAAATTAAAAATACCGTGGTGCCAAAAAAACGTACACACATTTTAAGCGATGTTATCTATGTATTACTTTTCAAAGTTGAATCGAATTACAGTAGCAATGTGTAGTATGACATTAGCTTAAAAGATGGCGTTAATCAAATGAGTGCTAGCATCACCATGTGACAGGCAGGACAGTAAAAGAAAATGGCAGAAGCATGGTTGTCGTTTGAGGAGCACAAGACCATTTTGAAGTGGTATTTGAAATTCAAGAACATTGTTTGAGTTTCCCCCATGTTCTCTTGACTTAACACCCCTTGACTTCTACCTATGGGGGACCTTAATGGATGTGGTGTACTGTAGAAAACAAGCTACACTGGTGGTGCTTCGGGAAGAAATAAAAAATGGAATGAGCAGTGTATACGAGTGAACATTTTGGCCAACGTAGCTTAAGCAGTAGTTTGCTGTAATTAGAAGTGTCTGGATGCTGATGGTCACCACTTTGCGCACCTCTTGTAATTGCAGGAGTCAAATGTAACTTGTATTCATCTTTTGTTATCAGTATATATTGAGTATTAAAATTTTATAGTTTCTTCCTTTCTTAAAATGTGTATACATTATTTTGGCACCTTCTGTAATATTGAGCCCCATGCAAAGAGGGTAGAGTTGTTTTTATTTTTTTTTAGCAAAAATAAAGTATAGACATTATAAACAACCCAAGATATGAATACTATTGACCTACATACATTTGTTGCAAATATAAATCTCATCTGGTTACCATTATTGTCCTGTCTTGATGGGATATGTTCCATTAATTCTTCCTTCTATTTCTATTCCGCATGAACATTGAGTATCCATTCTAAATAACAAACTCTCATTATGATTATGATTATGATTATTATAAATAACAAAAGGTCCATTATAAGCCCTTACTGTCCATTATAAGCCCTGACTTTATAGTTTCAGGCAGGGAGGAAGTACTGACAACCTGAATGCTACTATTCAGTCTCCTTGCAAGGAAAAAAATGCTAAGGGCATGTTTAACCACAGTGAGAGCAGAAGGCTTCCAAGAATTACAGAAATAAAAGACAAGGTTCCCTCTCTCAACTCAATTTAAAGCAGCTTTAATCAAGAGGTATTTTCCAAAGATTTTGGAGTGATATATTGAGTTTTTTTCAAAAATTCCAAATCAGAAGGTCTTGATCTATTAAAGCAATATAAAATATAATGTTAGTTAAACTTTTTGGTCAAACATTTCCTAAAACTATTTAGTAATCTAAACTCAAGTATCACCAAATGAAGAAAAGAAAATTTACCTTTTTGCTAATAGACTTTTTGCATTTATCTAAATAGAAGTTCTTCTCTGTTTGTGTACCTAATGCTAGAAGTGCTATGATACTCATATACTACAGGTTTGAAGCCAGCAGACTGAACCCAAACCCAATCTCTGTATGTGTTAACTGAACATGGGCAATTATTTCACATCTGACACTTACTTTCCCACAATATAAAGTGAGGATAGCAACACCTACTTGATGAGGATTTTGTATGTATGAAATAACTCATACACCAAGTTGTAGCAAAGGGCTTAACATGGAGATACCACTCAAGTGGGTTTCTTTTCATGTTTGTTAATTTGTGTTGCCTTAAATATTTTGTAAAAAAAAAAATATTTTGTGCACTTTAAGACATGAAACAATGGAGAAAGTTATGTTTCACATCATTTATATTCTCCAATTTTTAGGCAATTTTACATGATGAGCTAAAATCTGAGATATGACCTAAAAAGTAAAAATGCCTATTTTTTTAATAACAACAAAATTAAAAGAACTAGAATTTGAGAATCATACCAGGCAATATGTATTGTGTATGTACACAGTTGGTAGGTTCTGTGTTATATTTAGGAGTTAGATGTTAAAGAAGTGATTAATCTCCCCAGAGTCCGATGAAAGATACTTGGATTACAGATTCCATGGGACTTGATGGTCCTGTAGTCCTCCATTATCAGGCTTTCTAGTTCTACCAGTCCCTTAGTGCTCTCACCTCACCCTTCACTACAGAACACCAGAAGTTGGCTCTCTGCTGTTTCTTGATAGGTTCCCTTGCTCAAGCTATCTTCTCAATCTGGTTTCCACATAGATATCCTTGAAAATTCAACCCAAGCATCATGACCTCTTCCTCTTCTCCCATCCCCTTTTCCTCTTCTCCCATCCCCCGACCCTCCACAAAATGGGTTACGTGCCATTCTTGGGGCTCACAAAATACATTTGCATATTCCTATCACTATAATTCCACATAGTCTGACAACTGTAAACTCTTTACATTGTTACTTACTAATCCCTGAATTTCTTCTTCCCAGTGCAGAGCCTGGCATCTAATAGAAACTCAAGAAAGGTCAGTGGGATAAATAAATGGATTAATGACCTCACACTAGAAAACAATTTAATAGTAGCTGCTATACACTAAATGTGATCTCCCCCAAATTCATATGTTGAAATTTATTTCCCAATGTGAAAGTGTTTGGGGTTAAGGACTCTTGGAGGTCATGCAGACAGACTGCTTTGAATGGGATTAGCGCCCTTATCAATGAGGCCCCAGAGACCTCCTTTACTGAAGATACAGTGAAAAGACAGCTGTCTATGAACCACAAAATGAATCCTCTGGACACTGAATCTGCTGGCACCTTGACCTTGGACTTTCCAGCCTGAACTAAGACTTCAATGTTAGGGACACAAACAGCATTCCTGACTTTGGGTTTAAGATCAGCACTCATCAGATCACCCAGCACTGCAATTCCTTGGACAGTTCTGGACACGGGTAATATGGTATCCTGTTTTTCAAATGGAAAGATTTAGGAATAAAATGTACAATCGTATCATGAGTCAAGAATCTGGCTTGAAATAAAGTCCACTTCTCTAATTACCTCACTTGGGTTTCTATGACTCTACTGTGCACCTTCTTCAAGAATAAAGACTGTAGAAAAACTTCTTTGGCATCATATTCAGTAGCAGGAAATTGTGACATGATACCTTAAAATGAATGAATCTAAGCATACAAGGTTTAGATTGAGTCTGGATGGGTTTAACAAAAAAACAAATTTCATCAGACTTTTTCTGTGACCTCGCAGGTTACCTCAAGTTTGAGGACATATATGTTTAGAGATTTGATAGGATTATTTACAAATTCATGTGCTTTTATTGATTGCACGGTGGAAAAAATTTGGAGTTGGTCTTACATTGTCATTGGCATTAACAAGGTTGAAAGTTTTTGTTTGATCTCCATTCAAGCTTTTCAGAAGCTTGGAAAATGCAGACTGAAGCAATTCAAATTTATGCAGAGTTTGACAGTGAGTTAATTAACAGAACTATGCAAAATTGAATTTTGAGAAAACAATTCTGGCATTTTTGAATGCTTGTATGTTATGAATGCACTTATCCATAAGCATATGCACACTATCTGTCAACTAGCTGGCTCATTTTGAAGACTTGTCCACTTAAGAGAAAATATTGTATTTCAAAGAGCCTTACCAAGCATAGAGAAAAAACTACAAGTACTTTGCCCTTTACCCTTGAAATATATGCAGAACCCCAAACTAGAGTTGAACTCATAATAACTGAACTCCCAGGTACCATACTTGTTAAAATAGATACAGACACTAATCCAAACAGGCAGGGTGGTCTCTTCTCAAATATTCACATTCCACACACTGTCACAGACACACTCAAATCAGAGCAAGGCTTAACATGGAAAAAGCAGAAACAACCATCTCTGCAGTGTGATTTCAAACATGTTCAGGTTGCCCATGAAATACAAGTCCTTTTTTTACCAGGTAAAAATTCCCAATTTGAGATCTATTTTTTATCTTAACCATTTGAATACTGTTAAAAGGAAAATTCTCTGATATATATGCATGAAAAATGAAAGAGGGAGAGACAACTTTAAAATTATATTTCCCTTTGTATAAATAAATAAATACATGAGATGTTTTTCCTGAGGTTGGTTGTAAGACGGAGAAAGATGAGAGTACCAAGAAGAGAAGGGAGTACCTCTACAGTGAGAGAGTGGGTAAAAGGAAAAAAATGAGAGCATAAAAGGCAAACTTGTGACTTTGATATCTGCCTGGTTCTGGGCATGAGCTTTACGATTCATAAGGAAAAAGATACCAAAAACAAGAGTGGGAGTGGTGGGGGCGATGTTCTTCTTCTTCACCTGATCTCTTCAATGAGTCACATTTTCCATCTGAAAGCATACTTATTTGTTTTCAAATTCTCAATATGGTACAAAAAATGAGCCAGAAATTATTTGGTTGCAAGAAATGGACACCCGCGTAAACTATGCAAATTAGAAGTTTTCCTGAAAAGACTTTAGAGAATCTCAAGGAAATGAAGTGCTGGCAGTATACCTGGGTTTCAAAAGATCCAAAAGGCATCAGACAGCCACTTTGCCTCTGTCTTTATAGCCATATCTCATCTGTGCTTTTCTCTGCTTGTCTGCTTGGCTTTTAACCTGTTTTCTTATAAAGGCTCTTCAGTTTTGGCTCTTTCATAAATTCAGCTCTTATTGGCCTGGGCATAAACTTAAAAGTTCAACTCTAGGTAACTGTCCAGTTCAATATTCACCACGAACTATCTCAATATGCTAACTCCCAATTCCTGGGAAAGAGATAGAACAGATATAGATAGAGATGATAGAGATAAAGTAGAGATATAGATAGATAGAGAAAGCTAGAGATAGATAGAGGTAGAAGATAGAGAGATCTCAACTTGAATGAGGTTTCCACCTCAGATCCTATAACTGGCCAGCAAAGAATTCCCTGGTGGATGGATATCTGCATACCAGGGTTAAGCAGACATTTAATGGGAGATAAATTATCTTAGAGCAATGTGTGAAAATGGAGATATTGACTGGGCATTTCTAACTAGTTAATATTGCAGATAGATGGATAAACAAAAAAGGGATTAATAAAACTGTAAATCAGCTCCATCCAGTTTTTCTCATCCCTTTGGCAAACGACTTGAGCTCTGAACCCTCCAAGCAAAACGTGCATGACCCCAAAGATAAGTCCCAAAATGTCTAGGTCAAATATTTTCCAAACAGAAGTTTTATACTTATACCATTTAGGTATAAAAATTTGTTCTTTGACATATATCTATGTTAATAAATGGTTAAGTGGTGCTCTGACAATAAGTGAAGAACAAAAAGCAGAAAAAAATAAATCAATTCCAAAAATTTTCTAATTTTAGAAAATAAAATATTTTGGAATACCCAAGGCAGAGATTGATAGGAGATAGGGGAAACATGCAGAAGCATTTGGGTTCACAAATAAGATCTTTTTATATGTATTGCAGAAAATTTCCTAGCCCCTTTGCAGTACCAGGAGAAAATGATCTGATTTCTTCTCCTCCCTTCTGTATTACATAGTCCCCAGCTCCTTGGACCTAAAAAGCAGGCTCCAATAATGTACTATTAGTTCAACTATCATGTTAATGAGGACTTTTTGCCCACTCCTGTGAGCCTTACCCATTTCTTATCTTACATAACAAAATATGTTGTAGGATCCAACTCATCAAACTTACAAATAAATTTCATTAACTATTTTTAAATTGTGAGCTATTCCTATCTCATAGAAACTCTAAGAGACTTTCACTTAACCAATTCACAGATAAACAATTATTGCCCATCTCTGTGCTCATGGCTAGCAAATTATGTCTGCTGTCATGGGTTCAGATATGTGCCTAGCAAGAGCCAACCTTCTTTTATGCCAGTTGCACTTATTTTTATAATTACATGACTAAATTAAATATTATATAGACTGATTATATGTGAGTGGGGAAAATGTGTTATTTATATGGTAACTAAGTTGAATACTTTGGGAAAGCTAAATAAATGTTGCTAAAAATTTCAGTGTAATTACAAGTTACCCACACCTGTCATTCATTCAACATTCAATGAATATTTATTGAGGACTTTCTATGTCCCAGCTTTTATTCCAAACACTGAAAATACAAAGATGAATTAAACAATGTTTCTCCTCTCAATTTGCTTTTAGTCCCCTTGTGTGAGACAGATAGAGGGGGCTAAACACTTTCTTATTGTCTTGGGGTTTTTTTGTAGGTGCAGGTCCCCCATATGAGGGACATACAATATAATCTTGAGGGTTAGGAAAGACTTCCTGGAGAAGATTACATCTGAACAAAAACTTGAAGGACTAGGAGAGCTATCCAGAGTTCGGAAAGCACAAAGAGAAGGGAATTTCAGCTGGAGGAAATAATGTAGGCAGATGCAGAGGAAGGGTGAACCCAGTATGGTGTGGGCTTTGAAGTAAATGGAGAGAAAGATAATGGAGTTTTAGAAACAATGAGGAGACTCATGACTCATTGTGTAAGGAGTTTGCATTTTGTCTTGAGAGAAATAGAGAGTTGTTTAAGGATTTTCAGAGAAGTAAATTAATCAGAATAGCAATTTGGAGAGATCACACCAACTATACTGACCATGAAAAGAATGAATTGGAATTAAGACTAGTTAAAAATTAGTTGTAAACAGTGGAGAACTAATGGTCACCTAAACTAGGATACCATAAATTACCAAAACTGTCTCAGGAAGAGACATAACATCTTAATCAACACATAACCAGAAATAATTGATAAAAATGTCAAAGAAATGTGAGCTCTCAAATATCACAAAGCTCAAGTGGTTTCATGGAAATGTTATTTTAAAAATTTCTATGCTGGTAAAACTACTTCCAAACATTAAAAAAATAGAAAAATTCCAGTTGATTTTATGAAATTAACATAACATTTGTAATGATGTATCTGACAATTACACCAAATGAACCCAACCTATAAATAAGAACCCAAAAAATCTCTTCAAAACTTATTTACTAATATATTTACAAAAACTCTAATGAGTGATGAGCCAATTAAATACAAATTTAATTTAAAAAACATCATGGCCTAGTGAGATTTATTCTTGGAATAAACGAATAGTTCACATAATTTATCACACTTTTAGTTAAAAGAAGAAAAACTATATGATTATCTCAAGATTTGATTGTAGAGCCTACTGTTACCATTCTAATTTTGTTCTCATTAAAAAAAAAAAACAACTCTTCTTAGTAATCTAAACATAAAAGTTTACTTTCCTAATATAAGAAAGTCTTTAAATTATTATACACAATTATATAGAGTCAACATTTATTAATTAGTATATGCTCTATATGTTTTCCATGGTAGAAAGCAACCTCAATCTATAATCTTATTTAATTTTCTTATATTAATTAACTACCCACTTCCTTACTCATCCCTACCTTGATACCTTGACCTGATTTTTCTTTAATTAAGGCTCTATTTTTATGTTTTAACTTAAATGTAACTTCTTCAGAGTGGAATTCTACTTGGCCTTCCCATCTAAATTGGCGCTTGCTCATTATCCTCATGGTATCCTCATTTTTTCATTCATACTCTTATCACAAGTGACAATTATGATACAATGTTTTTAGAACCTTTAAAAATCTTTGTCTCTCCACTAGACTTGAAATTATATGACATCAAAAACAATGTCAAATTATTTGCCCACAGCATAACCACTACCTAACACAATGGCTACCCAGGAGAGGTGCTCAACAAATACTCACGCAATTAAGTGAATCCTAGTAAATGGTGAAGCACCAAAGACATTCACTTTAAAGCCAGGAACAGGAAAGGGATTATTTCTGTAACCTTTGCTATTCATCATTATTTAGAAGTTGTAGCCACTGAATAAAGACGAAAAGAATGAGAAATCGGTATTAGAAAAGATGGATTATTTGTCGAGTTATTTTCATCTGAGCAACTCAAGTAAAAAAATGGAAATAGATTTATTTTATATTGGCAATGACTACTTAGAAAAATATTATTTTAAGAATCTCCTAATAGAAATAAAAATATGAAACACCTAAGGAAAAAACTAAGAAAACCTATGGAAATGTATGCATGCTAAGAAGCAGAAGGAGAGGAAGAGGACCACGGTCTTTCTAAGGTCTTCAATCTTGATCATGCCTTTACTGTTCCCAGCATCTCTTACGCTTTGTTGGTCAGTATTCTCACACATCCTCCAGAGGCGTTTCAAACTGTTTCACAATTCTTAATCCTCCCCACTTTCTCTCAGAAGATGAGCTTGACTGCTATTTCAGAGAAAATAAAGCCATCAGATTGGAACGCCTTTACATTCCTATTACCTACAAATAAAGAGAGCTACTTCTAATTCTTCATTTCTTCTTATGACAATGAATTAGATGTCTTTCCTCCTGCCTCAAAGTAATGTGTAACTGTGCAATAGCCTTGAAGAAACTTACTGGATTGATTTTCTTTTTCCTTTAGTCCCTATTTTCCTCTAGCTATCATCCTCGTTTTCTCTTCATAATAAATTTTATGAAAAAGTGGCCCGTACATACTATCTCTACTTCCTTGCCTTTTGGACACTTCTTATTTCACTATTTTTTAAAAATGAGGAGCCATAAAACTGCTTTCTTCAAGGCCATTGAGTGCTTTGTTGAAACTGTATTTTTAAATTATGTTTTAGTCCTTGTTTTACTTCATTCCTTAGTAAATTTAATACCATTATCCATTCCCTTCTACTTGAAATTCTTAATTTGACTTGAATGATCCCATGTTCTCCTGGCTTCCCTCCTACTTCTTTGTATTTTTATTAGCTCTTCTTTCTTTCTTCACCTTTAAATATAGTTGTTTCTCAATGGCAGAGTTTTAATCTTTATTCTCTTTCTTTTGTTCATACTCGTTATTAGTGCACTTACCACTTTCAATTATTGCAGTTACTATCTATAATGCCAACTGCTCACACATGTACATACTTATAGATAAATTACTGCGCTTCAATCCTGAATGTCCAACTTCCTCCTGGCATTTCCTTTGTTATTCCTCTACATATATCTGAATTTTAAGAAAAGTAAAAGTTATTGGCTCATCTGTTCTATGTAATCAATTTCTTACGTTCTTCTTCGTCTGAGAATGGTATCTCTATTCACTTTGCCACTTAAATTTAGTGACATTGACCTTGACTCTTCCATATTCTTCATCTCCCACATCCAAACAATCACCAAGTTCTATTAACTCTACCTTAAATACTTTTCAAATGTGTCTTCTCAATGTCACTGGTATTATTCTTTCATGAATTTCTATAACTATCTCATAAATGGTTACCAAGACTCCCTTTTGTCACTTAATGTCCATTCTTACCTTCCTCATTCATAATAAAATGATGTTTTTATTCTGGACTGCAAAGTACCCAACTAAGAGATAACATGCCCCAGCACGTTTTGGTACTAAGACTGGCCATACGTTCTGGCTAGAGATATGTAAGTGGAAGTGCTTGATGGGTTTTTAATGAAAGCTATCATGCTGTCTCCCTGAGCGCTGTTTAGGAGTAGAAGGCTGAGAGAACAAGAACCAAGATGGTTAAGGCTACATAGGCACAAAGAAAGAAAGATAACTTTGGAGGCAAGAGAACTACCATAGAAGGAAGATCCAGATTTATTTTATGCATATGACAAAAGTTTAAGACAGCCAAGGAACAATACAGGAGATCTCGGCTCCTCTGGGCACTGAAAGAAATGTGGGAAAAAATGGCTGACAAATTCCTCCTATTTAAAAAAAGTTTTTTGCCAATAGATTGTCATTTTTAGATCATAACAAATGGTACTAGCTTTGGTTTTCTCTTTAAATTAAAAATCAGGAGATAATGGAAGATGCCATGATGTCCTTAATTCAAATTTGAATGGATATAAAATTTTCCTCTCAGCATTCTTAAAACAGTTTGCAGAACACCATTACGAAGCCAAAATATCAAAGGTGGAGAAAGGATAGAAAAGGCTAATACTTTGAGAAGCAAAATATATACAGGATTTAGGCATGCAAATTACTTGTGAGATCTAGATTCTTAATTTTCATCCTGTCCATAAACTTCCCTTGAGAAGTATATAAAATAGGACTTTTATGTCATTAAGGGTTTGTTTAAAGATTTAGAGCTGTACCTAATCCATTTCCACATAAAGCTTTGAGATGTATTTCTCTAGTTTTTGTTAGGAATTTGAAACATTGAATGAGATTAGCATGGGCCAGGATCAGACAAAGGATGACAGTCCTGTGTTATTGTAGAATGTCAATGCTTAGGAGATGCTATTATGCTTCTGTCACTCAAAATAAGCTGAAGCACCCAGTGCTTTCACATGTGGATCATCTTTCCATCATCACAGATAAAACAATGTTGGTGCTGTTACTTTCTCTAAGCCTTTCACATGAAGGATTTTCTATCACTTTCTGTGCATAAGCAAGGCACACATGAGGAAGAACAGAATGCTGACATAGAAAAATAAACAGTCCTTTCCTAAAGTGACTTTAAAATATGAAAATATGAGCAAGTAGATAAAATAGAACATGTTGAGTTTTTATTTAATTCAGAGGAAATAACTTTTCCTTTAGTTTAGGGGATGCCATGAACTTGTTCAAAGAAAGCCTTAAAATCTTAAATAAAAAAGTGTTGATTATTTTTCTACCTAGAGATCTAACATTAAGTCTGCGTATGACTTTGCCTACATATCTAAATGGGTAACAGTTCCATTCAAAGAGTATTCTTATAGTTACTTTTCCTTTAAAAAAATTTTTTTTCTGGGAAATAATTTTTATTAAAGATGGACTGCTCAAATCTCCCTGCAATTCTATGATTCCATTTACCATTCCATCACTAATGCAGGAACAGCATGATTGAAAAGTCCAGGTGGCAACAAAGATGACAAGCTTAGTAAAGTTTTCAAGGAATCCTCATTAATAGAATAACAACAACAACAATAACCACAATCTACTGTGCTAGATTCCTTGATCATCATATTTAATTCAACAATTTTATGTCCTAAATATTATAATCCTAAATTAGAAGATGAGGTAACTGAGTCTCAGAGAGGACCAGTAACTAACACAGTCAGTCACCTAATAATTAGATGCATCCAGGATTGAATGTAGACCAGTCCAAAGTGTATTGGGATAATCCTGCTATGTTTTCATTCCTCACACCATCTTTCCTTTGCCCCCCACCCCACTTTTTTATTGCAAAGATACCGATGACAATGACTCCAGGAGTCTAATGTCAACTGCTTTTTCTTTATATTCTGGCCCAGAAGATTTTCGTATAATACTTGCTACTCCAGAAAATCACCAAGGCTCATGAATTGGGAACCAACAGGCACAAGCATGGACATACTGTGCCAGGCTCTATGTTACACTGCCATACTCAGTCTTCTCCCAACCCTATTATGAAGGCATTATTTTCCCTATTTTGTAGATTCAAAAACTAAAACTCTCAGTTAAATAACTTGCTCAAAGATACACATATGGTAAGCATATATTTATCATTTAGTACAGTGCTTAGTACATAATATGTTCAAAAAATACTTGTTAATGAATGAATGAATAAAAGTAATATCATTTCTGAAATATTTAACCTGATCTTCTGATTCCTTATATCTCGCTGATTCAGGCCTGGGGTAAATTGAATAGGTATTGGGTGTTAATAAAATTTAACTTGATTTCTCTGATTATCTTATTTTAGATTTCTCATTATAACTATTTTCCAGATACAATAATCCCTCCAGAAAATATTATAC
The DNA here is from genome assembly GCA_004026885.1 of Lyroderma lyra. NCBI lineage: Eukaryota > Metazoa > Chordata > Mammalia > Chiroptera > Megadermatidae > Lyroderma > Lyroderma lyra. Next base: position 140,737 of record PVJL010002625.1, read on the forward strand.
AGGTATATCTATCTTACTTTATTGGGCTTTACAAATATTATATTTTTTATAGATTGAAGGTTTGCAGCAAACCTGTGTTGAGCAAGTCTATCGACACTGTTTTTCTAACAGCATTTGCTCACTTCGCATCTCTATGTCACATTTTGCTAGTTCTCACATTTCAAACTTTGTCATTATTATTATATTTGGTATGATGATCTGTGATCAGCCATTTTTGATATTACTATTATAATTGTTTTGTGATATCACGAACCACACTCATACAAGGTGGCAAACTTGATCAATAAAAATTTTATATGTTCTGACCATTCTACTGTTCTCTCATCTCTCTCTCTCTCTCTCTCTTTCTTTGTGCATGTGTATGTGTGTGTGTGTGTGTGTGTATCCTTTGGGTTTCTCTATCCCCTGAGCCACAACAATATTGAAGTTGGGCCAATTAAGAACACTACTGGCCTCTAAATTTTAAAGTGCAAGGAAGAATTGCACATCTCTCATTTTAAATCAAACACTAGAAGTTATTAAACTTAGTGAGGAAGGCATGTTGAAAGCACAGATAAGCAAAAATCTAGGCTTCTTATGTCAAACAGGTAGCCAAGTGGTAAATGCAAAGAATAGTTCCTGAAGGAAATTAAAAGTGCTACTCCAGTGAACACACAAATGATAAGAACGCAAAACAACCTTAGTGTTGATAGGGAGAAAGTTTTAGTGATCTGGATAGAAGATCAAATTAACCACAACATTTCCCTAAACCACAGCCTAATCCAGAGCAAGGCCTTAACTTTCTCCAATTCTGGGAAAGCTGAGAGAGGTGAGGAAGCTGCAGAACAAAAGTGTGAAGCCAGCAGAGGTTGATTCACGAGGGTTAAAGTAAGAAGGCAGCTCTATAACATGAAAGTGTGAGGTGCAGCAATAAGTACTAATACAGAAGCTACAGAAAGTAGCTTCTACAGCAATCCAGATCTAGCTAAGATAATAAAGGTGGCTGAACTAAATAACAGATTTTTAATGTAGCTGAAATAGCCTTACATTGGAAGATCGTGCCATCTCAGACTTTTATAACTGGAGAGGAGAAGTGAATGTCTGGCTGCCAAACATCAAAGGACAGGCTGACTCTCTTGTTAGGGGTTAATGTGGTTGATGACTTTAAGTTGAAACCAATGCTCCTTAACTGTGCCCAAAATCCAGGGCCTTTGAGAATTATGCTAAATCTACTGTGCCTGTGTTCTATCAATAGAACAACAAAGCCTAATGACAATGCCTCTGTTTATAACATGGTTTACTGAATTTTAAGCCCACTGTTGAAACTTAGTGCTTAGAAAAAAAAGATTGCTCCCAAGATATTACTACTCATTGACAATGCACCTGTTCACCCAAGGGCTCTGATGGAGATGTACAGGGTTCATGTTGACTTCATGCTTGCTAAGACAATATTTATTCTGCAGCCCATGGATCAAAGACTGATTTTGACTTTCAAGCTTTGTTATTTAAGAAATATATTTTGTAAGGCTGTAGCTGCCATAAATAGTGATTTCTCTGACAGATCTGGGCAAAGTAAATTGAAAAACTTGTAGAAAGATTTCACCCTTCTAGATGCAATTCAGAATATTCATGATTCATGGGAAGAGGTCAAAATATCAACATTAACAGGAGTTTGAAAGAAGATTATTCTAACCCTCATGAATGATTTTAAGGGGTTCATGACTTCAGTGGAGGAAGTGACTGCAGATGCAGTGAATTAGCAAGAAAACTAGAATTAGAAGTGGAACTCGAAGATGTGACTGAATTGCTGCAATCTCATGAAAAAATGTTTAAAAGGTGAAGACTTCCTTTTTATGGATGAACAAAGAAAGTGGTTTCTTGAAATGGAATCTAGTCCCAGTGAAGATGCTGTGAAGATGTTTGAAGTGACAACAAAGGATTTAGCATATTACATAAACAGATAAAGCAGCAGCAGGGCTTGTGAGGACAGACTCCCAATTTTGAAAGAAGGTCTACCGTGGGTAGAGCGCTATCAAACAGCATCTCATGCTACAGAGAAATACTTCATGAAAGGAAGAATTAATTGATGCAGAAAACTTTATTGCTCTTATTTTAAGAAATAGCCACAGCCACCCCAATATTCAGCACCTACCACCCTAATTAGTCAACAGGCATCAACACTGAAGCAAGAGCCTTGACCAGCAAAAAAATTATGATTTATAAAGGCTCAGATGAAGGTTAGCATTTTTAGCAATAAAGTATTTTTTAATTAAGGTATGTATAGTACATATTTCACACATACTATTTCACACTTAATAGAATATATTGTAGTATAAATATAACTTTTATATGCACTAGGAAACCAAAAATTTTGTGACTTACTTTATTGCTATATTAACTTTATTGTGGTGGTCTGGATCCAAATTTGTAATATCTTGGAGGTATTTCTGTATAGATCACACAAACAGATATATACAAGAAAATGCCTGGACTTGGTCTACTATGCCTTTATGTAAAAATATTAAACAATTTTCAGGTAACTTTTGAGATTTACAAAACAGATACGGGTTAATTCATGAAAGCATCATAAGCTAAATAATTAGGTCACTAAAGTTCTTGGACAAAAAGTAAGACATTACAAACATAAAATTTAAATAACTACTTGGCATCTCTGTTCCCTACATAAAATATGCTGCAAGTTAATAACTAAATAATTGTGTAAAGATTGTTAGAGACTGAAGATGTGCAATGAGTAATATATGTGTAATTGCAAAAAAAAAAAGGACTATGTCAATTTATTTAAAATGTTAAAATGACTCTAACTTTATTAGGAATACTTAAATTGTCATAAAAGTTTGATTTTTTATAACAAGGAGTCTAGTGAAAGAGAAATTACAGGATCTTATCTGTGGTAGAAAAAAATGTTTCTCATTTTCCAATTTCTGTTGGTTTCATTGTGTATTTATTTCTGAAAACACCATGCAAAAAGAATCTTTTCATTAAAAACTGTCCGAACTGATTTGCTTTAGAAAAAGAAATAGTAGAAAAGTATAAACTAAAAGTAGTTATAAGAGAAGGTTCGGTCCTCAGCATGCCTGATTACAGCCATGTAGCACTGGTCTATGAGCAATTAGACCTAAGAGTGTATATCATTGTGTTCCTATTGAAGAAGTGGTCAGTATTCCTTAATCTCATGAAATAGCTTTTTGCAAATGAGCCAAGAGGCACAACACTCTCACCTTTGATATCCCTCTTTGTGTGAAATCATTTTCTTCCTCATGTCTGTGCACCGACACTCATATACACATTCACATACATTTTTTCCCTAACTTTAGCTAGCTCTTTATTTGCTGTAATGGGGCTAGAAGAAGAGTCATTGGACTAGTAGGAAATAAAAAGCCAGAGAAATAAAAATATTTTAATATGGGGAATTCTTTTCAAACAATAAGTTTTATTCAAGAAGTAAACAACTCACATACTACTTACTACCTATGGAAAGGATTCTCCTTACAGAGATTGGATTGTCTTTAATTAGAAAGAAGTACAAGCGAGTGTCCATACCTTGCTGTGAAAGTACTGTGAATGTTTAGAGTATGGTGACATTACAAAGAAACAGTTTAGAACTATAAGAACATTCCTCCTCCAGAGTATTGCCTGATCAGACCAATCTTTAGCTTTTATTTTTTTTTAATGTTAATTTTTAGACACATCCCTAGAACTTAATCTTTTAATTGCACCAAATTCCTTTTCCCTTGGTCTCTACCCAGGATCTAGAAAAAAATAGAAGTATGATATGAAAAAGAGGGTCTCTTATTCTGTAAAAAGTATCCACTCACAATTAAAAATTTTTTTTAATTTCAGAAAGTGTTAGAAAGCAGATTTATTTAAATTAGAGCAATGCAAGGACATTTATAAAATTTTAAAATTAATATTCTAAATATTCTGTATTAATCATTGGGAAGTGGTATCGTTTGAAGAATCCTATGCATGATTATAACTGACTAACAGAAGCCAACAGCTTATAAGGCTCTGAATTTCTTTGGCTGCTCAGTCACTTGACTGCTGAACAAAGGATTTGCAGTTGAGGGGGGCAATGTTGACAGAGCAATCTAACACTCACAAATTAGATAAGATAACTTTCCTGTGGCTCAGAAAATAGAGGAGGTGGGTTTGGAATATATCTTGATTTCAGAAACATTAGAGCTAATGGAGTAATAGTATGCTGTATGGTGCCAAATGGGTCTTTAATCAATGTTTTTCTTTACAGTGACATCATGAGCAGTTATCATTTCCTCCCAGTTCAGTTAATCTTCCTTGCCCATGTAATGGAGCCAGTATTGCTGCATACTCCTCATATATGTCATTCGAGAAATTGAGTACACTTGTAGTTGTGTACTTCTAGGCAGGTTCCTTTTCTTAAGTGGTTTTGAAGACAGAAATGTGTCTTCAGTAAAGAGGCGAGTCCCTTGGAAGCAGCATTAAATGTTAAATGAATTAATGGCAGAGGTACAATAAATATGATTAAATGATACCAAAGAGACTATTCAAGGGTAATTTATATTTGAAAGAAGAACATTTTTTGTAAGTATGATGTGAATTAGGGATGGCAATTAGCTAGGGACCATAAAGGTTTCCAAACTCAATGTGAAGCTTCATCCATTCCCAAATTTCATTTGCTGTCGATATTAACAATTTGCAAGTCCACATTTCTGTTCCAAATTTTTCTTTCAAGCCACAGATTTTAATTTCCAGCTCTGCAGGAAAAGCCTTACACTATTTGACTAAAACTAAACTTATGATTTATTTTTACCTACTTCTCATCTTTCTATATTTGTTATCATTGTATCCAATCTTCCAAACTAGAAAAGAAGAGGTAAAAATACACTCCTCTACCTCCCTCATTAATTGCCCTAAACAATTGCTCACCAAATTTGATTAATTTTATGCCAGAAAATATCTTTCAAATCTGAGCTCCCCACTCTATTCCTACCGCCACTGCTAATTCAAACCTTCCTCACCTCCTCCCTGGATCACCTCAATAGACTTCATATCCTAACTGATCTCCATCACCAATTTCTTTTCATCCAAGTATATCCTTTACATCATTGCCAATTATATTACTACTAATTTTTTTTTCCCAAATTATCTCGGAACTTTATTCTTCTGCTTATGTCTCACTATCACTTGTGACCCTGTATCTCTGACCCTTGTCAACTTCTCCCATCCCATCACTTGCAACAATCTCTATCCAGCCCTTCCATTCAGAATTCATTTGGCCTCTCACAATCCTTCACCTGCCATTTTAATTTTTATTTTAATGCCTTTACATATATACTTTCTTCTATATGGCATGCCCACATTTTCCACACAGACAACTTCTACTTGTCCTTAATTACCCCAGTGAAATACTATTTCCTGCATGTTGCCTAGAGCCTCTACAAGCAAGCTTAGTCTTTTGCTCTGCTGTTCTCCCATGAGATTTTGTTCATAATTTTATTATAGTGCTTATCATATTGTATTTTAACAATCAGTTTTCATATACGTTTTACTTATTTAATCATTCTTTTATTTATTAAGTCAGTCAATAAATAAAATTGTCTGCTATGTGAAAGGCCTTGAAATATAATAGACAAGCTATTTTTTCCACACTATTCATATTTAAACTTTACCACTCCCTATGAGATAGAAATTGTCATTATGTTCATTTTTAAGATGAGGAAATTAAGGTTTGGAGAAAGTATGTGCTAATAATTTGCATCTACTTCTCTGGGCTACATACTCCTCAAGGCAAGAAGCCAAAATAAGTGAGATAAAGTGCTTATTTTTGTATCTCACATGGCTATCAGAATATATTGCACATTTGACACGTGTTTTTGAACAAATGAAAGAAGGGATGAGTAAATGAATACAATACTTACTATTATATTACTTTCTCTCACTTGATAGGTGTTCTCTGAAAAGTTGTACATACATAGATTCTGGAAAATAAATACTTTTATATATATTTTCAATATATTAGATTATTTTTCTAGAAGTTCTCCCATGGTGAATCTTCTTGTGAAGTTTATTGTTAAGCTCTATCTAGATTTTTACATAATGAGATAGCACAAAATAAGGTGTAGCCACATGGGTAGAATGACATCAGGTTCATGCTATGTGCCTCCAATAAGGTAACTCCCATTTAGTTAGCACTGCTTAGGAGTCTATACCACAACACTACAACCACTGGGGGCCCACCCAAGAAAGAGAATTTGGAGCAGGTCCAAAGAAGAGCAATGAAAATGATTAAATGGTTGGAAAATTGTCTCTCTGAAAAAAGGTCACGGGAACTGGGCCTATTTAGTGCAGAAATATGAAGGGGCAAACCTATTAACATATTTCAATGATGTGAAAAGAAATAGGAAGAGGTAAGCAGCTGTTTTTTATTTTTATTTATGATGGTAAAAGTATAGGACAATGGATTTCAAATGCAGCAGTCCTGTAAAGTCTTTATAAAACAATAGACTTAACCCAAAAAGTTATGCTATTTCCTTATTTGGAAACTTTTGTGCAAAGACTCGACTTCCACAGAGAAGAAATGTACTGTGCTTAGACTTAGCTAGAAAGAAGAGATAGATATTTAGGAATGTGGTTAGAAAGGGAGGACCCAGCTAAAATTTAGAAAGAAAATTTATATTTAGCAAACTTGGCTTTTAGAAAAAGTCTTAATTGTTTTCTCTGAATGTTTTTTTTTCCTATCTTTTGAAAATTTGAAATCCAAGCATTTTACAAGTAAATTATTTTGGAAAATCTATCAAATATTCAGTGAAACACTTTTTGGCAAGAGAAATTATGGAATCATGAGCAATTTAAGCCATGATTTATGAAAAATTATCCAGAGAATGACAAAGCAACAATGCTAAAGAGGAGAGTGTCTAGGGTTATAAAACATGCAGAGCTCACAGGGTAACTAGCCTGAGTGTCTGCTTTCCTTATCTGGGGACAGCAGTGTTAGTGTTGATAACAAGACAGTTTATACTACTCAAAGGCACCCAGGACACTGTCTATTTTGCCTTGTCACAGACATAAGGTCTGCGAGCGGAACTGACAGTGATGGTTTTAGTCCAGCTGAGCCATGTGACAGTCTTAGGGGGGTTAACAATATTTCTATTGTATCATGTTACTATTGCATTGCTCTAATGCAGTATTAATGTGATACAGATGTATTAATTTATTATGGCATCATAGATATTGAAATATATTGGCAAAGGAAGTGTGTGGGGAGAGTCATCTAGGTCTGCTGAGACTTCCTCAGTGATCCAAAAGAAATCAATTCCCGGGAAGAAGCCCACTTACCAAAGAGCAACCACGCTGTCTAGACTGCCTAAATTGGCGGTATGGGAAAAATGCTGCAAGTAGATAATTGAATCAAAATGGCATATACCTGCCATTTGAGTTGCCAGGAAAAATAAAAATCATATTAATTGTAAATGCCAGCACTCTAAAGTGTGGTTTAACTCTGTTTTCTCCCCAGAGACTATTGTCTTCAATTCAGTTCTCCAGTGGAAAAATAAATTCAAAAGGCGTCTTCACCATACAAGGAATTCTTTATTCAGACTGGCTACTGACATTTCAAACAAACTTACACTCAAGATAAGGTTATCCTTTCAGAGAACTCAGACAGTTTTTTCTTCCCCATCATCAACTTGCCAACAGTAAAGGCCGTCCCCACTTTTAGATACAAAGTGTTTGATGCAAATGTAACTTAAAGAAGATTACTGTAAGGCCAAGCCTGGCTGGTTTTGTATTACATCTTGATTATCCATGTGCTGTCAGATGTGTACGAAAGCTACCAAATGAGTAGCTTTTGGTGAAAAGTGAAATAAGAGTCTTTACGATTAAATACCCAGTAAGAGGTGTGGTGAAAAACAGGGCCCCCAAAATGAACTGGTGAAAAGTGTGAACTATCTGTACCTTCCAAAACAATAACCAGGAAACTTTCTTCTGAACATTGCCAAGAAGTCACCTTTTATAATTGTTACTAAACAGTGAAACAGAGGGCATCTTTATACCACCTTCAATTCCTAAGCAGGCTTACTTCTCCACTCTCTTTCCAAGGTTCCCAGTCTCATTAACAGAATATATTGCAGTTGGCTTCATACCTTGAGGGACCATTTGTGAAGCAATTGAATGTAGTTTTTCATCAGGACTCAGTTCAATACTTGAATTTGGAGCTGTTGTTACTGAACTGGCCAGAGGAAAAAGGAAAATAAGAGACTTTTCATGGGAAACACTTCCTAGAAAATGGTTTTTAAATAGTATTTTTGGTCATATCAAAAATAGGGAGAAACAAATATCCAGAAAGAAAGATTCTCTTGAATTAGTTGTCTCCTAAATTATGTGGAGTCAACTGTTGGTGTTTTTCCTAAAAGCCTAGATATCTTCAAAACACTTTCTATAGAGTCACACTACAGTGTGGGCAAAAAAATGAATATAAATGACATGGAAGTTATTTAGATGATGAACATTTTGTCATGTGCCTCTGTTTTATAATAAATTTTCCATGATTCTTTGTTAGAAAGAATTTTTTTCATCTTTATGTTATGCTAACCCTTTCTGTTACAACCAAACAAATGAACAAAACTGGAAATAAATGTCACCTTAGATCCATGAACAACGGCTGAGTGATTCTGACCACATATTTATCTGTTTATGCAATTTCTGCAAATTATATGTCAAGCAAGTGCCTACTTGGTACCTAGTGGTAGCATGTTCTTTTCCTTCAAAAATGTTGAATAATTTTAAGAATATTTTCAGGAATTTCCAAAGCCACAACACACAGAATGGAGCCATCAAATGCTAAGAAATCTAATCTGTGTGGTATCAAGACGCTTTTGAACTTCAGAGAAGAAATATTAAAAGTGGAATAGAATGGAAGGCCCAGATTTGAGAGATAACTTTCTGGCATAAAATTAATCAAATTTGATGAGCAATTGTTTGGAATTACTAATGAAAAAGGCAAAGAAGTATATGTTGACTTCTAGTTTAGAAGATTGAAGAAAACATTAATGAATATAAGAGGAGGCATATGTTTGGGTGATGAAAAGTGAGTAAATATGTATAAATCATGAGTTCGGTTCTAGTCAAGTAGTATAAAGTAAGGTATAATAGGAGATGATGCTGAGAGTCCAGTTAGGGGCCAGAACATGAAGTGTCTCTAAGTTGTACTAAGGAGCTTATGTTGATTTAATAAACAACAAAGAACCTTGGCCAGATCTGAATTTCAGATACAGCACCCAGACTATAACATAATGTGGAAAAACGAGTCAGGGAGCACGGGGGTTTTGTTAATGAAGTATTCCAGGTATGCAATTATGATGAACTGGACCAGGAGAGTATAAGAAGAGATTGAGAAATAATCATGAGGTAAAATTGGTAGGATTGGCTGGTTAATTTTATGTGGGGGATGATGGAAAGGAAGTGGCTTAGGATGACTACAAATTTCTGGCTTGAGTGACTAGGTGAAAAATGTAATTAATTAACATAGGAAATATAGGAAGGTAGAGTGGGTTTAGGGAGAGAGAGATAAAAAGAAATACTCAGATCCACTTTGAACATGTTGTGTTTAAACAGGATGAGTAAGACATCCAAATGCATTTAACTAGAAGACAGTTAAATATGTGTACCTAAAATTCACGGGAGATACCACAACTGTAGACCTATGCAAATCAAAAGGATATAATGGTAGTTAAGATCAAGAAATTAAATTAGTTTGCCCAAAAAAAGTAAAGGTAGAGAGAACAGAAGAGGGAATCCAAGGGAACAACCAATATATTTGAGAGTGCAAAGAAAGGAGTAGCACTTAAGGAAGATTAAGAAAAAATATTTAGGAAATAAAAAGAGTAAGAGAGAGAGCGAGCGCGGGCGAGCAGCCTCGTAGAGGTTAGAGCAATACAGATTTTAAAGATTCAACGCCTGGTTGACAGTGGCTGTGTTGAAAAGGTGTCCAGTAAGATGGGAACTGCTACGGCACAGGAAATTTGGCCCTTACCACACAGGTGTCACAAGCTAACCTGGCAGCCTACGCTCTTTCAGTTAAAAGACACTTTTCCCTTGATCCTTTCTCTTTCTTTCCAGCACTACAGAATGTGGTTATCACCATCCATGTAACTAGATTTTTGCCTTTCAGTCTCTATGTAGTCTGTTTTGTAACCTTGCTTTTTGTCTAAGACTCTCCCGTGAATTTCACCAATCACTGCACCCAAAATACCTTCCATGTATCTTCCTTGTCCATTTCTCCACATCGGTTTTTATAGGTTTCATGTATTTATCCACGAATTGAGGGCTTGCTAAGTATAAGCAGCTTCCTACCCTCCTACCCTTTCCCTAAAATCCATGACACCATGTCTCTAATGATGTTTTAGTCCTGCCGGTTTGGCCTTGCCTAAACTGTATATGAAATGGCCATACCCACTGGGCTCATGCCCTGGAACATTTCCAGCTGATCGTGCTGGAGCTGACTCTACAGAGAGTTGACTCTGTGTGTCCTCATCCCAGGTGGAGTTCTGCCTTCCTATAATTCAACCTGCCCCAGACCCAATACCATAGCTATGATTGTGCTGAACTTGAGGTGTGGCTGGGTATTCAAATAGAATTACTGAATAGGCTACTTTAAAGATGGGCCATAAAGGAGGTACAAGGCCAGAGTTGAGATATAATTGTGGGACAGGTACATAGGGACAATAATGACAAATATTTAAAATACAAATGCTTCTTTTTTTTTTTAAGTGGGTAGTTCCCTGTCTGGGAATCGAACCCAGGCCACAGCGTTGACAGTGCCGAAGACTTAGTCACTACACCACCAGGGAACCCCCCCAAATGCTTCTTGATAAAGTGACTAAAGAGAAAATATTACAGGGTTTATGACACTTTAAAGGACAATCAGAATTAAGGTATGAGAGGAGATAAAGAAGAAAAAGTCTGAGAAAGTCTGAGAAAGGAGAACCTGAAAAATTAAAAACAGGCAAGACAAAATGAACTAAACAAGAAGAGTAAGGACAAAGAAAAGATCTTCTAATGAGACAAAGAAGTCATTGTGGTTTTTTTTTTTTTCTTAATCCTTGGGAGAATGGTTTCAATGGAGGCAAAATCAGACTGAGGAGACTTCTGAAGGAAATGGTTAGAATAAAAGTAGAGGAAGTGAATTTAGGAAAAGTGTTTGAAGAAAGTATTCAGCTGGTATATTGAAAAGGTACCAAGCACACCAAAGTCTGTGTTTATTAAGTTTCATTTTCTTGTATTTCATATACCTACAAAAGAGCCTATACAGAGCAGGTATCCAATAAATTTTTATTGAATGAATGAGCTTTGTTCTTGCTTTTGTTATTATTTCAAAGCATGTGTCTACAGATTGTGATACAGTACAGATGTTAGATAAAAATTAGATATTTGTGATGATAATTTGCTCAAAAGACTGGTAATATTTGGAGTCCAGAATATCAAGAATCTAAACTGGAAAAGAGTAGAAGAGAGAGGGACACGGGGGAATAAAAATCGGGCTACGCAAAAGTAGGTAAATCTGATGTTTTTCTCCCTGAAATAATGGGATATCATGATGGTGCTGGGAGATGAAAGGAAACAATATTGCTAAATTGGATGGGAAAGCTGAATTAAGAAATGAATTTTCAACATTAGGGAGCACTGACAATGTATCTCCAATAGTCAGGCAAGATTTCATATTTTGTTTCCTTCTTCTCCAAAAACATTCTGTGGATTCAGAAAAAAAAAAATGCCGGGAAAGCAACTGGTGGAGGTTATCCAGGGTTGAGAGTTGATGAGTTGGGCAGAGAGAAGGATCACAGAGGCCAGCTGACAAAGCTGGCTATGTATATAAGGCTGGGTCAGAGAGGAGAGACAAGAGGAGGGGGAATCAAAGATGTCAAAAGAAAAAATATTGATGCATGATGACAAATTTCAGACTCTCTAGCTCAGGAAGCAATGAACTATATAAGTCCATAGGGTCAGAAATGGAAAGCAATCAGATAAAAAATTCCTCAGGGTTCAAAGTTAAGTATTGGACTTATTGAGGAAGATTGCAGAGAACACATGAAAGGAAGGTTTTTGTGCCAAATCATTTATATAACCTGAAATAAATTCCAAATAATTTCAGGGTGTGGTAAACCATAGCAGTGATATTTTAAGAAAGGTCCCACAGAGAGAAATAATGGCCTTAAAGTGATGAAAACAGAAGGTGCTTCTGAAGGCAAGGCTCCTTCACTTCAGCTGTTAACATGTGAAAGTAGAACGTGTGAAAATAAAGTAAAATTAAATCATCTCTCTTTGGTTTACACTCTACTTGCTCACCCAGCTGGTTCACTGATCAAGAAACAATGCCAGTTCTCACTTCAACCCATTGAATCAGGGCCAGTGGGAGGTGAGACCTCCACGGAAAAGAATGATGGAAATGCAGATTCTTAGTGAGAGAGGCATGTTTTCACTAGATTAGAAATAGGTTTGAAAAAGGGTTATTTTTTTTTCTTAGATAGAGAGGAGGTAATATTCTACTAGGCACATTGGAGCAGAACAGTTAAAGGAAGAACTGTTCAAGTTCACAGATGCAAAGAAGTAGGCACAGATGCAGAGACATAAAAGCACATTGCACGGTGCCAAGCCCAAACTCCACCACGCGAATGGAATGTTTTTGTGGTGGAATTTCCACAAACTATCTCATTTAGCCAAGTATTTGGAGTGCACTGGTGTTGACGTGCATCCAGCTTTGGCCTGCCTCGCTTAGCATCAAGGAAAGGACCTGGTGGAAGGAGGAATGGTTCTCTCAACAACACATTTTCCCAGTGTTACGGAAGTCTGTATTACTTATCTTGCACAGAGTAAGGGCTTCAACAGTGCTGGGAAGCATTCTGCTATCAAGCATTTGGAAAAAGTTTTAGTTTTAGCCATAGAGAAGCTATAATTAAAAAAGAATCTGGCTGAATATGTTGTAATCTTAGCAGATGCTGTGTGGAGTTTATGTCCGTAACCCATAAAATTTAAACATGACAAAAAAAAATCAATCTCTCTTTATCATATACTTAATTTCAAGATGACTTGACAAACTATGAGAGCACTACAAAAAAAGAAAAAAAAAAAAGAAAAAAGAATCAAAAAAATGTGGGAAAAAAGAGTCCTGCTCCATATTTAATCATATTTAACTGAACTGCCTTGTTAGCTTGAATTAATCAAGAGTTAAAGTGGCTGTTTCACTGCTCTAACATGACAGAGCAGGGTATTCACATGCATCTTCCGTTTGAAGGCTTTGTGGTAGAGGTGGTTTTCTGTGCAGGCTTTGAAGGAGGGGAGGGAAATAATTCAGCAGATGGGGACTGGAAGATTTTTCTTTCATGTCTCAAATACAATATGAAGTGAACTATGAAGTTAACCAGCCACAATTCTTTGCAAAGGTCAGCTGGTCTCAACTGATTTCATGTTCTTGCCACAAAGTACTCTTGATGTAAAATGGATTATGTGGAAAAAAAATCAGATACTGCTCTATCCATTATTAAATTCATTTCAAATATTTGTTTCAATTCCAGGATAATAAACATAACCTTGACTGAGTAATTCTTTCCAAGTTGTTATCTGTACTCTAATGATCCATGCTGACCTTATAAATGTATTTGATTTGTATTCATTTCAAGAGTATTTGGATTCATTGTTGTGTTTTTTGGTTTGGTATTTTTTATTGTTTCATGTTTTTCTTTTGGGGGCTTTTCTTTGTTCATTTAGTTTTGTTTCTTTTGGCGAGAGTGGTGAGTAAAGGATAAATTTTAACCTGGCATGATAGGAATATGAGTATGCCAAGTAAATTGTGAACATTAATAAATCTTTTCTCCCTTCTCCTCACACTACAGTAACATATGTTTGCTTTTCTGAGCATGCAAAGGGAAGAAGTCAGTCAGTTCATCAAATAGCATTTCTTAAATACCTATCATCTATTTGATAAAGTTATTTGGGACATTCCATTACATTGTTCTAGTTATTAGGGTGAGTACAGAAAAATAAATACAGATGTAATTTTAACCTTCAAAATATTTAGCACTTTGTTCAGCTAACAAGATTCAATATTTGAGATAACAAAAAAAATTTAAAGTGTGCTGAACTAAGTACTAACCCCCAAATGGGAGGTCAGTGTGGGTTAGGATTAGTCACCGATGACGCTTAATGCAGGAGACAGAACGGACATACTAGAGAAATAATCTAAATGGTTGGGTAAGGCCTGTGTAGTCAGGACTAGAAGAAAAGCCTGGAGAAGGCAATAATAAGTAACAAAAATAGAAATAAAAACAATAAGAACACGGAGGAGGGGACAAAGGAAGTGGAAGACACAGAAGGAGAAAAAGAAGACAAGTAACATGAAGACAAAGACCACAGAAGAGGAGAGGGAGCTTCGGTTGGCTGAGCGTTTCTTCTGCGCTAGGACAAATGCTGACGGAATTACAGGGCCTCTAGCATGTGCGATGTGTTCTGGACACTTCCACCTTAGGTTTCCTGACCTGCATCAGACATCTTTCACAATTTTCCCACTCGTCGAGCTATCCATAATTCCTTCACAAGCCCCCCGGACAACCAGCACCCCCCACTCGCAAGAAGAATAAATAAAAGGAAGGGTGAACGTAGCTGGGAGGTGGGCAGCTGTCTTCCTCCCACCCCTCTGTGCTTCCCGCGGCCCACGAGATAACCACTGTTTTCTCCTTAGAGACGGTACTATAATTCTTCGTTCCTGGGCTTCTCCCTCTTAATGACAACTTGTCTCTCCAGAGTCACATTCCCTCCATTTCTACATCCTGGGAAAAGGCTCTGTGGGAAAATGGGAGGGTTGGTGCCACCCTGACACGCGACGCCTTCCGAATTACGCTTCCATTTAAGAGGAGCTCTATTACTTAAACCCAGAAGCCTGTCAGGAAGAAGAACAAAGACGATTCTGGGCATTCTTTCTTGAGATGGAATAGAGAAAACACCTCTTTGCCTCTCAAATCAACTAGACCAGAGTCACACAATGACCTCATCACACAGCCAAGTGGGCCATGGAAAGGTTTATGTCCACCTTCTTAAACATAACTGGACACGAGTGAGGACTAACATATGACTCACACCTCGTTAGCACTCAATTTTATTGGCAAAAACCAAAAACAAAAACAAAACCCTACTGCAAGATGTCAGCTACAGCCTGTGTCTCTTTTTCTTTGTGAATCGGATATGAAGGTAGGACCTGGGGGTGAAACCTGAGTTCATACATGGGATAATGTGGGTCCTATTCCACTCAAAAGACCCAGCACTATTTGATTCCTGACCTAGGTCACACAGACGTGGTGGTCTATGGGAAGAGTCTCACCCAAGTATCAGGACAGAGAAGATAAACCCAGGACGTGCTCTACAGAACAGCAACCGTGGATGTCCCACTACAACGCTCACAGTCCCTTTGGAAAGATGTGCTTACTTTACAGACCTAACTTACCGGTAGCTACTGAACTGTCTTACAAATATTTTAGAATTAAAGAAAATAATATTCTTTGTACAAATGGGTGACTATAATGAAAATAATTTTTTTGAAAGGCCCCAAGACAGAACTGCAAGGAAGGTTAGAGTCACCGTTTTTGTTTTGACTTTCAGAAGCTAAAGAAAAATCTTCAGGGAGTCAGTAATATATACCAAGGGTTACATAGGGAAGGCCCTGTCTGAGAACCCCAGGTTGGAAACCCTGATATCAACTACTATGAATATTTAACGGTTGGTTAGAGATAGTTAACTGCTTTTTTGTTTCTGGTTCCCTTTTTCCTTTGTTTTTGTGTCTTCTTGCCTTGCCAAATTCAGCTGTTCTAATTCCAGAACAGGTGTGGGACGGCTTGGTCTTTCCAGGCAGCATCCCTTGAGGACACTCACTGCTTTTGCCTCGGCAATAATGTTAAAAGGGCAGGCTGAGAGGAAATGGAAGGAAGGAGGATTTTTCTCTTCTGTAGCCACTGTAGCACCTGGCAGGGCGCTACCAGGAGGCCTAAATCTGTACCACTTAAAGCTTAGATACTACAGTTCACTCTACCAGAGAGCAGCTTAAACACAAAAGCTCTAGTAGATTATGCTCCTTGAGAGGTGACTCATCTCAGATGATAAATATAGTGTGCCTCCCACACACGAAAACAGATGTGGCAGATATATCGTCTGTAGACACAGTGCTTTGCAAAAGCTGTGCAGCAACAGAGATTCTGTTCCTAAAATAATGCTTCACATTTCCACAGCTTTGTCTTCCAACGTGTTCACAGCACTTGGGAAGGGAGTGAGGGGAGGGCATACCGTTCCAAGTACATGATGTGAGACTCAGCTGAAAGAAAAGTGTCCCCCGAGTGCAGCAGTGGGTTGTTGACAGGGTGTGGAAACGCCTCTCCTGGAGAGCCTGAAGACTCTTCCACCCAGGGTGGCTTCTCTCAGGCCTGCCAATGACAGGCAGAATGGATTAGGTGATTGTTGAGGCTATTTTCATTCATCAGATGAAAGGAGACATTTGTAACAAATACCCACAAACAAAACTGCTTGCCCAGTTAGTGGCACCAAATCTCACCAAATTGCTAGACTATGAGGAAAAGAAAAAAATTGTATCCATTATCATTTTCTCTTTACATTATTATATTTATATTTAGACTCTTTAGTATAAAATAAATACTTATCGACTCTCTTAGCTTACTCAAGCCTTTAAGCTGGCTTCCTCAAAGCCACCTTAAAGATGCTGCACCGGCTGCTATGGCAACTGCCTCTATCAGCTGATTTGCTGCCATGGTCAAGGCATGGTTAGATGTTCCCAGGAATCCAGGCTTCGGGCTCTGAATCTCACATGCTACTGTGAAATTTACCATCTTCAGTAAGCAGATTCCATTCTCAGGAAGCAGCCCTTACCTAACAACATGAGGCTCAAGACAGCTTTCATTGAACAATTGACAGTTTGGGAAAAAAAGGCTTCCATTATTTACAAACCTATCAGAATTTTGTTCCAGGCACCTCCACTCTCCTGCATGCACTGTATAACTCTGCCACGGTTTTCAAATAGCCAGGTCTAAACTAAGGTGGAAAAGGTGCTTTATGAATTTCCATTTCAAACGTTGCCTGGAAGTTTGTATGCTAATGCTTCTACTTAACGGTACTTTAGTTGTTTTACATTTTCTAGAGCAGTTCTCCAAACCATTTTGATTATTACACCTATAGATGTATATTAATTTGTTTATAAATTTATGTGTAATGTACAAGAACTAGAAATGTTTAAAAAGATGAAATTGAAATAAACATACTTAATGTTCTGTTAATCATGGTGGCTTTATAGTACATTTACAATACATTAATATACCAAAAGAAAAATTTATGAAGACAAGGCTCATTGTTAACTAAAGTAGACCAAAATCTTTATTTTAAATAGGTTTTCTGATAATTTTATTTTTTTACTAGTTTTTCAGACATTATTGGGTTGAAATTTTCTTTATCAAGCAGAAGAATACCTCTCATTTGGTGAAGAAGTGTCAGGCCAATATTTTCTTGCAGTGCCTGAATGCTTTGCTCTGTTAACATTATCTTCCATTTGCATTTGTTTTGCAAGAACATTTTGAAGCCATTTATCCACTTTGTTAAGACACCTGAAACCTATATAATTTTACCAAGCAATGTTCCCCAATAAATTTAATAAGAAAAAGATTAAGTTAGTGAAAACTGAATAATAAATCACTCAATTTAATCATGCACATATTAAACTGTAATGCATAGCAATATTTTGAAAGAAAAGTTTCAAAGTACACTACAGTTAAGCACACTATCCAGCTCTGCATCCCAACACCCCCCTACACACACACACACACGTTCTTTATATGGTAAGTGACCATCTGACATGCATACAAATTAGTAGTGTTTCACCATTAAGAGTGTGAAAAGATAACCCACAGAGATGGAGAAGATATTTGTAATACATAGATCAGCAAAAGACTGGTATAAAGAATTCTTACAAATCAATAAGGAGAGGGACCAATAACCTAGCAAAAATTGGGCAAAAGACTTGGATAAGAAGAAAATGTCCACTCTGATTGGTCCTTAAGCATTTGAAAAATATGCTAAAAGTCATTAGTCATGAGGGAGTTAGAAATTAAAGTTACAGTGCAATGTCACTACACATACAAAAGAATTGCTACAGAAATTAACTAAGCAAGTGCTGATAAGGATATAAAACAGCTATAACTGTCATAAAATGGCTGTTGGGAGTATAAATTGGTACAACTACGTTAGAAAACTATTTTTCACTATCTACTAAAGACTAATATATGCATATGCTAAAAACCAGGAATTTCACTCCTAAATTTTCATCCAACAGAAATATTGGTAGTTAATATTAATACCATTCATAGCAGTATTATCTGTGAGAGCCGAAAATTGGCAACAGTGAAATAATCCAAATGTTCATCAATAGTACAATGGATAAATTGGGGTGCATTCATGTAATAGAGTAATATGCAACACAGAAAATAAATGAACCACAACTACATGTAACAATAGAGATAAATCTCATAAATGTACTGATAAGTAGAATAATGCCAGATACATAATACACAAAAAAATTTTCATTTATATAAAAAAAAACAACTTTAAAGGCAAAGCTAGTATATGGTATTGGATAGAGGTCAAGGTAGTGATTTTCCTTGATGGATAGTCATGGGGAGAAATATGAGGGGCCTTCTGTGGTGCTGGTGACGCCTGTTTCAGGATCTGTGTTGGCTACATGGGTATGTTCATTTTCTGAAAATCAACCTAACTGTATACCTTTCATTGTTCATTTTTTCCTTCTTTCTTCTCCATTCCCTGTGCTGTGTGTTGCATCCCCATCACTTATTTTATAACTGGAAGTTTGTATTTCTTAATCTCCTTCCACTTTTACTCACTTTTCTGTATGTATGTTATACTTAAAAATTTAAAAGCAAGTGACCTCCAAAAAATGGATAAAGTTTAACTCACTTTCTTCATGTGTTAGATAAAAATAAATGATGGTTTGACTTCTTTTCACGTGCTACCCAATGATCCAGTGCGTTATCATGGAGCAAGCACAACCCTTCGGCCACCACCCATCTGGAGCCAGAGCCTGGTTAGTAGAACAGATTCCTGCCCCGCCTGTAATTCTAAAGAGTTAAAAAATTGGAGCCCAGAGGGGAAAAATGCTAATTCAGGGAACATAGAGACTGGCTGCTGTCCACTCCTTAGTGACCACAACTGTGTTGGTCCTATTAGGAATTTGGGGAGAGGAAAAGAACAAGCACTTCCCATCTTCCCATGCCAGCCTTTTTTCTTAGTCCCAATACTGCCTAATCAGAAACTTTGTCATTTTAATTAAATCTTTGTTTTGTTCTGTTTAAGACCAGCCCTACTATTTTCTCTCCAAGATACATAGCATACATTGTATACAAATCTAGGTCTCTCTCTCTGCAAGCCTCCCACGGTAACTGAAATTCCTCACATGCCTCAAATACAAAAATGACCTTTGTGATTCCTTCTGCTGACTTAATCACTAAACACAAAAATTTCTATTATCCCATGATATTTGTTGATGCATTCATCAACTAATCCATATTCAATATTTTCTCCCAGGCATTCTTCTAGTACCTGATATACAAGGGCTTTCTAGAAAAAAAAAATCCATCCACAAATGCCTCTATTTTTTGTATATAAAACTTGCTCACTAATTGTTAGACTTTTAAAATTCATTTGCATTTATAAGTAGTTTAAGTTAGAATTTCCTCTCAGAGAAATAGAGGTCTTAATAAGCAGTCATTGAGGCAATCAAATAGGCTTACTGATGAATGGCACACTCGCTTAAAGACCAAGGTTAACATGGTTGGTGAGAAAGTAGGGTGGTAGCTGAAAAGCCTGCTGGGTATGAAGTTCATATTTCACACAAATATTTTGGTTTCATTAAAACTGAAAATGCATTCTACCCAGATCTTCCTGTTATTGTGAGAATTTAAGAGAATTTTAATTATTCTATTTCATTCATTTACACTTGACTTATTAAAAGACATTGGGTAGTGAATGAAAGGGTCCTCATTCTTGGCTGAGTATTTTCTGGACAGCCTTCACGTTACCATGAATAAGAAATCATAGTCCCTGTTTTTAAAGATCTATAAATATTCATGCTGCAATTTTATGTGTTCTTTAGTTTTACATACTTTGTTTATAAAAACAACAACATAACCTATCAGACATTATTGAATAAGGCTCACAAATGATATTTTTTCTATTTCTTTAGTTAATATTGGTATTCAAGGTGATTGTACTACTGTCAGATCACCAAATTGGCTAAGTTGGTTGGATATGAGGGGTAAAAAATGTCATAGGGGATTCAAAATAATAAAGAGTATAGCCAAGAATGAAGACCCTTTTATTCACTACCCAATGTCTTTTAATGACTCAAGTGTAAATGAATGAAATGGAACCATTAAAACTCTCTTAAATTCTCACAATAACAGGAAAATCTGGGTAGAATGCATTTTCAGTTTTAATGAAACCAAATTATTTGTGCAAAAGACGAACTTCATACCCAGCAGGCTTTTTAGCTACTGTCCTACTTTCTCACCAACCATGTTAACCTTGGTCTTCGAGTGAGTGTGCCATTCACCAGTAAGCCTATTTGATTGCCTCAATGACTGCTTAATAAAACCTCTATTTCCCTGAGAATAAATTCTAATTTAAACTACTTATAAATGCAAATGAATTCTAAAAGTCTAACAATTAGTTGGCAAGTTTTATATATCCAACCAAACATCATGTTTTTTCTTCTTTAAAATGAATGAATTACAGTTGAAACAAACAAAAAATCACACCTGTAGATTCTTGGACTGCAATTCAGGGTGATGTACAATAATTTTGGTAGTACTTATACCTTAGTTATGGTACTGTTATCACTATTGTGGAGTTATACACTATGATGGAGAGGACTTTTAAGAACTCTGTAGTTTTCTTGAAAAGACCAATGACATTGAAAGAGTAATAAGATGGGCATTTCTCTTCTGCATGCTATGAAATGACTGCCAAATAAATTGGAGATGACAATAATTTACTTTCATTCACTAATCCCCACCCTTTTATTTCTTTCAGCATTTATTATATGCCTATTACGTGCCAGGAACTGACAAGCTGTGGGTATACCAAGTGAATTAAATAAAAGGCTGTCTCAGTCCTTGAAGAGCTCAGGGTCTGGTGACAGAGACAGATACGTAAACAAATAATTACAATGCAATTTGAGAAGTGCTATAAGAGAAGAGGAATGCACTGTTAGCAGAGATGTTAGCAGAGATGAAGGAGATGGTAATCCTGCTGGAGGGGGATGGTGGGGGTGAGGAAGAAGGAAGTCTGCAGAAAGCTACAACAAAGAGATCGTGTTTGAGTCTAAGGCTTGAGAGACATTGAATTTAACCATTAAAATATTGAACAACAGACTAAATAATATAATACATATTATAATTATAAGAAACACAGTTTATTTTCTTCTTTTAAAAGACCATGTCCCCTCATAATACTGTCTAAAGCAGTACAGCATTTCCCTGTCTCTCATCAAATACCATGCATCAGCTAAATCTCTTAAAGTAGGGCACATAGTAAGTATCATATGTGATTCTTTCATCCAATTTTCAGTTTAGAAAACCCTGTCTATTGGAAAATTATTGTTAAACTGAGCCAACCATCCTCAATTCCTTTTCCAAGACCTATAAATATCTCTAATCCCAAGTGTTACAGGAAATAGAAATGTAATTATCTTATCGACAATAAGAAAACTATAAATATAAGCCCAAAAGGTTAAACCTCACTTATTTCATGCTAACATCTAATTTACTTATTGTAGCCTTGTGCTGCCAGGATCTAGAAATCCTTTAGCACAGAAAGCAACAGGGATTATTACTTTTAACCAACATTTTCACATTGTGTTATTACTATTTTCACCAAACAGACATTCACATCACTTCTTTCTCTTTATGTTTAAAAGGTAATTTTAAATCTCTCTCTAATCCCTCCTCCAAGTTATGATCTTAAAGAGGTTAACAGTCATTTCTTCATGCACTAAAAACACAACACAAAGGAAATAGCAGCTGTTAATCATCATTTAGCAGTTCGTGCTAAAAGAAAACACAGGAGTTTATAACATAATGTTTAAATATGTGATCATTAATCTTCTTTGCAAATTCATATAGACTTCCTATAAATCAAGCTATTGATGGTATTTCCTAAGTGTCAGTTGCATGCTGAGAACTATTATCTGCTACAGTAGGAAGCACTTCAAAGTGTTTGCAATCAAATGTGAGGCTTACATTATATGATGTGCTTAAAAGTATTATAAAGCAAAATAAAGGTAAACCCTCAGGTTACATGTACAAACGACATGAGCACATGGTTCCCTCATCAACTCACTGAAACAAATGATGTAGCCAGATCTATCATTTAAATCAAGTTTATTGATGACACTATTATCTCCAAGTTCCCTCACTCCATTCCTAACCTTACCGACTCAAAAGTACCTAGATTTCATTTACCCTTTTATGCCATTGTAACTAAATCAAGAGTATCACTAAAAAGCTTTCAGATCAAATAAGGTCTGGGTGGAAATATTGAAAACAGGCTTCAAAACAACCAGCAACGTGTTAAAGGAAAAAGAAAAGGTGGGGGGTGGTAACGGGTTCTGTGATGCAGGTGAAGTCTTGTTATAATTAAGCTTGTTAAAGCCCCAATTCCACTTCAATAAAACAGCATGAGTTTCCAGCTGGTAGCCAGCTGCTCCCCAGACCTTTTCCATGTGGAAAAGAGGGGGGCCCATGGCATAAGACCCAAAGGTTTGTTTTAACCACATTTGACTTGTCTAGGTAAATCAAACAATACCCAATAGTGAGTTATCTAAATATTCAGAAACTAATGACTTTCATCAATCAGTGAATACACCTAGATCATTTTCTAAATATCTATTCAGATGTACCAATATGAAGAAGAACATATGGCAAAATTTTATGTAGTTCATTCGTGGAAAACTTGGACATTGTTCAAGATAGACAACCTTTGAGAGGCTTCTATTCCTTTGGATTAAAACATTCCTACCGGAGTATGCCCAAGTTTTCAAAGTGCAAGACAGGACTGAGAAATCTAACAAAAAATTGTGAGAAAACAATGACTAAACTTATGGATGGAAAATCTCAAGGAACTGATTTCAGCAAGGTCTCAGATTACAATGTGTTCTGCATAATGGGAAACTCCTATAAATTTGCATTTGTATTGTTATTTTGACCTATGATTTAGCTTTGTATAGGCACTGAATGGGCCCAGAAAATTTTGACAAAATCCTGGGCTGGAAAGTAGGTGGTGGGAAAAGGTGAACCAGAAAAGTAGCCAAGTGGGATTTTTCATTTATTCTTTCTCAATCAAAATGATGTCTGGTCCTCCGTTACTCTCAGAAGGCCCCAGAATGACTAGAGAGGCTTCATATTTGTAAACATAGGACATACCTTTAAGTCAAATTAACTTATTCTTCATGTGCTAAAAACATTTGAGAAAATAACCAGGGAGACTTGGACACAGGCTGGAAGGAAGGGTACATTTGCGTAAGAGATATTGACCCTTTTGTTGATTCATCCTTTCAGTCAGTCAGTGGAAGAATAAAGAGTGAGTACCTACTAGGAGCCAAACACTGAACAGAATAGATGTGGTCTGCTCTTCTCACGTAGTTCACGGGCCGGGGAGGACACACTGACAGTACATTAAGTGTGGAAAACGTGAAGACAGAGGCCAAGCAAGGCACCACGAGGGATACAGCAGAGGGGCCCGGCCAATAAAAGTTCTCTGGAAGTGATGACATACACAAGGGCTGTCCAGAAAGTATCTAGCCATGCAATGAGAAAAACAGTGGCATACGTGGCAGGAGTTGTTTTTTCCCGGACAGCCCTCTGTGGTGAAATGTGCAGACTGGCTAAGGGTTCATCAGGCGAAATGGTGGACAGAATGCTCAAGGTAGAAGCGGGGAGCACGGGGAAATACTCAGACGGGACAGAGGCCGTGGCCAAAGTGAGGAACTGAAAGACGGTCAGCGTGACTGAACGACAGATTGCAAAATGAGAAAGCGAGCAGACACAGAGCTTGAGAAGTAAAGAACCAGGTTATGGAAAGACTTGTAGGCTAATAGAGAGCGTATTATGAATGGATCATATGGCTTAGAAACACATGACCCAAACTTGAGACATTCTAGTTTTAAGACATTCCAAATATACCGATTAGCCTCTGAACCTTATTTCCCTGATATATAAACTGATGATACCTCCTTCTCACATGGCTGTTGTCAGAAAAAAATGAAATAATGCATGAGAAATCATACATATAAAAGTATATTATGAATATAGAAGCACACCCTGGAGTAGGTCAAAGACAGTCCACTTTAAAGAGGGACAAAGCAAGAGCAGAGAAGGAATCTGATTTTATGATACTTTTCAGCTCTAAAAAAGAAACTTTGGAATGAGCTAATTCTTTGCCCTTGCTTACAACAGCAGAGTTTATCTTTTCTGAATGTCTCGTTCTTACCGACAGGCAATCCTGTATTTATTTCTATACTTCACTTCCCAGAATGAGGCCCACTGCCCTCTTCCCTTCACTCCTCACCTAAGAACCTGTTTGCCTAAGCACAGCCTCCACATGGTGGCAGGTAACTGGGATGAGTGTGAGAGGAGAACAGTGGTTTCCTGACAAACCCCACCCCATCCCCCCAGGATGGGTTTTCAGAGGGGGAGATCTGCCAGAAAACGCCCCTGGTCTCACTTACTCCCTAAGTCTTAACCACCTAATTAGGGATTTAGTCCCGAGGGTTAAAATTGTCTAAAGCATTTGAAAGGAAATAAATTTGTTACTTTAAGTCTTATTCTAACATAACCAACACATGTTCTCACAAGGGACTGTAACAGTAACATCTAAATGAGGAAAATGTGTTAAAGGATTTAAAATGAATCTTGTGTACAGGGATGCCCTGAAAAATAACTGCAGAACCTAAAACATGTCCTAGGCAGCCCGTAGTGCTTAATACAAGAGACAGCAGATAAGTTCCTCAAGGCAACCCATCTGGATTTGACAGGAAGGAACTGCTGACATCAAGACCTTTGCACAAAGTGGGTGGTTTTGACCTTGGAAAGTATAAGTACATTTTAACAAAGTACTCAAAATGGGACAAAAATTTATTAGGTTTTATTCAGTGACTCAATTGTAAGTATTTTTTTAATCAGTATCTTGGAGGCAGATCTAGTGCTTTCCTTAATTTCATTAAGCCTGTCAAGTTACATTGTCCATTTTTTTTAAACTTTTGATTAATAAAATATAAAGTTACAAAGACATGTAATCCCTGTCCTCAATTAGCTTAAAATATTCCAAATCTTCAATCCACCTAATGAATATAATCCAATTTTGCACATAGTTAAAAGGTAACCAATAATTACAGCAGTGATAGTAGCATGGACTCCAAAGTGATCGTGTGAGAGAGACAGTCTGGGGAGTGTCCAGCTTCCCCTGCGCTCTTGTTTTCTACTCGATGCCTTAAGCCAGCCCCCAATCTAGCATCTTTACATGAGCTTCTTCAAAAATAGATCTGCATACACATAAACAAGTAGGTCAACATGAAACACTCTCACGAGAAGTCCTTGTGAGCACAGAGGAAGTTACCTATGACCTGGGTGACGGAGGACCTTTGCATGGCACAAGTGCAATCGAGTTCGAATCGACTAGGAGACATCCCTTGACCATTCCAGTGTATTCCTTAACCAACCACAACATCTCTCACTCTACTCCTTTCCTGTCCACTTTGCGTCCTCCTTCTCCGGAGAAATCACCACCACGTAACCACTGACTCCACTACTACTATTAAAGACCAAACATATGATGACGTGTCACCTTTCAGCGAGACAAAAATTGATTGTTGTATATAGATTTTTATAGCCTGCAACAAATTTCAGGGACAAACCCCACTTGGTTATGGTTTATGCTGTTGTGCTTGGTTTGCCAATATTCTGTTGAGGACTTTTGGCATTGATACTCACCTGGGATATTGCCCTGTGGTTTCCTTGTAGTGTCCTTATCTGGCTTTGGTAGGAGGATAACGCTGGCCTTATGAAACGACTTCGGAAGTGTGTGTCCTCCTCTTCAATTGCTTGGAAGCATTTGGGAAGGCCTGGCATTAATTCATTTTAAATGTTTGGTAGGATCCACCCACATGAAGCCATCTGGTCTTGGGCAATTCTTTGTTGGAAGATTTTTGACTACTGCTTCAATCTCCTCACTTGTTATCAGTCTGTGATAGTTTCTATTTCTCATGATTCAGTCTTGGTAGGGTGTGTGTTTCTAGGAATCTAGTAGTTTTTTTTTTTTTTTCTAGAGTATCAAATTCGTTGGTGTATAATTGCTGGTAGCATTCCCTTATGATCTTTGGTATTTCTGTGGTAACTGTTAGAATGTCTCCACTTTCACCTCCATACCTTTCCATACCTAGGTAGCTCCTTCTTTGATAGCACTGAATAACAGGGCACTGTCTGTACCACAGTTTAACCATTCACCTACTGAAAGCCATTTTGGTTGCTTTTAAGTTTTGGCCATTATAAATAAAGCTGCTATAAACACGTGCTCGGGAAGTTTTCAGTGCATTTGGGTAAATACCCAGGGATTGTACAGTAAGAGTATGCTTAGTTTTGTGAGAGACTGACAATTCCCTTCCGGTGGCTGTACCAATGTTCATTCCCGCCAGCACTTAATGACAGTTCCCATTGCTGCACGTCCTCTCCAGCATTCGATTTTGTCAATATTTGGATTTTCACCATTTTAATAGATGTGTAGTGATATCTCATCATTTTAATTTCTAAGTCCCCAATGATATATGATGTTGAGCATCTTTTTATTGCTTATTTTTCATCTGCATAGCTTCTTTGGTGAAGTGTCTGTATAGATCTTTCTTTTGCAGATTTTTTAAAATCAGGTTGTTCATTTCTTTATTGTTGAGTTCTTAAGGTTTCTTTATATGTGTTGAATAATAGTCCTTTATCAGATATCTTTTGCAAATATTTCTGCCAGTTAGTGCTTTGTCTTCTATTTATTTGACTGTGTCTTTCAAAGACCCTAAGTTTTTAATCTTAATGTAGTTTATCCATTATTTCTCTCTTGGATTGTGCTTTTGGTGTTGCATCTCCTCAGTCTTTTTAAGTCTCATTTCTATTTGATTTGGCCCTAAAAGTTATAAAGTTTTATCACCTTGAGAGGTGTCATATTTCAGAACCTTCCTTCTTTCATTTATTGCTTATATAATGTTTCTTTCTTGCCTGACTTCCTCTTTTCCTTCTCATAACTTGTTAAATTCAACCAGTAACAATCAACAAACAGCACTAAAATTCTGTTTTCCCATCTTTGCTCCCCCA
The DNA here is from genome assembly GCA_004026885.1 of Lyroderma lyra. NCBI lineage: Eukaryota > Metazoa > Chordata > Mammalia > Chiroptera > Megadermatidae > Lyroderma > Lyroderma lyra. Next base: position 168,180 of record PVJL010002625.1, read on the forward strand.
TCTGCAGACAGGAGTCTTGGATGCTTTCCAAATTATTATAGGCAATAATGTACCAAATATTTTACTACTGGGTAACTCTGTCATCTTTCCACACTTGGCTATTGGTATCCTTATTGCCTACTACCCAAATACTAATCCAATTCCACATTATTTCAAGTTATTTTTAATTACACCACCACACTTCAAGTTACCAATTCCTATATTAGAGTAATGTTAGCTACTAAAATAAGTAAATTTCCAAATCTCAGTGGCTTAATGTAATCGAAATTTATTTTTGACTCACATAAATGTCAATTACAAATGTTCCTGACTGGGAGTTAGTCATATCCTGATTATAGGTCCTAGGTTACTATTATTGTGTTATTCTACTTTCTCCCAGGGCAAACAGATGGTAAAAGTCACAAGAGTATTGCTGGGTTTTTTCTAAGCTCTATGGCCCAGAAATAATTTGTCATTTCCCCTTATATTCTACTGTCATGAATTGGTCTTGTGCCATCTCCTGGACCCAAGAGGGCTTGGTCTGGAAAATACAGTCCTTGGTTGGCAAGTCTCTCTACATTTTAGAAGAGAGAATATAAATATTTTGTAGGAGACATAAGTTATTTGTAGAAAAAAGCCACAAGAATGGAGGATTTCTGGCAGAAAAATGTGATAATAATTGAAAGAGCCAAGGATGAATCTTTAGAGCACACCAACATTTAAGGGGCTGACTGAGAAAGAGAACCTTAGGAAGAAGACTTGGAATCATCAGCCAGAATAGAAAACCAAAGATGCTAGGAAAAGAAACAGTCTTAAGGAAAAGAAATCAAGAGCTAAATGCAGACGACACATAAGATAATAAAAGGACTCAAACAGTTTGCTGTATTTGGCATTGATAGCAGATGAAGTGAATGGTGAGTGTGGAAGTCAGTTTGTAGTTGATTGTGGAGTGGGTAGGTTTTAGATAAGGTTGTAGAGCAATCTGGAAAAATACACAGAGTTAAGTGAAAGGGTGTATTGGTTTTGTTGTAAAATGTTTTGTCATAGAAAGACTAAGTTTCTATTGCAAAATGTTACCGTTATCTTGAGATGGAAGAGACTTTATCATGTTTACGCTTTTAAAAAGTCACTTAATTTTCTGCCAATATAAAACTATTAGAAAGATGGCTTCTTCCTTCTGAACTCCCGCATACTTAACTGAACCATGATCCTAAGGACCCATATTCTTGACAGATTTCCTCTACTCGTCTCTAAGATTCCTGTGGCAAAGTCTAGGTCTGATTTCTATTTGTTTCCGCAGTGTCTCGGGAGTACCAAAACGCTTACCTTCTGTGTAGAAAATAAGGGGTGAGAAATATTTTTTGCATAAAAGTAAGAAATCTTACAATTCTAAGATTATTTACTGAGATGGTTATTGTTTCCTGGAAAGATGGATGATAGTTTTCAAGCCTATCAACCTTCTTTGTGCTCCAGAAGTTTCTCCTCCTCTTTTCGTATTCTCACTCAGTTTTCAGCCTTGTGCTGCTATACAACAGACACGGCCATCATAATTCAATAAAATGTAACAGGAGAATGAATTATTATTTGTGATTAATGTAATAAGATCAAAGAATCAGAAACAGTTCTATGAAACTATGCACACTCATTTGCTGTGATTGCTGCATAATTATATCAATCATATATGTAATACTTCATTCTCTTTGGTGGGTGAAATCCCCATTGCCTTTTGTAAATTGTTAACTGCTTCACCAGTAGCTTGCTGTTTGCTTTTGTTTTGAGATTTTTCGGTCGGCTTAGAGTTTTTTAATTACTTTCCTAAATTGAAAACTTCACATGAATTTTACTTATTAACAGGAATCCTCCTAAAAAGCTATTTCCATCTAAGCTCCTAAATTCAAAGTACTTTTTAAATCTAATGTGTCCTATTTGCTCAATAACTATAAATTAAAATGTAATACAGCTTTGACTTCTAGACTGAATCCAAGACCTGTGATCTCATTTGCCATTATGACTCCCTTGTTTTGAAACAGAATTGAGTTTTAAATTTCTTGGAGAAGGTAAGAATTGAGTCAGGCACGTATGGGTGGGCCATGTGTTATAAGAGCTCCCCTAAGTCAATCCTTACCTACTCCAAGAAATTTACAAAGAACTTTTTTTTCTGACGAATTCATAGCTCTTATCTGAGCTATACCTTTACTATGATAACTTGTGATTATTTAACTTTTTATATAGGTCACTCCCCAAAAGCAGGGACTATATATTTTGTTTCTTTGTATGTTTGGACATAATAGATTTTCAGTGAAAGAATGAAATATATTTATGATAAATAACCTCAACTAAAAGGTAAAATGTCCTAATAATAAACAATCAAGGTAACAAAGAAATCAGAGGGTTTATTGTGCCATATCTTGGGAGAGGGGGGATTGTATGGGATGCTTGCTAATAATAGCACATTCTCAAAAGAGGGAAAACTAGGCCGGAATACTGAGCTGTTGCTGTGAGGCAGTAAGGCTTTTCACGGATGTCTAGAGAAGAAAGTGTGTCAATAGGAGAAAGTGGCATTGGTGGCAAGTGATAGTGAGTAGTCAGATGATAATTATGTTTGACAAGACAGGAATCATTTCAAAATTTAATGAGAGCTATTTCAGTGGAGTGCTGGGTACAGGGATCTGTATCTTTAACAAGAACCGCAAGTGATTTGTATGCAAATGACTTCAGATGACACTGAACAATATTGTTTTATACTATTTTCGCAAACCCAAGTGGAGGAAAACTTGATACTAGATATAAAATCAAATGACTTGATTTTCTGCCTAAATAGATTTATTTTGGTTATTAGAGATTATTTTGCCTAAATAAGTAGTCTCATTATAATTGTAAGCATCCTGATATCTAGCTGTTTTCTGTTTAAGTGACAGAAACTTCAATTAAAACATTAGTAATAAATATTCTAAGTTTCAGAATGTTGCTTTCTATACTCATTTCATAAACACCAGATGTAAGGGAATTTTTATGGTTGTTGAACAAAAGAATTATAATCAGGGGAAATTTTCTCATGATGTTTTCCAAATAAGACAAAGAATAAAATATTGTCAGCAGGAGAATAGAAGAAGTGTCAGAAATAAGCATGAGGTTGGATTTCTAGAGGATAAAAATTACATAGGAAAACACTATAGGAAGAAAATTTTATATAGATCTCACTGCATTATATATTTACCACTAAAAGTTATGCTGAAAAGACTGTTTTACAAAGATGTAACCCAAATAAAAAAATTAAAATATAATCTGAAGAAACATTTGTAATATTTGACATTTCCCACAGAAAATAAAGACTTACTGATAATTAAATACAAACTGTGTCAACTGAAAGAGGCTTATAAGTGGTTTTATGTAATTACTGATTCAGAATTGGAAGTTTCCTGCTCTGTTTTGTTTATTTGAGAATAATAGAATAAAAACATAACACAAAATTGTAGGGGTTCAGAACTAGCCACCCCAAGATTTGCCTCAGAGGTACGCAGATCACTTGGTGCTAAAGGCAACTTCACCCACAGGTTCAAGATAAACTTCTGTCCTTCCCTTTAACTGCCTGTAAGAATTTGAATTAGGGGCCCTGCCCATAAGAAATTATCAGAAGTAACTTCTTTTGACCTAACTATAGCAGAGGTCAAACTTCTATTTACTCAATGTCTATTTCTATCCTGCAACTACGCTTTGAAGCCCCCAAGGTGCATTACCTCATCCGTAGCTCAGGAAGTTTTATATACCTTAATCCTTTCCATCTCTGACTCTCTCACGTATGTGCGCTTCCCATATATATGCATGTATTAAATTTGGTTATTTTATCCTGCTAATTCATCTCATATCTGATTATTAGACCATCCAGAAGAACCCTGAGGGTAGAAGAAAGTTTGTTCCATCCCTGGAAGAACATTCCTTAGAAAAGATAATGGTGTTTGTAAGTGTGTGCCTTCACACAGACTGCAGGGCGACATACCGTGTAGGAATCATTTTTATTATGTAAAGTAACGGGTTCAAGAAAGTCAAATGGTAATTAAACCTTTAAGGGTTTTTAATTGTCATTTTCCCTGGTTGTGAACTTCTTTCTAAAGTCCAATAAATAGTTGATGAATCATTCAGTAACTAAGGGATTAAAAATTATATTAAGCAGTGCCTTTTGTACAAAGTGGGGTTTTTAATATGACACTAATGTTTCCTGGTGTCCAAGAAACAGGTCCCAAAGCAATTTTAATATATCCTACAACTGGAAATTCGTGTGTGTGTGTGTGTGTGTGTGTGTGTGTGTATTCAACAGACTAATGTATGATTTTGAAATTCTCTAAGAACAGATAATTGAGAAATGTATCCTATTATATTTCAAAACTACTCATTCATAAATGTTTAAAGAGTTCTTAAAAACACAAGAAATAAAATTACTATATACAATAACTGAATTTCTTAACTCACTTAAGGAACTGTACATCATAATTCCCCAAACAAATGTTATGTAGTTTCTACAGGGTGCCCATATTCATTCATCATCTTTTTTTTTAATATTCCAAATTGAAACTTTTTGTTGTAATGTGTTTTAGCCATTTACTATATCCTTTTCAGGAACTTTGGCCAATTTAAAAGGCTAAAAAATTGTACCTCTTGATTTATAACTTTAACATCTCATGAATATCATTCCAAACTCTACCTAATGGACATGAAGTTGCTCCATAGTGACCATCAATTTGGAATGAAGAATTTATAGAAAGAGGAAAACATTTGTAAGATGTATGTTGGAGTTAAGCATTAAAATCAGTTGAAAATGAGACAATGAATTTCCTTACCTTACCAAACTCATTTTTATTCAGAGAAAGCTTTACAAATTAATACAGCAAACACAACCTTAATCTCTAAATTCCATGGAACCAAGGTAATTAGGCCTTGAAATTTTCCACTAGGTTTTGGAGATAGAAGCAACACTGTAGGTAAGAATATGCCACCAATTATGGGAACCCAAGGATTGAATTTCCCAAGACTTACACCAGAATGTCCCATCTACGGGGTGGTCAAGAAATTAGCAGAATGAAGGGAAAGAAAGGTAAAAAACCCCCAACAATTTATTATTTTTCCTTTTTGATATATTCACCCTTAACCCAAATACACTTTTCAGATCTTTTAATAAGTTTATTTATCCTCTAGGAAAAAAATGTTTTGCTTTTACCTTCAAAATATGCTGAAATTGTAGCCTTAACCTCTTCATTGTCTGTAAATTTCTTCCCTTGAAGCTGTTTTTTCATATTTGGGAACAAATTATAATCAGATGGAGCCAGGTTTGGACTGTAGGGAGCAGGGTTTAACATTTGGAAGCCACAGTCATGAAGAGTAGCCAACAGGACATTGCTCTTGTGCACAGGCGCGTTGTCATGCAAAAGCAGCTCCCCTTTGGTCCATTTTCCTCTTCCTTTCTCCTTCATAGATTATTTTAATTGTTTCATCAGACTGGAACAGTACTGTCCAGTTATTGTGACACCCTTATCTTTGTAATCAATCAGCAGGATACCCTCCATATCCCCAAAAAACAGTAGGCATGATTTTTCCAGCCAACTGTGACACCCTGAACTTCTTAGGGGGTGGCATGCCCCTTTCATGCCATTATGTGGACTTGGTGACTCAGACTCATCATGATGAACCCAAGTTTCATCTCCAGTGACCATCTTGTTTAAAACTGTATCTTTGTTGTCTCTGCAAAGGTCCAAAAACTATCATGAACACTTGACTCGCTGTTGTTTCAGTAACAGCATGAGCATTCTTGGTACCTATCTTGCACTGACTTTTGACATCCGTAAATGCTGACGGAGAATATTTAACATAATTGTGATATGTTAACCATTTCTGCAAGCTGCTTTTCATTCAATCTAGGATTTTCCATTACAAGTTTTCAACTTTCTTGATAATGTCTGAGGAAGTGGGCTCAATAGGGGGTCATGGATAGAGGTCATTTTCAATCAACTCTGCCTTGCTTGAAAAGGCTGGGTCACTTGTAAACCATGGATTTCCCAGGGCAACAGTCCCTGTAAATCACTAACATCTCTTCCCAAATGGTTTGAGTTGTTTTCCCTTGTATTGTGAGGAACTTAATGATGGCATGAAATTCAATTTTATTTGTACTTGTTTTCTTCATGTTTGACATATTTCTTCAGTGATATCTCCAAGAACATTGACACAAGTAGGTTGAAATTTGGCACATGTACTAAAATAGGTCACACAACCAAACTGTGCATTAGTACTCCCACCTCTCTAATACTCTCCTGTTTCTTGAATTTCCTGACCACCTCTTTGGATTCACAGTGATCATCTTTAGACCTTTGAATTTTCAGAGTAATTAATCTCTCTTTTTTTTCTTGCCTGTGAGAAATCCTTCCAGAAATCTCAAGTATGATACTTTCAGATGTCTCTCAAAGTATAGTTTCATATATATAAAAGCAAAATGATATTTTGATATAGGAATATAGATCACAGAAGAAATGATAAGGTCACTGCCTTGTGAGGGAGGAACTCACCAGAAGGAAGCACATATAACTGAATGGTCAGGCTTCCCAACTCTCTGTGTGGTCATTAATATGCATGTGGTAATCGATATGAATACTTAAGTCCTGCAAACTGCAATATCCCAACTGTGCATAGGTTTTTTTTAACCTTATCAATTTGTATTTTTAATAGACTTTATATTTGAGAGCAGTTTTAAGTTCACAGCAAAATTAAGCATGAATTATACTGTATAGCCCCTGTCCCTACACACATGCAGCCTCCTTTACAAGGAATGAACATACATCGACACATCATTATCACCCAAAGACCAATTTCCTTTTATTTTCTTTCTCTCGCTTCCTTTTTAAAAAATAAAAGTTCCTTTTTATTCTCTTGAGGATTCCTTTTATTTCAATGTTTCAGAACTTTTCAATTATTTAAATAATAGATTTTGACAGCAACATGATATATTATAAGTCTCTTAGCCTTGATGTCATTATCCACCTTTCTTGAATTAAACTAACAAGTGCAGGGAACTATAGGAAAGTTAGTTTAGGATATAAAACTTGCCTGTTAATATGCTACTTTCAAACCAATGTGACTAGCCAAAAAACAGAGTGCAATCAATATATGTCTCTGGTCTTTATATTGCTTGATGGAAAAAAATACATATATTAATGTACTAGAAGTGTCAGAGTTGCATCCTAAGGCCCAACTGGTTCTTATGATTCATTATACAATCAAAAAGACAGAGTCACTCTGTCTGACATTTCAAAACCCATCTATTTGCAGTTACTTCTCATTATAAGTAATTATCTCCTGCCCTTATAATACAGGGTGGTGTGTGAGGGAAACAGAGGAGGGAGGTGGTAAAGCTCTTTCTGACAAGACTCTCTGTAGTGGTTTAATATAAGGTGCATACATTTGACCCTCTTGGATTGCCTGTCTAAACACTGATTCTCATCACACTGACTAATACTGTACACCACACAGGACTGCCAGCTGATTGATACAAGTTACAATTGGCATGGTCCATTTTATAGGCATGTATGGAGGTCACTGACCTGCCCCTTCCCTCTGCCAGTTAAACTGTTAGCACAAATGCCATTGTTCCATACTTCCGATATAGATGATGGCATCAGGTTAGCTCTGTGGAAAGACATTCACCATCAGACAATGAGCTTGTACCTTTTACTCTCTTAGGTGCCAAATTCAAAATAGCAAAAAAAGAAAAAAGTTAAATAACACTATTTCTTCACAGTTACAAACACAAACAATGAAACTAAATCTGCCAAATGCTCAGGCATAACTTATGTCTGAATTACCTACATAATAGCTCAAATCTCTGCTCCTCTCTTTATTCCTCTCTGCCTTCTCTCCTACTCAGACATCACCTCTTTAGTGAGGCCTGTGCTGACCTTTCAAGTGCTGCGGAGAGGACTGAAAAAATAATGGAAAACAAAATATAGCACAGGATCTGGCATAGTACAAGTCTGATAAATGAAAGAGGCTATAGTAGCAGTAGCAAATCTGCTTTTTGGATTGTTATTGCTGTTATTACTATTCATCACTCAGCCTGCAGCTGCTGATGGGTACAGAATTAAATAGCTTGGAATCCCATCAGAAGTGACACAAGTGAAATACACTGCTGATGATTTTACTCTACCACTTTGATCTCAGTCAGTAATTTGTATATACATCTACTCTCGCATGGATTCATTCCACCTCCAGATATCTCTGAAGCACCCACTATGTGTCAGGCATTGAAGCTGATCACTGAGGAAACAATGGTAAATAAGACAAACATGATCCTTAACCTTGTAGAGTTTTCTTCCTTGTGGGGTAAAACACAAGCTGAAATAAATAAACCAAGTAATTGCCAGAGCATGGATGGGAGATGGTCAAGGAAAGACTTTCAGGAGGCATCTTAATCCTATGTGCCTTCAGAAAAATTGAAAGTAGAAAGGACTTTGCAACTTAAGTACACCCACAGGAGGGGAAACTAAGCACTTTCATATAGAAGAAAAACACATCAGGATCATGGAAATCACAGTTTCTTGGAATCAGTTTCTTTCTGAACTTATTTAAATATGCACTAATAACAGAAATTGCTGTAGAAATGAAATTGTTTAGCACACTTGATCCCCCAAAAGAATACATCATAAATGGTAAAAAGGGACAAAGTTTTAGATATTTGACAGTTAAAAAAACGAAAAACTCTCTTTACCCTGCTAGGCCTCAAATCCTTCTAAAAATAATAAAGACAATAAAAATATTTACCACATTAAATCCCAGAGTTAATCTTTGTAAGTGTAACAATGACACACTAATACAAAATGCCTAATCATAAACTTTTTAAAAATTGTGAGAAATATTTAGCCTGTTGATATTAGCCTGATGATGACAGAATTTAAAATATAAAAGTATCAGGTAGATCCAAGATGATGGAATATTAACAGAGAAATGCTGTGCTTGCCTAATCCCATGAACACATCAAAATTACAACAAAATATAGAATAATCAACCTGGAGAACCATTGGAAGTCTAGCTGAACAGAAGTTTTGTAACTAAGGATATAAAAAAGAAGCCATGCCAGACTGGTAAGAGGGCCAAAGAGGTGGAATGAGCCAGCCCCCAATCTCCCTGTGGCAGTTGAGAATCAGGAGGTATATGTTGGCCACAGAGGTTTCCTAAGGAGGAGCCAGAGACTCCAGCCTAACACCAGGCTCCCCAACTCAGAATACTAATGCTGGGAAGAGGAGCCCCCACAACAATTGGTTGTACAATACAGTGGGGATTTCAACCATCCAGTCGGGATGGAAGGCTTCAGGAAACCCAGATGTCCTTACAGGGCCCTCATACAGACCTACTTACTTGTAGGCTCTCACCCTGGGTTCCACGAGAGGGATGGTGACACAGTGGGAGTCAGAGACATATGGGAAAAGACTGAGTTGTGTGGTTTCTGGGCAAGGACTGGAGGGACAGTTACCATTTTCCCAATGTGAGGTTTCCACTTTTCCCCACCCCAGGGCAGCCAACAAGTGGGTGCCATCTTTTCTGTGTTAAGCCTCTCCCCCCACACCCATGGCCAAATTTGAATCTAGATTGGTCTGGTAAGCTCTACTTGCTTCACCCTGATCACACTCAACTTCATACCACAGGAGGCTTTGTAAGTGGCTGATCTTACAGAAGCTAGCAGCTGGCAGCAGGTCTCAGAGTGTCCTGGCTTTTTGTGGAGCTACCCCAGGCTTGATACTTGTGGCAGAGTCCTCGGTTCACCACGTGGCCTCTTCCACACACCCCATTTCCGGCACAGGCAACAACCAACAGTGGACACTCACAGGCAGTGGCTGGCATGGGTCTGCACTGAAGCCCCACCCAAGAGGCCCCAGAAACAATAAACTTGGAAGTTGGCTTCAGACCACCCAATTAGCCCTACAAGTGGTATTCACAAAGGACAGACTTACTTACTTGTAGCTCACTGGGGTAAGTCCCACTCAGTGGAGTAAGCCCCCGCACAGCAACTTGTAAACTATGGATGTGTCCAAACCCCACAGTTAGTCAGCTTGAGGTTCAATCCCACCCACTGACATGCCAACAATAATCAAGGCTCAACTACAGCAGAAGGGCACACACAACCCATACAACAGACATTCCTGGAGCACCTGGCACAGGTGACCAGGGAGACTGGACCACTGGGCCCCACAAAGCACCTACTACAGAAGACCACCTGGCAAGACTGGGAAATATAGCAGATCTACCTAGTACACAGAAACAAACACAGAGAAGCAACCAAAATGAGGAAACAAAGAAATGCATTCCAAATTAAGAAACAGGAGAAAACTCGAAAAACAACAAACAATCAAACAAACAAAAAAACTACAGAAAAATGAAGGCAAGCAACCTACAAGATACAGAGTTCAAAACACTAGTTATAAGGATACTCAAGGAATTTAGTGAGAACTTCAACAAAAAGATAGTAAGCATAGAAAAGGAACAAAGAAACCATAAAAATAAAACTGTCAGAAGTGAGGAATATAATAATTGAAATAGAGCATTTACTAAAAGGAATCACTAGTAGACTAAATGAAGCAGAGGACTGAATCAATGATTTGGAAGTAAGGTAGAAGAAAACACCCAATCAGAACAGCAAAAAGATAAAAGAATTAAAAAAAAATGAAGATAGTTTAAGAGACCTCTGAGACAACATCAAGTGTACCAACTTTCACATCATAGGAATACCAGAAAGCGAAGAGAGAAGGCAAGAAATTGAGAACCTATTTGAAGAAATAACAACAGAAAACTTCCCTAACCTGTAAAGGGATACAGACACACAAGTGCAGGAAGCCCAGAGAGTCTTGAACAAGATGAACCCAAAGAGGCCCAGACCAAGACACATCATAATTAAAATGCCAAAGTTTAAAGACAGAGAAAATCTTAATAGCAGCAAGAGAAAAGCAGATAATTATCTACAAGGGAGCTCCCATTAGACTGTCAACTGATTTATCAAGAAACTTTGCAGGCTAGAAGGTTTTTGCAGGAAATATTCAAAGTGATGAAAAGCAAGGGCGTACAACCAATATTACTCTACCCAGCAAGGTTGTCATTTAGAATCAAAGGACAGATAAAGAGCTTCCCAGACAAGAAAAAGCTAAAAGTTTATAACCAAGATTACAAGAAACCTTAAAGGGACTTCTTTAAGACATACATACCTATATACATACATATATACATAAATGAATGAATAATAAAATGACAATAACTACCTATCTATCCACATTTACTTTAAATGTAAATGGAATACATGCTCAAACAAAAGATAGGGTGGCTGAATGAAATTCTGCTTACTTTGGAAAGGAATGGGATCTTACCATCTGCATCAGCATGGATGGATCTGGAGGGTATTGTGCTCAGTGGAGTATGTCAGACGGAGAAAGACAGATGCAATGAGATTTTTTTTATACTTAGAATCTAAAGAACAAATAAAACTGAAACAAACTGATTGATACAGAGGACATTTTGATGGTTGCCAGATGGGAGGGAGGCTGAGAGGGTGGGTAAAAAGGGGGAAGGGATTAAGAAATACAAATTGGTTGTTACAAAATAGCCATGGGGATGTAGGGTATAGAATAAGCAATATAGTCAATAATACTATAATAACTATGTATGGTGTCAGGTGGGTACTAGATTTACTAAAGTGATAGATGGGAGGGTGGTTAGGGGGCAGTGTGAAAAAGGTGAAGAGGTTAAGAAGTACAAATTGGTAGTTACAAAATTGTCACGGGGATGTAAAGTAAAGCATAGGGAATATAGTCAATAACATGGTAATAACTATGTACAGTGCCAGATGAGTCAGAGGGATCACTTCTTAAATTATTCAAAGGTCTAACCACTATGCTGTACACCAGAAATTAATATATTGAATGTTAACTGTAATTAAAAATTTTAAAAAGGGGGAAAAAGCTAAGGAGCCACAGAGGTCCAAATATCGAGATATAAAAGCAGTAAGTCATGGGGATGTAATGTACAGGACTGGGAATATAGTCAATCACTTCTTTAAATATATAAATGTTGAATACTTATGGTGTTCTCCTGAGACTGGTATAATGTTGAACATTAGCTATATTATTTTTAATAAAAATCTTTAAAAATATAGAAGTGTCAAAGACTAAAAGAGTCTCAGGATTCAGTTTATTGTTCCATGATTCAGTGAAAATGGAAATGCAAGTTATTCTATATCAACGCAATCTTACGCTCCCTGCCTACAAAGAGAAACCAGAAGAAAGATGAAGTGTTGGTACTCATTTTTTGGCCACCAAAGCTTTTCTTCAAGAATATATTTTGAAAAGTTTTGGATTTATAGCAAAATCAAGACATACATGTAGGGGGAAAGAATGTTGTAGTTGTTAATGAAACATGTGGTTTCAAAAGCAAAACAAAAAGAAAGCAATTTCCTAGATCAGTTCCTGGATGTTTGTTGGTCATTGCTAGTCCCCCTAAGGAATTTTCTGACTTGCCTTTCTTTTATCATGGTCATATGTCACTGGTCAAGAGGTTAGCCTCTGGCACAAGGTTTAATCAAGATTTAGTAATTAGGCTTTTCTTTCCTGTGATAAAGAATATTTTTAATGTAATTACCTAATGAGAACAGGCAAAATGCCGCTGAATCCTAATTGATAAATACCCAGGGGTACACAAAAGCACTACAGACCATCTGCCCTGATATTTAAATGACTACCAATCTTAGGCTTACATGACAACCAAATCAATTTAGAGTATTGTGGGTTCTTACTTAAAGGACTGCTCAATTCTTCTTTCAGCGTACCCTATTTCAGCTTTGTGAATTAATGCTATGACAAGAATTCAAATGCTTTGATGATCTGCTTTTGAAAGCCTATAAAATATTAAATGTCTCCTAGCACCAATCAGTATCATTTGTCATTTTTTTGTGAAATAAGTCACTAACAAACTGGATAAGCAAGCTCAAAATACATAAAGACTGAATTCAGTAATGAAAATAATAACAAAAATAAACAAGATTTGGAAATAGAGCCATAGTCTAATCCTAGGTCTGAACTTCTGAAGTTTTAGGCAAGTAAATATTAAACTAGCTGTCTTATTTATAATTTAGAAGTAATAAGCCAACCTTTCAGATTTTTTTGATCTGGCATGTGGTAAAATGTGCCATCAATCATTGTCTCCCCCAGGTTGCCCAGTCACATCCCCATGAGCAATCTGTTCTGACCTCTGAGTTCTACATTTACTGATCCACTCACTGTGTCTCAGCAATGGTTCTGAAATAAGAGCAGTTCCACGAAGGCAATAGATTGGTGCATTCTTCTTCAAAGGACTAAATTTAAAATTGTGAATGGAAAGAATGGCCATGTCTGTACAACCACAGCAAAGAAGAGAACTGAAGACTAAACGAATCAAGTACTAACAGCACATTTTACACCTGATTGAATAAATTAACTACCCATATCTACCCTTACTTGGGGCCATGACTCTTAATTTCACCTCTAACATCTACGAACCACAGTGCTTCAGTTTGTTAAGGAGACGCAAGCCTTAGGCATAGGGGACTTCACGAATCAGCACTGAGTTCTGAGCGAAGGTTCTCCATGTAAATCATTTCCCGGTTCATAAATGCCCACCACTAGAATTCTCTGCAGTTTCACACACATAAAATTTCTCTGTGTTCAAAACCTAAAAGTACTAGGCACCTGTAGGAGAGTAAAGTGATACCAACATTAAAATGTAAACACATAAAGTGACGGGATTTTATATGATCTGCTTTTTATGTTTTTTTTTTTCATATTCTATAAAAAGAGTATAGGATACACAAAGTAGTTGTCTAAATCTAACTGCAGATGTACTTTTTGCTCTTTTCACTGCATTAATCCTTCAAGTTCCTCTCTCGTAGTTTATAATATCACTCAAATTTTACTCCAGACATTTACCCTTTCCATATGTTCCTAGCAGGAAACGTGCCTGAAAACAGAAATTCAGAGAGACATGTGATATTCAATAATATAACACATTTTCAAGGGGAACAAAAGAACACTAGTAAAAATACTTGTTGGGTTTGGTTTAACTCAAATATTATCCAAGTATCATTCCTTTGGTAATCATTGCTTTACTTCCAAGGATGCATTTTTTCTGAGATTTTTTTGAATGCTCTTATATTAAGATGTTGTTATAACAAAGGTTATTGTTTTAAGTCTTATTTCAACTCTCCTCTAACTAAAATGTATAGCTGAAGTCACTTCTCAAATGAGATTTTCCCCCACCATTTTTTGAAACTATATGAAATATTTGCTACAATAGTACAATTGTTTCAACTATAGTACCTCATGTTAGATGAGACGATGAAGTCACCAGTTTATAATGTGCCACATCATTTAAAAGATTAAAATTAAGATAATAGACTGAAGGAGTTCAGTAAATATTTTTTTGATGGTTTGAATTGGTTAGTTATGAAAAAATCCAGATAATGATTTCTCTATGTAGAAGTATAACCACTGAAAACCTCTCTATAGTACAGATGGGTGAGTGAGGGATACATAGTGAATATGGGCTGAAACTCTGGATTATATAATGAGATGGAATGGGATAAGAAAGATTTAAAACACCTTCTTTAGAAAATGATTCAACAATAAACTAAAATGTTTATTGAGAACTCTCTCATGAGATAAAAAGTCTTTATCTTCCTGCCTTTCAAATTGAGAATATCTTTAGGACTTCAGTTATTTCATTTAATACAATAACATTCTTGAAGTTTTGCCAATAAAGGAGATTTTCTTACACTATGAGAATATTTCAATACAACCAGGCTAAGGATGACAAATGCACAGCAGGCATGATGTGTCTCATCACTCCTCACATAGTGCAGGTGTTCCCCGCACTCCTCCCAGCATGATGGTTAATTTTATGTGACAGCTTGGCTAGGCTATGGTGCCTGTTGTTTGGTCAAGCAGCAGTCTAGCTGTTACTGTGAAGACATTGTTTAGATAGAATAACACTGACAAAAGTAGACTTTGAGTAAAGCAGATTACCGTCCATATGTGGGTGGGCCTCATCCAAAAAGTTGAAGACCTTAAGAGCAAAGACTGAGGTTTCCGTAAGAAGAAATAATTTTGCCTCAAGACTATAACATCAACTCTTACCTGAATTTTCAACCTGCAGACCTGCCTTATAAATTCTACACTTTGCAGCCCCCGCAAGCACGAGTCAATCCATTAAAATAAATGTATGTAATATATGTGTGTGTGTACATATATATCTATCTCTACATATCTCTATATATCTGTGTGTGTGTGTGTGTGTGTGTGTGTGTGTGTGGTATGTGTGTGTGTGTGTGTGTGTGTGTGTGTGTGTGTAATGTTAAATAGTATGTATAATGTTCTATTGGTTCTGGAGAACTCAGACAAACATAAGTCCAGGCATGGTCTTATCTGATACTTGCTCCAAGCACCCGCCACTGACTAGTCAATTAGAGAGGACACACTCCATTCAATCTATTTGCCATTTCTATATTGGGAGATCTTGATATTCAGGGAAATACCGTAAGGAATACTAGTATACAGTAAAAACTCCTTTTGTAATGTGTTTAAGCACTGTTGTCTTTTAGGTATATTTTACTTGTTATTTAATCGCCTTTATAACCCTCTTCCTGCTTTGGGATCAGTGGTTCACAGCACATGGAGAACGTGAACTGAAGACAGTTTCATTTCAGAGACTTACCTTTTAAGGTCACTTAAAACTTCTCTAATAAGCGACCCCATATATTATGCTTTATTATCTATATTATTTAGCATTATAATAACTTTAGTATTTTAGTTAATTTCAACATTTATAGTGGTAGTTTATTGGAGTCATTTATTAATAAAGAAATGAGTGTGTTTGTGAGGTTTGTATTATCTAATGTTACCACGTTATGAATAACTTTTGCAAAGCATTTCATAATTTAATTTTAAATGTTTTAAATTAAGTACTATTTTAAAAGTATTTTTTATAACTGCAGAATAGAAAAGACATCTAAGTACCTGCCATCCAGATTTATCAATGCATTTTATTTTTTTTCCTCAAGACTTTTTAGAGATAAAACATAGATATAGCTAAAGTTTCACCTGTAAAATCTCCTTTGCCAGCTTCTACGACGCCACCCAACCTTTAAATGTTGGTGTTCTCAAGCTTTGTCTTAAGATGACTTTTCTTCCTTGTCTACTCTTCCTCTCTAAATGATTTTATCCATTTCCTTAGACTTAAAGGTACAATTAAGATGAAGAAACACATTGTTAGAGGGTCTCAGTCATCGAGCCTAGGCCCACCATCAGAGGAGTCTAACTGCCTCTCCAGCGAGGCCACTTCTCTGAGCCCTAAATACACTGTAGTCAATGACTAACATCCTTATTGCTCTCCACCCTGCCAACCTGTATGTCTCCCACATCTTAGTAAATATTATCACCAGTAGCTTCGTTGCTTAAGTCAGCTGTTTCAGTCATTCTGATACCTCTTTTCTTTTATTCCTTACATCCAAACATCACCTTATGCCATTGTCCCCCATCCCTGAAAGAGACATCTTGTTTTGTCCATCACTATTTCCTCTGCTATCACCCTACTGCATACTGCCAGTATGTCTGTTCCAGACGATAGCAACTGCCTCCTACACGGTCTCCCTTGCCATTCTTGCCTGCTCCATTCATTCTCCACATTGTGGGAAAAGTAAACTTCTTAACGTGGAATTTGGACAATGTTACTATATTTATTAATCATTCAAAGCATTCAAATTATACTCAGAACGAGGTCTGCAGGACGAATCCCAGACAAGAAGTCCTACAATATCTAGTTCCCCAATCTGATTGTGTTCATCCTTTCAAATGTGTCTCACACCATTTACTCTGCTCACTGTCTGAGGCTCCCTCTTCCTCTACCTCTAGTTTTCAAATAAGCTCTGTTCCAGCTTTATCTCGTGCTGTTTCCCCTGCCTGAAAGTTTTCCCTATACAACATGATTCCTTTAACTGTCACCTAATCAAAAGGCCAATAAAGAATTCATGAACCTTCCACCCAACTGCAGAATTGTACACCTGGAACCTATGTAATTCTTGCTAACCAATGTTACCACAAGTCTAACAATTAAAAAAAAAAGAGTTCACTAAGCTTTCACCCAAATGGACATTTTCTAAGATGCTTTTTAAAAATTTTTCTTCCTTGATATATTATATTATAAATATTTTTATTTACTTGGTCACTTATCTGTTTTTAGATTTTTACCTCTACTGGAATTTAAGTTCTAGCAAGTTAGTGGATATGTTGATCATGTTCATTTTTGTGATCCCAGCAAAATCTCAATTTCTGAAACATAGTAAGCATTCAAAAATGTGTTTTAAAGGAAATAAAATATTCCGTTTAGTTGAATAAAAAATGTTCCATTGCTTCAAGCTCTTATCCTACTATTCCGTATGTCATTAGACCAACAGCCCATTTCTCTGATAAAAAGATTTTGAATTTTGACAGATCTCCAGGAAAATTAACCAGAATTGTTAGAAAAAAGAGGAGGATTTTTATATTTCACTTAAGTAGCCTGAAACATTTATTGGATTTTAGATAGATGTTTACCTAGCTAGCTGGTGACAGATACAGAACTAGGCAAATATATAAATGTATTTAAATATATATCATATAAATAATCAATTTACATACAAATGAAAAATTATGTATATATATACTACATAGTATATAGTATGTAGATATTGTATGTATACATTATGGCATAGTGTAATATATATATTACACTATGCAAATATATAAATGTATTTAAATATATATCATATAAATAATCAATTTACATACAAATGAAAAATTATGTATATATACTACATAGTATATAGTATGTAGATATTGTATGTATATATTATCTAATATATAAATGTATTTAAATATATATCATATAAATAATCAATTTACATACAAATGAAAAATTATGTATATATATACTACATAGTATATAGTATGTAGATATTGTATGTATACATTATGGCATAGTGATATAATAAAAAATATACTTTTCTTAAAATTGTAATAAAGACCATGCTGAAACATAAGGAAATACAGTGTTCAGTTAAATAATATAATACAAAATGGTAGTTTCAATATAATTACAGGTATATAAAATGTCTGTGGGTATATTCACACATATACATATAATATATAAATAATAAAAGTCACTGGCAAAAATAAAAATAGGAGTATTAAAATTTATTATTATTTTCAAAATTTTATTCATGTTTTACATCATCTTTTACATCAAATGTAAAATAAGGACAAACAACACAATAAAAACCTTTCACGAAACTTTGCAAAGCTGATTTTAATAGTTCAATTATATCATGCTATGTTACAGGTAACAGATATCTTACTGTTGATTGTTATAATTGCCTTGAGCTGTAGTATATCTGGAGCCACATAATAAGAAGTGATTCTTAAGCAAAATTGAAGACAATAGAGGCATGTTAGGCAAATTAAGTTAGCAATTTTTTTCATAAACATTGATGATATCTGATCTTCTATGTATTCCGAAAACCAATATAGAAAGAAAAACAAAATAAAAATTACGATTTTAAACCTGTATGCCACCACTCAGGACATAAAGGTAATAAATATTTATTTTTTTATGTAAAATTTTTATTTCCTTAAGTTAGTAGAGAATTAATGTTGTTTTCATCTAAAACATACCTCAAGAACATCAACTTATTCTATACTTCATTATTTAAGTCAAACATTCTGTGACAGGTATCATGTCATCCAGTACACCACAAATATGATAAAATGTCATCCTCACCTTCATTAAAAACCATAGCAGACAGTGTCTCTTTGTGATAGGTGCTGCTTTGGCCCTGTGACCCAGGGCAATTGAGAACTCAGAGGAAGACAAGTTAATTCCTTCTGTGAAGTCCTTCTAAGGAAAATGACATTTGTACTGTCTTTTGATGAATGGGTAGGGTTTCACCGAACAGAACAGAAGGGAAGAGCAATCAACATTCAAAACAAGATAATAAGGGCATATGAAGTACAGTTTTTAAAACCTTATCATTCTTGACTGGAGAAGGAGGCAAAAGATGAAAGAACCAGAATTTCCTTTCATATACAGAGCTGACTCATCCTTTAATAAGAACCCAGCAGTTCATTTGTTCAGTTATATATATACTGCACAATGGGCAATGACTCTAACCTATTCACTTTATTATAAAAACCATATTCTTTGATTAAAAGTTTCATGGTAAAACTATTGAATGGAAGAAGTCATAATATACTTACACTGAAAGAAAGTTATTCACTATTATATAATGAAAATTTTTTTAAATGTATGTTAGGTTCCCAACAATTCTACCTGCAGAGTTCCAAAAACTTGGTTTTGGATTTATTTTTTAAAACTAATTTCAACAGTTAATTTTCATATGAATAATTGACTTGTTTTCTTTTTTATTTTTTTTATTTTTATTTTTTTAATTCATTTTTATTGTTAGACTTATTGGGGTGGCATCTGTTAGCAAGGATTACATAGGTTTCAGGCATACAATTCTACAGTGCATTGTCAACTTGATGTATAATAAGTTCACCACCTAATGTGACTTCTCTTTCCATCACCTTATATTTAGCTTCCCCCCTCCTCTCCCACCCCCTCCCCTTTCTCCCCTCCCTATCCTACTCATCCCCAAATAAGCATTAAACTATTGATTGAGTCCATGGGTTATTTGTTTCTTTGTTCATTTATTTTTTCTTTGCTTTCAGTTTTATATTCTGCATATGAGAGAAGTCATACAGTTCTTTGTTTTTTCTGTCTGGCTTATTTTACTAAGCATGATGATCTTCAGGTCCATCCATTTTGTTGCAAATGGCAGTATTTCATCTTTTCTTACAGCTGAGTAATATTCCATTGTGTATATGTACCACAGCTTCTTTATCCAGTCATCTGTCGCAGGGACCTTTGGTTGTTTCCATGTTTTGGCCACTGTG
>PVJL010002626.1:0-187858 GCA_004026885.1 Lyroderma lyra
TTTTTCTGTCTGGCTTATTTCACTTAGCATGATGATCTCCAGGTTCATCCATTTTGTTGCAAATGGCAGTATTTCATCTTTTCTTACAGCTGAGTAATATTCCATTGTGTATATGTACCACAGCTTCTTTATCCAGTCATCTGTCGCAGGGACCTTTGGTTGTTTCCATGTTTTGGCCACTGTGAACAGTGCTGCAATGTTTCTGTTTTGTTTGTTCATTTATTTTGTTCTTTACATTCCACATATAAATGAGATCATATGGTATTTGTCTGTCTCTGTCTGACTTATTTCACTACACTTAGCATAATACCCTCTAGGTCCATCCATGTTGCAAATGCTAAGATTTCATTTTTTTTATTATGGCCTAGTAGTATTCTAATGTGTGTGTGTGTGTGTGTGTGTGTGTGTGTGTATCACATCTTCTTTATCCAATTATCTATTGTTGAAAACTTCGGTTGCTTTCATTTCTTGGCTATTGTAAATGATGCCACAAAAAAACATAGGTTGCATATATTTTTTCAAATTAGTGTTTTGGATTTTTAAAAATAAATACCCAGAAATGGCATTGCTGGGTTATGAGGTAGTGCTATTTTTTAATGTTTTAAGAAAATACCATACTATTTTCCATAATGGCTTTACTAATTTGCAATCCCACTAACAGTGCATGGGGGTTCCCTTTTTTTTCATTCTTACCAACACTCATTGTATTTTAAAAAGTAACTATTAGAGTCTCTCATGGGTAAAATTGTGTTATCCCTCAAATTATATATATGTTGAATTCCAAACCTCCAGTAACTTAGAATGTAATCTTTTTTGGGAGTAGGTCAACACAAATGTACTTAGTTGAAAGTTAATAAGTTAAGACAAGGTCATACTGGAGTAGGGTGGGCTCCCAATTCAATGTGACTGCCATCCTTATAAAAGGTAGAAGTTTGGACACCAAGGCAAATATGTACAGAGGGAAGATGATGTGAAGAAATACAGGGACAGGATGACCATCCCCAAGTCCAGGAGAGAGTCCTGGAATAGATCCTTTCCTCCCAACCTTCAGAAGGAACTGACCCTGCCTACACCTTGATTTAAGACTTCTAGCCTCCAAAATTTTGAAACAATACATTTTTGTTCTTTAAGCCACCCAGTTTTGGGTACTTCATTTAAACAGCCTTAACAAACTAATAATACAGGGTCTGAATGTTGAAATCCAGTTTCTTGGCCCCATATAGAAACTTACTGGATTACTGCACAAATTCCTCCCTTCAGAATAGCAAACGTCTGAGTAGCCCTGGGGTATAACAGAGCAGATCAGTAAGCAATCTTACTCAGACCACTTTCTTTGGTTGTTGTACTTTAAAATAGGTGGTTTAGCTCAAGTCTCAGAGCAGATCCCTTAATGACATTTCTAGTGTATTTTGCTTCAGCTGTAATAAGCAGAGATGGGAAGAAATGACAAATATTTAGAAAGATAAAAGGAAATGAAATTACTTTGAAACCCACTTTGTACAGACCCATAAAGCTGACCAAAAAACATTTGGGGATAAAATGGTCTGGATTTTTTAAGTGAATGCTAGAAGCTGGTGATAAAGAAAATTGAAGTGAATTGTCCCTGAAATTACTGTCACATTGCCACAGTTCTGTGAGGATTAGCCTAATGCTGTTCCTACCTCTTCTGCCTAACACAGGCCGGAGCTTTAAAGTGGCACTTGTAACAAAGGGAAGAGTCAAATTACTCTTGTCACTAATTAGTTTAGCTATTACTTAAAGTTGGCCCTGTTATTTAATCAAGAAATTCAAATCAGAGGGAATCAACTGTGAGAATGCTACCAGTCAGAAAAACTAGATCACTACTTATTTTGCAGTTAGTAAAGGAACTTAGGGGCTGTGTTTAACTTCTGCTGAGCACAAATCTCAACATAAGAGGGCTGACAAAAATATGAAAATAATTAATCTGGCTAATATAGAGGTTTGAATCCAAAAGTTTGTAAAAAATTGCCATGGTTTTTAAAGAAAAACAGAGCCACACAGTAGAAAAAGTCATAGCAATTTTTTTGTTAACCCTGTTTACTTCTATAGAATAATATCATCATCTAAGCCCTCACCATTGTCACCATTAACTTCATTTCTCCAGTAAAATAATATGCAGTGCTTTATCCTCTTGATGCTATGCAAAGAGCAATGTACAGACCCAGCTTTGCCCTGTAGTTATTTATAGCTGTATTGTTGTGTTGAGAATAGGTCATACTGTGAGTCGGTCAGACTTCGCAAATGACTTAATAAGTCTTTTTGGTTTTTATCCAAAGAATAGCAATATCTCACTTCCTAATTCTCACTTGCTCTGAGAATTAATGAGATTATAATTAGTCATAGCTTTATTGTTAAATATTCCAAATGCATTTCCTGATCAATGCCAATACTTTAAAGTATATTTTCATTTTATTAACACTAGTAGTTTCCACTCAGTTCATGGGACTAGAGCAACAATAAGGATGCACAGCAACATTCTGGGAAAGCTCATTTTTGTTTCCTACCACCTCAAGTAAAAAGATACCCAAGTACTAAATATGCTCACTTTTGCAATATACCTCATATACTCATGAGTACATTTCTTTCTGTTTCCAAATGCAGAAGACATTTGCAGACACAAACACTGGAGTAAACAGAAACCATCTCGTAAAGTTTAATCCATCTAGTCTGATAGCTCTGTCAGGAGGCTGGGCCCGGAAGTTACCCAGTTTATGTTTCTCTCTATGGAGAAAGAGTTACGGCAAATGGCAGACCCCCGTTTAAATGTCCTTTATTTGTGTAAAGTTCTGTGTGAGTTAGGGGCAAACTCATTCTTTAACAGAAGGTGAAGGTGCAGAATGTTTCATTTTCTCTTCTACCATGTTTATCAATCCTTTATACGAACCTACTGTGTTTTCTTAGGGCTTCGCGTAGCCACTATTCGTACCCAATTCTAGTATGAATGAAGAAAACCAGCAAGGTGCTCTGATGTTAACTGGAGGAACCAGAGTGGAAGGGCTTTACCTTCTTAGTACAAGAACACCTATCACAATTTCAAAGGAATACTAATATTTGTTCCAATAAACATTAATAATGTCTCCTGGAAGCACAACTGTCCAGACAGAACTTAACCTTCTCTCCTGTACTTTCTTTATTCCCTGCTCAACTTTCCTGAATTCTATATACCAGTAGCCCTGTTCTTAAATTTTATTTATTCCTAAATAATTTTTATCTAGTACTTTCTTCAACTGAACTGACTTATCCTACTTTAATTTTCCTATTAACTGTACACCTTTTTCTTCCTGTCCTTCAGTACCACTGCTCTCTCCTAAGCATATTGTTAACCTCTCTACCATTTCTACCTACTATCTGTCATCTTACTTAGTCACCACCCACCCTCGCTCTCTCTCTCCCTGTCCATCTTTGCTGCCCAATCCACTTTCGTTTTTCTCACTTAGAATGTTGATGGCCAGATAAGACAGGAAAGACCAAGCAGCTAATTGGCAAGAAATTTTCATGAGGTAGCACTGATTAAAATTTGGTGAATTCACCAGACTTTGGCTCAGTTAACTTCATTCTGTCCCCTTTCTCACAGGTTGTCACTCCCACAGAGCCTGAGGTACAAGGTTCTCTCATCTTAGAATAAGGAACCTGACAGTCAAAACATTGATTGTAACAGCACTAACAGGACTTATGCATTCCCTTAGGCAAATCTACACGGGAAATCACTTGTACTCAGAACATCCTGAGTCAGTTTTTCTTAAGAAATGATCCTCAGCTAACAGAGTTTGAAAAAACTCTTGTCCACTCTAAAGATAACTTTGCCAACAGGATAGTAATACTTCAAGTCTGTTGGCAAAATTTCTTCTCTTGCATTTGAATGGGCAGTCAGGATTTACACATATATTTCTTTTCTCTGATGTTTCTTTCTTTATACTTTCATGTCTGAGCAGACTCATTTAGAATTGACACATTCTTTTTTTCTATTTATGGTGATACATTGAGTCAAGTTGTAGTCCAAGTGGGAGTCTTATGTAATTTTAAAGTGACTGAATATCTTCAATCTCACCCTCTTTAATGCTTAGAATATATTCAGCCAAAAGTGACCTCAAAATCCCATTCACAGTGGCTAAAACCATAAAGACATTTAAAAGGAAGTCTGAGAGTTTGCAGTCTCAGGGCAAGTATAGCAAACAGCTCAATTATGCCACTGAAGATCTTTCCCGCTACCTTTCCTTTCCCAGTGATTAGTGTTTTGCTTTTGCATTTCATCACTCTCACAACTTTGACTCCATACAGATCAGCACACAAACCAAGCTGGTAGGAAAGGAGCAAAAGGGCTCTCTCATCTGGGAGCACTCTCTTATTGGAAACATTCATGCACCTCACCTCCTCCAAGCTGTCCCTCCCACTTTACTTCTCTGTGAGAAACAGACCTGGATCACCAGCTCATCTCTAGACTAACTGCAGGCATAGAAGAATAGGACTGGTATCATTGGTTTAAAATAATCACAATCCATTGTAGGCAGCTGGGCATATTGTCCAAGATGGAAGTAGGAGATGGCATTTTCTTAGTATTAGTAAGAAGTAAAAACGACTACCATACCACAGCCCGTGAGGTGATTACATACTTATACTCTTAAGGAAAGGTGATTTGCTTTTTCCAAGTTCATAGGGTGCTAGGCAACCTCATAATTTTGTCCATGTACTGCTTATATTGCCTTTCTCTCTCTCCCCCAAGCTCTGCCTGTTGAGTATTTTTTGTTTTTTATTCTCTTTATCATAGTCAAAGGCATTTTAAAAAAGGATAGGTCAACAGTAATTTTATGGAAAAATACATTTTGTTTAAAGCAAACATATTTAAGGAAGATTTCAACTAGTTTGAAAATTTTTGCAAATAAACATGCAAATTTTTTATTACTCGCATAAAAATTCCAGTTAACAATGTTCTATCTCCTTAAAGTTATATTTTTCAGAGGGTCTAAATTAATTTTGAATATTACTTGATGCAGCTAGTATCATGAAAGTTGTTTATTCTATTGGCAACTTGATTATAAAGGCAGTTGAAGCAATATGTGCCTTCATGAGATAATGTCATTAAAATTTAAAGGGAAAATTAGTAAACAGTTCACAGCTGTTTGGTATAAAATGTGCATGTAAACTTATGAATATTTGTAAACATTTATCATAATGAAATGTATTAATTTTATTTTGTCCAAAAGTGATAAAGAATATTAGAACCTAAAAAAAATCCTTTTTGAGTCTGTGTTTTATCTTTTTATTAAACATATTTTTCCGCAGTATATATTGATTTTTATTAGACCTGATTTTTAGAGTAGTTTTAGCTTCACAACAAAACTGAGCAGAAGGTAGATATTTTTCATAAACTCCCAGTTCCCATGCTTTGCATAGCCCCTCCTCCACAGTTATCTACATCTCCCAATAGAATGGTGCACTTCATACAACTGATGAACCTACATCTGACACATCATTGTCATCCAGAGTCCACAGTTCACATTAAGTTTCACTCTTGGTGTTATATGGGTTTGGACAAATGTATTATGACATGTGTCCACCATATAGTATCATACAGTGTACTTTCACTGCCCTAAAAATTCTCTGAGCTCCCTACCTACTAATCCTTCTCCTCGAACATATATTGATTTTTAAAATGTTAATAAAACCTTAATGATGTATACAACCTAATAGAAAATACTTGTAAAATTAATAAAGATGTATCATCTATATGACATACTTGTATACATTTTAGAAATCTAATGTGACTTGGTATCCTAAATTTAATGTGAATATATTCAACGTCAATACATAGGGTGCTAAATTCTATAATTCACTGAAAACCTCTAGAGCAGAGCTGTTAAATAAAAATTTTTGTGAAAATAGAAATGTTCTATAAATTCACTAGTAGTAGCTAGCACATGTGTCTATTGAACACCTGATATGTGGCTAGCATAACTGGGGAATTGATTTCTTAGTTTTATTTGATTTAATTAATTTATATTAATAAATAGCCACATGTGGCTAGTGATTACTTATTGGACATCACAGATCCAGAAGAAAGTATAAAATGGAAGGAAAAATACTTTTTCCCCATATTTTTGAAAGCTTTAGATGCCCACTCTTAGAGTGTGGAGATGGTCTCTAGTACAAAGAATGCCAAATACCAGGAAACAGAGAAATTATCTGGAGAAGCAGTTTTAAATGAAAATCCTCAACACCAGAAATGCTTGATCAGTAGGCTTTGACTGGAGCTTAGGATTAAGTGATTCTGATACAAGTGGTCTGAGAGCCACCCTGAAAGACACTCTTCTAAGATCCACCTACATCCTTTCCCCAGCTTGTCCAAAAGAACCAGCATCCGCAGTTGCTGTCACCTGATATTGACTTTCAAACCTATCTACCTTTCTGCCCACAATTCATAGTGAGAAATAAAGTTATTATTACCCAAAACATATACACATACATGAACTCGAAATATGCATATGTATGCATGTATGTATATGCATGTGTGTATATGTTTGTATACTACTCACAAATGAAATATATAAATATGTATATGAATATATAGAAATATATATAGTGTATATGTTTACACACATGCAAAATACATGAATTTCACAAAAGTATGTATATATACCTTTATTAGCGCAATGAACTCTGATCTTTTAAATTATATTTTGCTTTATTTTGTTTTTTTTTAAATCTAGGAGTGACCCATTAAAATGATTATGACTCAGCAGTGTGTCAAGACCCACATGAAAAAACATTGTATTGGGTAGTCAATACTCAGGCCCTGAAGTTGCTCATAGGACCTCAGAGGCCTAGAGACAGCAAGCGAAGAAAGCTTTTTCTGTTTCACCCATACCGAGCCGTGGGTATCCCCCCGCCATTAAGAAATTTCTGATTCAACAAATGCACCAGTGACTCTTTTTTTTTCTTTTAAGTAATTCAAAAATAAGTTGCATATTTATTATGATCTAACTGCCACAAAAACTCAAACATAAATGTCCCATATAAGAATTATTTTCATAAGTAGAACAAGCTTATTTCTTTTTAAATATGATGATGAATTCATTCAAAAATAGACACTGTGGTAACTTTTTATGCTGAACAGTAACTGAGTAGTTTTTACGTACTCTCAGGGTTTGCTATGTTAGTTTTTAATGTATTCTTTCATTTTTATAGACCTAGAAAAGACAGGACTATATTAATAGCATATATATAGTCTAAAGTTCTGTTCACTTTAAGAGACCAAATATTTATCATACACTCTTAAGTCGAATAATGCAGAAATACTTGTGCTTATCTGTTAAAAAATATAGCCTGGAAGATATTTCTGTTTACAGCAATCTTACTCTATTATTTTTTCTTCTGTTGAAAGGGATATTTATTTTATCCATGTGGGTTACAAATACGAAGCAATTAAAATTAATTATCGTGTGGTATAATAGGATAAGAGGCTATTCAATCCCTGGGGGATAAATGGTTCTTTATTATCTATTATTCCTTCTGTTTCCTGTTAAAATATGTAAATAAATAGAAGGACACCTTACAGACATTTTCATTATTTTGATGTCACGGGGACACAGTTTACTCTCATAATGAGTGCTCTATACACAGTCAGTTTCTGTATTTAATGATACAACATTTTTATAGGTAGGTCTTAAATGTGTTGTGGGAGCACGTAAACCATTTTAAAGTTCTGTTCTTTGTTGGTTCACTTGTATGAGGCCAAGGTAATTCACCCATTTAGTTATTCATGTTGCTATTTGTGGTTTGTAAAAGATAAACCATATGTGCTCTAAATGGTCCATTCTGTGCTAATTGTATTTGTAGCGTAATGTCAGATCAAATTTGGACATATGATTCACTCTCCTTATTGCAGAGCATACTCAGGTTATCATAAAATGAAATGAATAGAGCTACTAGTGGTTAGGTCAAATCTTAAATTAAGAACGAGAGGGAGCGCCCAAGAATGCTATGCTATGGTGATGTTTGGTCAATAGATGGAGTTGCAGGTCCCAGACCTGTTTATTCTCTTTTTTATTCTTTGGCTTTATTAAAAACAGAACATACTCATATATAGATGTATTATATAGGGTCTAGCTAAAAATAGCTCAACTTTTGTTTTATATTCAATAATTTAATAATAAAAATGCATGCGTATGTACATATACACATGTATACACACATCAATTTAAGACAAATGAATTTTTGGTTTGTTATTATAGATAAATATTTTGCATAATCAATGTACATGAATTGCCAGAAAGAATTTTACATGTTTAACTTTTCTGGAAAACATAAAATAAATTAGAAAAAATAAATGTGTTTTATATTTTACTAAAAAAATTGTGAAACGCATAGACAATATATTGGTAGATTTTACCTAGTAAGGTTTTCTTTTGTGTGAAAATTTCCATATTTAACCTTGAGAACAAGCAAAAAAGCCTAATTAGTTTTGCATTAACTCTATTTTAAAACCCATTACCATTTAGTTCTCTATCTTACATCAGATGGCAAAATTTTAAGCCCCTGGGTGATTCATGCCTCTTTTACAGTGAAACGTTCTGTTTAGCAAAGACCCAGGCAAATTAGGTGACAGCATTAATCCTTTATTTCTCTCTGCCAGCATCTAATTCCTTGGCTTTAGGTTAGAAGTAGGGACATGTGCTTTGCCTGAAGGGGACAGATTATTTTTTGTTCTTAAAATTCTGAACAGTTTTTGAATACCATGAGCACTTTACAAATGTCAAATAATTATAATAATTCAAAGCAGAAGGTTAGACCCACATCAACAGCTTTCCAAAGGAAATGTCTGAAATTTTACCCTGCTAAAGAGAAAACAGAGGGGCATGAAAGATAAAATTGGGCATGAAACCTTCAAGCACTATTAGATATTAAAAACAAAAGAAGGAAAAAGAGAAAAAGTGAAAATTCCTATTTATATTTATGTCCAATTCATTACATGCTCACTTCACTTCTGCGGATTTTCTTGGACCAAAAAATTCATCTTTCTTACTCCTACTTACTTAAAAATTATCTAGCAACCAGCTCATGATGTGCAATGTTTGCTGCTACATATTATTGTAGAATAAGAATCTTAAAATAGAAATAGAAATAATTTAAAACATGTGGAACCAACATTGCAACTAACTAGGGCTGGCTTAAGCTAACAGGAAGTTTTATTAGAAGATTATTCTGGTGTCATGAAACCCAAAATCCAGAATGCCATTGTTCTCAAGGAAAGAACTGCAGCCCATGGTTTAACACCTGATGGAAGTTTCTGGTTCTCTCTGTGCACCTGCCCCATTCTTTCTGTAGACCAGCTTTCTTTCAAAGACACACAGAAAAAAATTGGGCCACTCCTCAGCTCGTGAATTGATGTTTCAAGTCCCACTGCCTAAAGGGAGAATAAATAAATCTCTATGAATCCCAATCCCAAATTCCTAAAATGAAAACTCTGAGCTAGAATAGGTCAAGTATTCATTTTGGTATGATAAAGTGTGTCTAGATGGCATCCCCTTGTACAAAATGGCTGTAGAGAACCTTCTGCCATGAATGAAGTGGGAATTAAGGAAAAGATTATTATATATTGATCAGACACTCTGATTAATGGTAAGCTGTTTTGTGCTTTGTTTTTATCTATAACAATGGATTTAATTAGTTCCAAAGTATCAACATATACCTAGTAAATGCCCAACAGGCATAAAGCATCAGTCTAAGCATTAGAGTATTTGTGTTGTCATTTTTTAAATTAAAAGTAAATTGCAGAATCACAAATGGTATCAAACAGCCAACTAATTCCTGCTTCTATTCAATTGTCATGGCTTAGCATCTAGTTTCCATAATACTTTCTTGCCATTCCACATGTTTTAAGTTATTTCTGCTTTAAGATCCTATTGCACAATAATATGTAGCAGCAAAGAAATGCTATTTTCTTGAGTTAGTGCTTCTCAAACTTTCCACTGCATCAGTCTCTCCTGGAAGGTTTGTGGAAATGCAGATTGCTCAGCCTCACTCCCAGAGTTTCTGATTCAGCGAATCAGGAGTAGCGTACCTCGAATTTCCTTAAGGA
Organism: Lyroderma lyra; assembly: GCA_004026885.1. Classification (NCBI taxonomy): domain Eukaryota; kingdom Metazoa; phylum Chordata; class Mammalia; order Chiroptera; family Megadermatidae; genus Lyroderma; species Lyroderma lyra. Next base: position 10,097 of record PVJL010002626.1, read on the forward strand.
ATTTCCTTTTAAAAAAAGGAAGACACCCTAAGGAGGCATAATATAAGCCCCCAAATTCATACAAGAAAATGTTTTTCAAATAGTGAGTTGTAACATGTTAGTGAATGATAAAATCAATTTAGTGGATTATATGTATCATTTTTTTGAATGGAATAAGATGGAAAACAACAGAGGGCATCTTAACATCTTATACTCAAGGTAATTATTACCTTGCAGAACTTTTGATTCACAGTACAGGTCATGGTCATAAAAATTTACAATAAATTTTATTAAATCACTTTTAGAGATAGATGAGATATAAATGATAAGAAAACTTAATTATCTTGGAATTGGGCTTCAGGGCACTTTTGTGCAAAATGATGATGATAGAGAAGCAATATTCCCATCCTGTAGTTAACCTGGAGATCAGTTATCCAACAGAGGAGCCACAGGAGATCCATGTTAATTGATTAGGGTTCTGCATCTTTCAAATGTTTCAAAAGTCATGGCACTTTTGAGCTAGATTGAACATCCAGACTAATCTTTACAGTGACTTCTAAACTATGTTTATAGAATCCTAAGTGTGTATTAAGGTTTTAATAGTTGCTAAGAATTGTGAAATGGAGGCCAAGGGTGTCAGGTTCTTGGTCTTTAATCCCACTGAAAAGCTCTTTATCAAATGGATTCTAGGGTTAATAGTATTATTTTTTAATTCTTATTATGCTCCTGGCACTATTCTAAGCACTGTGCTTCTTCATAACTATCCTATAAGGATGGAACTGTTATTATTAACCAAAATTTTCAATTGAGGAAGCTGACATATAGAGTTTGAAGTAACTTGTCCAAAATTCCAGATGTCCTCAACTTCTGTACTATAGCTACCTTTCAGAGCACAACTACACCAGATTTCAAAGCAAAGAAACAAACTTATTTTTTAAAGATCCTGACCTAATCCAACCACTTAATTGAAAAGGAGACTTTTAATGTCTCAATAAAGTAGAACTCTGGAACCAGGCTCCATAGTTGCAGAAGATCCAGGGTTGGAATTGAGACCCACAGTCGAAGCTATTCCCATTGTCAGTGCAGTTTGGCAGTGAATGTTCTGGTGGGCAACATAGTATCATCTGTACAAATTTCTCTATGAACTGAGCCTCACGAGGTGAGCAGAGGGGATGGTTATGGCTAGCTTTCATGATCTGCAAAAACTCCTGGTAGGTCCTCTTATTATATGCGTTTTACAGAGGAGAAAAGTGAAGTCCAACAAGAATACATAGCTTTTCCTGTGTTACCCTTTAGGCAAGGGGCACAGGCAGGCTTTACGTTCTAGACAACCTGCCTCTGAAGCATTCATTCCTTTCACTTCATCCATTAATATTTCACGTGCCAGTGACTCCATTGTCATATTAGTTTTGAATTTGAAATATGCCCATTTCAGAGGCAGCTTTCTCTCTCATGTTATTTATCCAAGCTTAAGACATACTGTTACATTTTGAGAAGGAAACATATATGCCTTAAGTATTTAAATAGTGGAGATAATTAATCATGTTATTTCTCTTTAGCAGGTGACTAAATATATTAAGAAATGGAAGTCAGGCTTCACTTGATTATGTGTATCAAATAAGAAAAATAACACTTGCATTAAGCCCAGATTATGACAAATTTATTTCTTCCCTGCTCACTAAGGATTAGCCACCTATAGTCCAACTATTTCACAAACTCCACAGAACATGAATGTGTTCAGGATTACCGTGTTTGCCATTTATAAGACAAAACTTTTGTCCAAAGTTGTTAGACCAAAACTTTGGGGTCATCTTATACATAGGAATAACCAGTTGAGAGAAGCCTGTGGTTGATTTCTTAATGTTGGCTTAGGAAAGTAGGGGTCATCTTCTACACAGGGGTCTTATACATGGAAAAATATAGTAAATCCACTTACAGTGTTTTATTCTCATCAGGGAGCCACTGTTTGTCCTATTACTGTTCTCCTTGAGAACACCAATGGTTGTTCTGACTCTAGGTATTTCAAACTTGGCAACCCCTGGGTCTGAGTCTGGGATCTGGATAAAGGTGAGGGAGCATCATTCACTTACATGTACTCTCCAACAACATGCTGAATGTTATCACCTAGGATAACTTTCATAGACTGTGTGATGGATAATAATCCTAGGTGATAACGTTCAGCACGTAGTTGGAGATCCCTTGTAACATTGTCTCTGCTGCTGGTCTTTGGCTCTTACACTCCTATTAGTATGTGTGATTTATACACCAATAAAGGAAACATGCTTATTTTTCCATCAGACCCAGTGACAGTCTTCAGACATAGAGCATGCTTTCTGAGTACTTTGAAGCCTGTCCCTATAGGTGCCATTGTCTCCACAGATGCAATGCAACTCTCATGCCTCCTAAAGTAACCTTTGTTACTTGATGGAACAGTTGAACTCCTTAGAGATACAACTGACTAGTCATATACATTTCAGAAGAGGGTGTCTTCTTGATACTCTCGTAATTGAAAGTCTGTTTGGTAGTTTTGCCAGAACAGAAGAACAATATGCCCCCAAAGAAATTTCCTGAAATTTTGAAGAAAACTTTTAGATGACTTTTCCCCCAATGTCTACCTAGCAAGATTTTTAATTCTAGAACTGAATTTCATTTGAAATACTTGGTAATAAATAACATTACGGGAGTTCTAAGAGATAATTTCACCTTTGGTATCTCTCAATCTATGAGGGCTGTCCAGAAAGTACCCAGCCATGTAATATGAAAAATAAAGGCATTTCTGGCTGGATTTTTTTTGGACAGCCCTCATAATTTCAGCTGTACATCTTGTAATAATATGAAAATATTACAAAGTAAAATGATTCCAATAATAGAAGTTTCATAGAATATGTTTGAAAATATTTTAAATCACTGATTAAAAGAACTAATATAACTTTATTAAGAGTTGTAGCTAAAGGATACCTTTATTCTTCTACAACCACTTTATGTTTTAAAACTCTAATATTTTAAAAAGTTATCTCTTCATTTGACTTTAGAGTCAAATTATAAGACAAAGAGATCGATTTTCTTCCCAGTTATACCTTGTTTTTGCCCAAAGCAGAGTATTACCCAGCATGATCACTACTTTATTCATGGAAGTGCTTCAGTTGACATTTAACTAATCCAAAGAACTGAATCCATCTTTAAAGAATGAAAACACATCACAGGGCAAAGCATTTCAAAGTACAATGGCATCTTCCAAATAAGAATAGGAACTTATTTTAAACAGTGTGATAATTGCATGGCTTTCTAGAGTTATTAATTTGAAGAAATAGCAGAAGCTTTTTTCTACTATGACTAGATTTTTAAAAGCCCATTAACGCAGGAAATTATAATAAAGAGTTGCAAAATACCTTAAACCTTTCATTATCTCTAAACATGCAAATATACATTATTGTGCCAATCTTTTGATGTAGGTCTAAAGAATTTCCTTTGTGTCCTGTTCCATAATAGACATTCTTCTTACTCTTTCTTATTTATAATACTCTGACTACACATTTCTAGCTTCCATTTCTTTAAAGTGGAGTACAATCTTAAAGAAAATTACTTACCAACATAAAACAAAAACTTCTAAATTTTTACTAATTTTTCTATTTTTAATAGTGGCACCTCCACACCTAATTTAGCACTTGTGTTATTCAAAGCATTTAAGTTCATTTTCATGGCAATGACTCATTCACATTTATTATAATCTTCATAAAAATAATTAATTCATATACATAAACAAATTGAACTGGCATAAACAAGGTTAGAAACAACTTTTGCAAGCAAGTAATTCCACTTGTGGAAGCAAAAGTGAGGGAGTGAATCAGAGAGATTTTCTACTGCCTCCCAGCATCTTTATATGTTGGGAAACAGTGGATTTTACAAAGGTAACAGAGAGCCTTGATTAATCCACAGAGTTGGATAAATCAAGGTTAGTTAAGAAAATTCTACTACATTAATTAAGAAATTATCTGTGTGTTTTGTATATGGTAAAGTATGTTGAGCAACTAATGTGATAGTGGTGAGCACTCATAACGGGTGAATGCAAAGGGGAGAGAGATCCCATTGGGTGAAGGGGGGAGAATAATTCATGAGATTAGTGGAATTTAAATGACAGGTAGATTAAAATATTTGAGGTGAAGGAAAAAGGGGTAAAATTGACCTGAGAGGATAAATGTGGCAACATATGCAAGTCCAGACATATGTCAGGTGAGTTTAACAGTGGGTTAAGATTAAATTACTCAGAGTGGGTCACAGTGGGCTGAGGTGGTCACTATTTTTCCCTTGGGTTCTTCTTTACCCCAGGAGATTCAGGCAGCCCAATCAAAGACTGCCTGTGTGATGTTTGTGGTGTGGTTCTCCAGCTTAATGTACATTATCCCCCAGAGTTTAATTCTACTTTGCCAAGCTTAAATGCAAGATTTAATTATACTGAGGGTTAAACAACAAAAGATTTTTATAAAACATAAGAATCCAATATCATCCATGGGAGATAAATTTGGAAAAGCAGATGGGGGGAAAATTAAAATAGAATTTTAAACTTCCAGTCTAAAATTTTCATATTTATCCTTAAGGATCATGATAGAATGATTTGAACTGAGTATTTAATGAGTTAAAAATTCATATTTTAAAAATAGTTATCTTTATTCAGAATACAGTATGTGTATAAAGGAAAAAATATAGGCACTAGAGAGAACTGTTAAAAAGCTATTGGAATATGCAATCTGAACAGACCTATATATATTAAAAAAATTAAATCTATAATTAATGATCTTTCAAAACAGAAAGCACCAGAAGGAGATGGGCTCACTAGCCAATTCTATCAAACATTTAAGGAAGAACTTATTCTGATTCTCTGCAATCTCTTTTAGACGATAGAAGCCAAAAGAATACTCCATAACTCATTCTTTGAGGCCAGCAATACCCTTACACCAATCCCAGGCAGTCATATTATGAGAAAAGAAAATTGCAGACTATTTGTCATAAACAGACACACAAAAATCCTTATAAAAATTTAGCAGATCAAATATAATATTGTATGAAAAGAATTATACACCATGACCATGAGGTATTTATCTCACATATGCAAGACTGGTTCAACATTTGAAAATCAATAAATTAACAAGCTAAAAAGAAAAAAAAAGCATGTGATTATATTAGTAAGTGCAGAAAAAGCACTGACAAAATTCAACACCCATTTATGATTTTAAAAATGCAGCAAACTAGGAATGGAGGGGAACTTCTTCAACTTGACAAATAACATCTATAAAATACCACAGTTAACATCATAATCAGTGGTGAGAAGCTAGAATTTTTCCTGCGAAGATCAAGAATATGTCACCACTTGTCACCACTGCCATTCAACACTGTGCTGGAAGTGCTAGCTGATGCAAAAACACCAAAAAATAAAGAGAAAGAGAGAGAGTGGGAGAGGAGGAGGAGGAGGAGGAGGAGGAGGAGGAGGAGGAGGAGAGAGAGAGAGAGAGAGAGAGAGAGAGAGAGAGAGAGAGAAAGAGAAAGAGAAATGAAAAGGCATACATATTGGGGAGAAATAAAACTATCTTTATTTGCAAATGACGTGAACTCTATGTAGAAAATCTGAAAGAACTGACCAAAAAACTTCTGAATCAGTAAGTGATTATAGTAAGGTTGCAAGAGAAAAGGTTAATATACAAAAGTCAATCATTTTTCTATATGTCATCAATGAGTAATTGCAATTTGAAATTAAAAACCACATTATTATTTACAGTAGAACACCCCAAAACAAAATAGGTATAAATGTAACAAAATATGTATAAGATCTATATAAGGAAAACTACAGAACTCTGATGAAAGATCTCAGAGAAGGATTAAATAAATGGAAAGATACTTCATGGAACACTTCATTCCATGTTCGTAAATACAAAGGTTCAATATTGTCAAGATGTCAGCTATTCCTAGTTAAATCTGTAGATTCAGTACAACTCAAGTCAAAATTCCAGATAGTTATTTTGAAGATATTGATAAATTGATTAAAAAATGTATATGAAGAGGCACAAGACCCAAAATAGCCAATTCAATATTGAAAGAGAAGAGCAAAGTTGGAGTATTGACATTACCAGATTTCAGGACTTATAGTAAAGCGATATTCATCAAGACAGCGTGCTATTGGAAAAGAAGAGACAAACTAATCAATGGAGCAAAACGGAAAGCCCAGAAATAGACTCATACAAATGTAGTCAACTGGTCTTAAATAAAGAAGCAAAAGCAATACGATGGAGAAAAAGTATTTTTCAACAAATGATGCTGAAATCCACAAGCTTAAATCAATCAATCAATCAATGTAGACAGGCATTACACCTTTGAAAAAAATAATCGAAATGGATCCCAGACCTAAATATAAAACACAAGATTATGAAACTACTAGAAGATAACATAGGAGAAAATCTAGATGAAACTGGGTATGGCAATAACTTTTTAGATACAACAACAAAGACATTCATAAAAGAAATCATTGATAAGCTAGACTTTATGACCTCCCAAAGATCCCACCTCCTCACACCAACACATTGGGAAGTGGGTAAGGTTTCAACATATACATTATGAGAAGACAGTAACATTCAGTCCCTAACAACCTCAAAGGCCTGTGAAACACAGAAAATCAAAGGAAGGTAGCAGGGAATTGAGTAGGAGTGAGGCTGAGGTGGCAATGACTGGTAAGAGATGAGTTTGTGAGCCCTTGTGCAGAGATAGGGACTCACCTTTGATCTGGGGGAGATGGAAAGAAGGTCTTAATATTTCCATGGAATAATGGTGGCATTATTCAGAAGAATGCATAATAGCATTATAAGTGCTAAGAACTTGCAAGGAAGAGAAAATTGCAAAGGTTTTTTTTTATGTGATATATTTAGTGGGAATTGCTCTAGAATAATTGATAGCATTAGTAAAACAGAGTTCTTTAATTCCTTGCTAATCAATGAATGGTCCATGGACCCACAGCATGGGTATCACCCGGGAGCTTGTTAGAAATGCATAATTTAAGGTTCCCCCAGGTATGCAGGTGTATTGTATGCACATTAAAATTTGAGAAGCACTGTTCTAAATTATGGAGTCAAGCTTGGGTGAGTACATATATATTAAAACAAAATAATTTTGGGAAATCCTTTCTTTCATAGTCTAAATCTTGCTTAGCTTGAAAGTTTTAAAAGTTTATTTTTTATCTAATAGATACTTTTTCTACAAAAACACAAAAAGGTTATTTTTAAACTTTAACATATTGTTTTATGTAAATTTCAACATAAAAGTGAGGTTTGTTAAAAAAAAACTCTTGAAGAAGAAAACATTTATTTTATCTGTAAAGTTTAAATGATTTAGATGCCTTCTCTGAATTAATATAAGAACTGGTATTGTTATACAGTTGAACTTATCAAGATAATAATTTTAATGCCAACTCAGATTTTAGAAGTACCTGCAGTATATAATCAAATATTACATATGGGATTTTTCTGATATGAGCATGGTATTCAATAGCTCATACTTTGCATGAAATCATAGAATTTTAATGCTGCAATGGACCTTAAAAATGACCTAAAGTAATTCAAGTTCAATTCTGCAATTCTTTTCCTCTGTGTCAGTGGATGAGGTTTTGATTATCAGTGATACTTAAATTATGTTTCTCAGAATTAAATCAAACATCAGGTCGACAAGCACGATCATTTTCTATGATCTGAAAACTATACATGATTTGTGTAGCCTAAAGATTAGCTTTGCTATTACTGTATCTATGAACATTATTTAGAGGTTTGCCTAACACTGTGGTTAACCCAACTAACAGAGCACTTTGCCATGAATTCTTGCCAAGACGTGTTCTACCATTGCTAGTCTTATAAAATTGATTTTTTTGTAAGTAAAAACATAACTGCTGCATTATCAGTTGTTTAGATTTAAGACTAGTTTATTAGTCAAGATAAATTTGAATCTTGATTCTGTCACTTCTTATATGAGCTGTGCCTCTGTGTTTTGTATCATCCACACGTTCTTATATCCTTATTTAAGTAACTGACCAAACAGTTCAAACCTAAGGACTACTCTACTAAAATCAAGATATTCTTAGTTTCTGATTTACTAACATAGTAATTATACCGAATGAAATTAGATCAGTTTGGAAGAAGGTTCTATGTGAATCAGTGTTGGCTCTCTCTGTTCAGTTCATGACTTCCTGAATGCAAAGATGCTAATTTATAAGCAATAGAAAAATTTTTTTCTACTTTACCTTTAATATGGAAAGTCCTCAAGATTTCAAAATGCAAAAATACTTTAATGTATTATGTCAGAGAACATTTCAGTCTAAGTATTATCATCTATTGCTCAGACAAAGACTATATAGAAAGAGGGTGAAGTATAGGCAAGTATGGTTACTATGGGAGTCATAACAATGTCTTAAATTATGTTCGTGTTAAATCTCAGCCATAACATCATTTTACTGTAAGATTTCTTTATTTAATTAACTTCTGATTTTATAAATTATAGCTTTATTATTTCTAAAGAAAATGATAAAAGCCTATAAAGGTTATTTGATGTATTTAAAATAACAAGTCTGCCTGGGTCAAATCCAATAATTAATATTCCCCTAATGAAAATAAAATGAAGATTTCTTCTTATTAAATAGTATTATGTGCTATCTTCATTTATTAATATTGATTCACCTCTTTAATGTACCTTTTATTCAAGCATGTAATAGCCTGTTATAATTTGATCTCCATTTCATTGATGGACAAACTAGGCTAGCAGAAGTGTAATGACTTTCCTTGAATTGTATGTCCCATTAATGATGAAGACAGTTTTATTATAATCTATGACCTCTGATATTAAATAGCTAGCTCGATTCATTGTCAAATTGCTGATGATTCCTTTCAGTGTCACTAGCTCGAAAATCCATGAGTTTTGGGACCATGTCTGTATTTATTCCCACTGTACCTTTAGATTCTAGTCTAAGTGCCTAGAGTGTAGCAGGTATTCAATTAATAAAAAAGAACAAAACAAAACAACAACAGTTAAATATGTGTATTTTGTAGTGAGACACATGAGGTCAAATCTAGCTCTTTGATTTACTAACTTTCAACACTAACTGCAATGTTTCCCTTATCTGTGCTTTGTTTTCCTCACCTATATAATGAGGATTATGATAGTTTCTACTTTACAGGGTTTTATAAAAATTAAATGACTAAAAAGTTAACAAAGTTAGCTTTATTATATTTTCTACTGAATTTAAGGTTGTGTTTTATACTTCCCTGTATTTTGCAATGCAGCTTCCTTCTCCAGCCTCCGCCTGCATCTCCTCCATGGCCTACCCCTTGTCCTCTCCTGGACTGTTTGATTAAATTATCAGTATCTCCCTGGTTGCTAAATATAATGACCTTTCTCAGAATTTCTCCTTGTTTTCCCCATGAAGGGTCTTGAAGATCCCACTGACTCTGTAAAATTTCTCCTCTAACTTCGTAGCTTAGTCCAGGACCTCCTTCTCGCTGGACAGTATTTCCATTTTCCATACCTCCATTTCTATTTTTGTCAGGACTGTAGCCTTTTTCTGACCATCAGTATATAGTCATTCAGACACAAAATTAAAATCCATTGTATTTTCATTTTCATTATTTATTCTTTCTCACATTTTCTCCCACACATATCCTCTTCTTTTCTTCCTCATTTTCTTTAATCAGGTGATTAGTGACTTATATTTAAAGAGATCTTTCCAATCTCTTTCCTAGTTCTGTATACCTCACACATAAACACAATCTGTCTACATCACAGTTCTGATTGTGTGTTTTTCTCTTGATCTCAAAATTTTAGTTCTTTTCAGTTGGCCATCAACCTCTGCCTTATTCCCTCTACTCACCTTGTTGTGGACCAAATTATGTCCCTTGAACCCATCCACCGAATTCATATGTTGAAACCCTAACTCCCAGTATCTCAGAATGTAACTGTATTTAGAGATAGGGTTTTAAAGAGGTGATAAAGTTAAAATGAGGCCATTATGGTGGGGCCCTAATCTGATAGAAGTGGTGGCCTTATAGAAAAGGAGATTAGGACACACAAAGAGATATTATGGATTTGTTTGCAGAGAAGACAAACCATGTGCAGATACAATGAGAAGATGGCTATGGGTAAGTCAAGGAGAAAGGCCTCAAGAGAAACCAAACTTGCTGACACCTTGATCTTGAAGTTCTAGACCCCAGAATTGTGAGAAAATACATTTTTGTTGTTTAAATAGCTTAGTCTGTGATATTTCATTATGGCAGCTGTATCAAACTAATACACATCTCTTATGGCCTTCATAGTCCAATACTTAAAAGCAAAAAAAGTTATTATTTCTAATTCTGTTCTTTTGATTATGCCTTTCTATCATTCTCAAATACTGCAACTCTCCTTTCATCAATCAATAGTCGCCTCAAAAACCACTTCGCCATGAATCCTTTCCTGAATCTGTCCTGACTGTGACCTCCCAGAGTACTTTATTTCATCCTCCCTCATGCACATATTACTCCATATTTTAATATGGGTTATAGCTGATCATGTGCATATTTATATGCACAGGTGATAGGTAATCTTCTTGGTAACAAAAAACACATCTAACAAGAGGTATATGGATCATCCTCTAAACTTAGTGCACTATATAAGACAAAGCAGTGCTCAGTGTAATGATATGAGGACTGTTTTTTCATGTTTCTAGGGTTTCATGTGTGTAATCCTATCAATATTGGAAGCCCTAGAAAGCAGGAGTCAGGTCTTCTCACAGTACATATCTGAAATGCATTTAGAATATACCAGGAATGCCAAAGAAATATATACATATTTTAAGAGATGTTATCTATTTATTATTTTTTGAAGTTGAATTGAATTACTGTAGCAATGTGTACTATGATGTTCACTCAAAAGATGGTATTAAATCAAATGAATGCTAGAATCACCATGCAACAGGCAGGACGGTTGAAGAAAATGGCAGAAGCACAGTTGTTCGAGGAGTGCAATTTTGAAGTGGTATTTGAAATTTGAGAACATTGTTTAAATTTCCCCCATGTTATCTTGACTTAGCATATCCTGACTTCTACCTATGGAGGGTCTTGAAGGATGTGGTGTACTATAGAAAATCGGCTACACTGGCCATACTTCGGGAAGAAATTGAAACAACATGCACAGTGACACAAGTGGACAATTTGGTCAAGCAGTAGTTCACCATAATCAGAAGCGTCTGAATGCTGATGGTAACCACTCTGGGCATCACTTGTAATTGCAGAAGTCAAATATGACTAGTGTTCATTTTTTGTTATTAATATATATTGAGTATTATTATTTTAATACAGTTTTTCCTTTCTCAAGATGTGTATACATTTTTTGGCACCCTCTGTATATTTTATGTAGTTTATCTATGAACATATACAGAGGGAGCCAAAAAAAGTATACCCATCTTAAGAAAGGAAAAGAAACTATATTAAAATCATAATACTCAATATATACTGATGACAAAAGATGAATATGTTTGATTTCTACCATTATAAGAGATTCTCAAAGTGGTTACCATTGAAGTCCAGTCATTTCTGATTATGGCGAACTACTGCTTGAGCAATATTGATCAAAATGTCCATTTGTATCACTGTGAATGCTATTTCAATTTCTTCCCAAACTACTGCCATTGTAGCCAGTTTTCCACGGCACACCGTATCTTTTAAGGTTCCCCATCAGTAGAAGTCAAAGGGTGTTAAGTCAGGAGAATGTGGGGGAAACTCAAACAATATTCTTGAATTTCAATGCCACTTCAAAATGGTCTTGTGCTCCTTGAACAACAACCGTGCTTCTGCCATTTTCTTTGACTGTTTGGCCTGTCACATAGTGACACTAGCATTCATTTGATTAATTCCATCTTTTGAGTGAATGCAATACTACACATTTCTACCATATTTCAATTCAACTTCAAAAAGTAATACATAGATAATATTTCTGAAAACGTGTATACATTTATTTGGCATCCTAGTATATATTAATATATACATACATACAAAGATTAAACAATTAAGTTCACCAACTCATCCTAGAAAAATTGCTACATACCTCATTGCTGAGTATCACTACCATCACCTTCAAAGTACTTCTCTTGGGAAGATATGCACCAATGCCAGGACCTAGTCTACCCTTCAAAGCAATTTTGGAATTCTTTTTCTGAAATGGCCAGAGCTATAGTCATATGACCCTTGGTATCCTGAATGTCATCAACATTTCCTCCTTTCAATATTTCCTTTATCTTTGCACAAAGAAAAGGTCATTGGGGGCCAGATCAGATGTGTAGGGAGGGTGTTCCAACACACTTGTTTACTGACTAAAAACTCCCTCACAGACAGTGCCATGTGAGCTGGGACATTGTTGTGATGCAAGAGGCATGCATTGTGGGTGAAAGGTTCAGGTCATTTTCATCTAACTTTTGCATGTAACCCTTTCAGTAAACTTGGTTGACTGTCCAGTTCGTACAAATTCATAATGAAGAATCTCTCCGATATCAAAAAGGGTTAGCAACATCATTTTTACTCTTGATTTGAACTGACAGAACATTTTTTGTCATGAAGAATTGACTGACTTTCATTGGGTACTTTGATACTTTGTTTCAGGGTTGTATTGGTACACTCATGTTTCATCACCAGTGATAACACAGCCCAAAACATTGTCTTACCTCTCCAGAAGGTTTTGGCAGACTTCGATTCTCCTTTCCTTTTGTTCATCCATGAGCTCCTTTGAGACCATTTTTACGTTAACCTTTCTCATGCCAAGATTTTCAGTTAAGATATTTTTAACTGCTTCTCTATTGATGTTTCTGTGGTCTCCTATGTTTCTCACAGCTGATGATTTTGATGCACAATTTGACAAATTTTTTGCAATGTTTTGTCAATTGTTCTTATTACTGGCCTCCCTGACCTCTCCTTATCAGTGACACTGTCCTCTGAGAAAAATCTTTAATCCATTTGTACACTGCCTTTTCCTTCATGGCATTATCACCATAAACTTGGACTAACATGTCCCTGATTTCACTTTCACTCTTGTCAAGTTTAACAAGAAATTTAATGTTTGTTCATTGATCTAATTTAAGCTCCGATAATCTTGCAACAGTATACAAAAACAGACAACAATAATAATGCACAACACTGCCACACATCAACATGAACACAGCTGTGAGACCCAGACACACCAAGGTCATGACACGTTACCGAGCTGTTTGTACAGTGCTGCCACGTAAGTGCACGGTGGCAGGTTCCCAACTTAATTGTCAGACATTTTTCTATGTGACACTTTTTCCAGGGTGAGATTACAAACTTAATTGTCAGACTATACACACACACACACACACACACACTTTTTAACATGTAAACATGTAAAAACAAAGTGATGTAGGAAAAGTGTGCAGTAGTTTATTAACTTCTGAGTTCTCTGGAGGGAGTATGTTGATTTTGCTGGCCCAGACCAGGTTTCACTAAAATGGTGTGTGTGTGTGTGTGTGTGTGTGTGTGTGTGTGTGTGTGTGATAAATGTAGTGTAAGCTGCTGAGGGTTTTGCAGGATTCCATTGCTCGGAAAATGATACATGTATCGGTCAACTTTTGCTGAATTACGCTGTGGTAGTAACTCCCTAAATCTCTATTCTTGCAACAATTAATGTTGTGGTTCCATTGTGTCTCTGTTCCGTTTTCTCTTTATTTCTTCCAAATGTCAGGTAGAGGGAAAAGATCAATGAAAAGGCCACACAATTTCTCTTAAAGCTTCTGCTCAGTGGTGGCATATGTCTCTACTGCTCACAGTCCATTGACCAAAGCCTGTCACATGTCCAAACCTGATTGTCAGTGGGCAGCTATATTCCCCCCTCCACACACACAGAGAGAGAAGGTCTCTTTATCAATAGAGCTATGTCAATACTTTACTTTGAAAAAATAAAAAAGAAACATGAAAATCAAGGCAGATAGAGAAAAATCTGAAGCTTTCATGGCTTCCTGCCCCAACATTTTCATCCTCATGTTCTCTTCACTTTGCTTCTCACCTCTGCTCTTGCCCTAACCCCACAGCACAAATGATTCACTCTTGGCTCTTTAGGAAGCCACTCAGGTTTGCTTGTGGAGACATGCCCATCACTGGGAGAGGAGATCATGTCCTGAATGTGTTCAAAATACAGATCCTTACTCTAAAGTACAGCTTGTGCTCTGTAGAGTTAGGGAGAAATGCAGACTAACGTGACACAAGGGACCAGGGACATCGCTTCCCTATATAATCACCTACAAAATGAGGAAACATATTTCTTCATTAAACTCAGAGTCCTTTCATGGTCTTGGATGTATGATGTTTCTTGGAAAAGATTGAAAACTTCTTTTCAAATTAGAGACTTGTGGTTTTGTTTTTTTGTTTTTTGTTTTTTTGGCTTTACTTCATTTATTTGTTAAGTCGTTCATCTAACAGTATTGAGTCTCTGCCCTGTGTTATTTTCTGTGTTCCACTATGAAAGATACTAAATAACTATTAATTTAAAATAGTTATCATCTATTTAGTGTTTATTGTATGTCAGGTAGCATGATAAATGCATTACAATAGGCATTATTTCTTTAAATCTTTACAAAATCCTAAGAGGTAGATAATGTAATTTTATAGAAGAAAAAAAAATGCCTGGAGAGGGTACATAACTGCCATATCTTCTCAGCCAGAGTTGAAGCATGAAGCACGGTCTCTGAATTCTGAACCTACAGTCTTAACCACTAGGTATACTTAGTTTGCTTCCTCACAAAATGTATTATCTGTTTGGTAATGAGTGGAAGTAGTGATTTCTCAGTATCTAAGTTAAATAAAAGAAAAACAAAACATAGTATTTGTAACCTGAGTTCATAGGAGAGTAGAAAAAAATAGGAGTGATTAATTCTAACAGGCAACAGAAGGGTGCCATGAAAATCTTTCAAGTGGGCAAAGGCTCAGCTGAACATTAAGAATGAGTGGAGGTTTCACAGGCAGAGGGCATTTGTGGCTTGAGCCAGGTCAGAGAAACATGGCTGTGCAGAGAGGACAGGACACAGATCTGGGTGTTGCTGCACGACGAGGATGCCTAAAGAGGTTAGAGAAGGTTGGGATCACGAAGGACTTTAGTGACTGTACTAGTAAAATTTGGACACTTTTATAGAAGTCCAAGAGAGCTACTTCTGTAATTCAGTATCAACTTTTTGTGGGTATTCTAGGGACTGGAATGACAGCTTTAAGGATGGCTTAAAAACAAAACTTTACAAATTTTTTTTAATTAAAACATAATACCTCTGAAGATAAACTCTGTAATGCTTAAGGCCAATTCAGTCTCTGAAGTTCAAATGAGGATGAATACAGTTAGCCATTTGCTCTCTTAAAATGAATATGGATCAGTCTCATGTAGCTTAGTATTTGCCTGTTGCATGTAAGTCATATTCTCCTGAAAATCACTGAAGTGATATAAAGGGACAACCCTTTCAACATTGAACCCAAATACTGACACTGTTTTTGAAATAGTATTTGGTTCTTAACATTTATAACAACAATATAAAGACAAAAAATGCCTTTCAATTGAACTATATATAGTTTAAATGCTTTTGGAATAATTTTGTTAAGTTATCTAACCATAGTATCATCTATTCCAGTGGTGCTCAACCTTTTTTCTCTTGTGAACCCCTTTTAAACCCATTTCTAGAAATTGTACCCTTTGTGTTTAAACCAGTGTGTTGAAATACTGACACTTTTATTCGGTGCCTATCTTAATATAAAATACTGGAAATGAGGTAATAAGAAAAAAATTACTACACTAAAAGTACAAAGTACAGATTTAATTTTATAATATTCATAATTAAATATTGATAATGATGATCAAGTATTTAAGCATTAAATAAAAAAACTACTTGAAAAGAATCATGATTAAAGACAACACACTTTTACTCAGTCAATAACTAAACTGATTAAACGTCTGGCTAAGGATGTATTTATATGTTTGAAGAAGTTCTAGAAACATTGTAAATGGATCATTCTGAAACTGTGCATGATGATTGGTAGAAGAGTGGTTTGGGGGAAGGGTTCATAGCCATGCTGTCAGCAATCATCATTAGCTAATGTGATCTAATTTTGAAGTGTCTCCATTAATGGTAATTCAAACTTCACATTTATTTTTCTATACCTAACATTTACGTTTTTTTACATTGCTTCCCCCATCCCCCGCCATTACTGGTTATTTTTTGCATACTCCTGAACAGCTTATAGCATGTACCCCTGAGGGTAAGTGTACCACCGCTTGGGAACTGATGATATATTCCACACACTACATTTCTTTCTGATTTGATGTCACAATTTGTCTTATGACAGATTTTGCAGAACATCTGAACTGCATATTAATTCAATGTTTCATAGCAGGTAAAATGTTGAATGAGAAATTTGAATTGGGGAATTAAAGTTGAGCCTCATCACAATTTCTTGTTTCTGGATGAAAATTGATGAGTTTGTTGATGATTCATTCCATTTTCAATTTTAAGCATTGTATTTAGTGCCATTAGGTTTCCACATAAATATAAAAGGCTAGAAAAATTAATACCATGTCTCTGTCAAATTTGATGATGGGACAAGAAGGTAAAATCTAATTCTTAGCCTTCAAGGTCAAAGGGGATTTCTTGCCTGATTCAATTACTGCTCAATTTGATAGCAGTAAAAGAGTTAAGAGCATCTCTCCTATAATTTGGCTAGACTTCCATTATAAAAATAGAACACATTAACAGGAAACCATTAACCACAATTTATGTGTGAATAGCCCCCTCGGTGGAAGCTTTGTTTCTGCCATTTACAGGATAACATAAAGGTAACTGTTTCACATCAATTACCAGTCACTGCGGACAACATAGTTTTATTAACTCCATGATCAAAAGCATTCATATTTATATTTTAAGAATGACACAAATCCATTCTTTTCAGCATTAATCCACTTCCTACACAATTACTGCCCTGACATTTATTAGAGTAATAAATTGGTTTTAGTATTTGTTGGCTTTTACCCTCCTTTCAGCCATCCTGCTTTGCTGTATTGCATAATGTGCCTTTGTTTTTTAACTGACAGAAAAGAAAACGGTTCTAATTTCACATTAGTGAATGTTACCCATTTATCTTAATTTTCTTGGTATTTCTAAGGGAAAAAAGGTATCCATATTCAGAGTTTTAACTCAGAACAGTGGCTATAAACAAATGCAAACTAACTTAGGGACTTAAAACTCCTATGTATATTCAAAATTTTAGTTTATATTTTGTGGATCCATACTATTTTGAAATGGCTGTAGTTAATTTTCACAAAGAGACCCAGGTACAAGTCTAGACCTTATATCTCTCTCTCTCACTCTGATACTGTGGGGCCCTGGCAGTTCTGTTAACTTTTGCAAGTCATTTCTTCACCTGTGAAAGGAGGATAGTAAAAGCTCCTTTCAAAGTTATTGTAAGGGTGAAATAAAAAATCATATATTCATCAATATTCATTGAGTCTCATATCGTGTCTGACATGGGTCTAAGCACAAATTACTTCAGTGAATAAAACTTAGAAAAATCTCCTTTCCCTTGGAACTTATATATTATCATATAAGAAAACAAATTGCAATTTTATGTACACAGCAGGTGTTCACTCTTTCTAGACCTTTCCAGCCTATGACTATAAAATGAGAAGACATTTCTTTTATATGACAAATTTTGATAGATGTAGGACTAGAGCTTCTCAACAAAGCATTATTCAGTGCTTCTCAAAGCCTCCAAGGAGCCTTCTAGTGTCAGCTCAGAGTAATTGCTCAAGTTCTCTCCTTTTCTCTCCCTCCTCAGACCACCATGACAATTAGTCTGTGCTACTGAATTTGGGCTTGGCATAGCCCTGTGCCTCCAAGGTGCTTCATACCACCTCCCCAGCCTCAGAGAATGCAGAGTCAACATTACCCTCCTGCCCTAGTAGGCAGAAAAATCATTTACCCCAACTCCATTCTTGGGGCTCATTTCTCTAATTGCTGTTTTTCATCCCTTAGTTTGATTTTTTTTCCCCAGTATGAATGACTGAGGAGTTTCACTGATATCAGAGAAAATTCTATTTTCCACTACAAGGACATATGTCTTTACCCTCAGCTCTGACAGAACAATTAGCAGAACATAATAGTGCATCCTCTATTGCTCTTCTTGACTAACACAGCCGAGTACCCATTGCCCAGTCAACACCCATCCTCTTTACCATTTGTCCTCTGGAGGAGGAGTTCTACAAAGTTCTTCTTATCTTTGCATCAGCTTCTTAATTTTGAAACCAACTACTCAAAGATTAACAATTTTATCCTCACTATTGTATCAATAGTTCCCCAAAAACTAGGGTCAAATTTTCATCATAGCTCAGCCCTATAACAGTAGCAGTAGATGGTTTGCTCCCTTTTACAGATTTAGCTGCAGGGAAGGCTGCATTCTCTTTGTCATGTTTAATACATGTTTACTGTTTTAGTTTTTTGGGGTTTTTGTTTGTAACAAGGTTGAGATTGTAGATACCGTTTTCAAGGGATATAGTAGAGATGCTAAATTTCAATATTCCAATTCACCAAGAACTCTCCTGGCTTTGTTTGTTTGTTGTTGTTTTATTTTGGGGTTTTTTTGGAGGAGTTTTGATAAGATGTTAGGGGAGGAAAATAATTTTCCCACACCCTTTTGAATTCTTAGTTGAGACCCTTGTAATACAAAATAGATCAACAGGAGTAAAACAAACAAGTTGATTAACAATTATACATATACACATGGGAGATACCCAGGGAAAAATTAATAACTCCCTGAGGTAGCTTAGAGTTTCAGTTTATATAGCGTCTTTAACAAAGAATAATCAAATTGTGGAGAAATGACGAGATGGAGGAATCAGTTTTAGGCTTCCAATGGTGGAGATAAAGGCTAGTTAGTCAAGTTCGTTGTGTGCATTCCTCTGATGGCTTCACCGGGCTGATAGGCTCAGTGTTGTCTAGGGATTAATCATTGTCCTCTCTGGTAGAAAGAATAGAAAAGACACCCTTGTAACTTTATGGCCTGCTTTTAGGCAAATGGAGAGGGCAAAAAACCTTTTTTTTTTTTTTTTTTTGTATCTCACTTGCTTTCAAGTCAAAGTAATCCACATGTCAAAGTGGCATATTTTGGGTGGCATAACCTGCTACCCTTCAATGTTAAGTTATCAAAGTAGAGCAATAAAGGTGAATCAGATAGTGAGGAGGAAAAGCAGGTTCTATATTGCTATTTACACACAGGCAATACATGCATCAAAGTTGTTGTCTTCAAATATAAACAACAGTTTTAGCAAGAATGTGAAAGCATAGTAAATTCAGAAATGAGAAGAGTTTTAAATTGTAGTGTACCCAACTGGTGAAGTCTTTCAAATAGCTCCTCTTGGAGTTCCCTGGTGGTGTAGTGGCTTAAGGCTTCTGCACTGGCGCTATCAAATAGCTCCTCTTTTCACATAGGAGTGCATTTTCAATGAGTTCAATTCTTGGTTAAGGGTGTTTTCTTGAAATGATAATAGACACTTGGGATTTTTGAATGTTCTTGAATAGTTTTTTTTTTCTATCTTTCCTCACACTGTTAATATTTTATTACAAAGAATTTGAAAGTTTCTGATGTTGTAGGCTTTGCAAATATTGGATTTTTTTCACTCAAAATAACAACATAATTGACTTTAAGACCAATATACTCACAATTGGCTAAAATCATAAAAAAAAATTTAAATGCTAAATGATAGTATTTTAGTAACTCAGAGGCAGTTACATCAGTGAATGACAGTTGACTTCTAGGAAGAACAAATTTAATACAATGGCATCAACTTGTAATTCCTTGCAAAGTCATCTAGCAGTTTTTAAAAATTATTGGTGATTGGATACAACTTAAAATTCCAAAGTAAGAGATAGAATCCAGGCATGTGTGATGCCTCAAATACATTCATTAAGCCAGAGAAAATATTGGAGAAATCTTATCTTGCTCTTATCCTCAACTCGTGTTGTCTAAAGTCCCATTAACACAAATGTATGGTTGATACTGCTACATGTTTTAAGTGAATTAAAACTTTATCCAAGATCTTAGAAGTGCTGAAAACTTAGGAAGTTAATTAACAGAGGTTCACAACATTGCAACAACCCAGGCCCTGTGAAAAATGGAAAGAAAAGATAAAAATAGACAAAATAATCAATTAGCTTCTAAATATCTCAGCATAGGTAAACCAATTGTTCTATGTAAATGACTAAACATTTGATTTATGCTTTTTTTTTCTGCCCTCATAATAAACATCAAATTTTGATATCCTTTTGGACATTTTACTATATCATCCCAATCTACCTTTTCAGAATTACACCATATTTTTGCTTAAATTTAAGCTACATCTGGCAATTACTTGTCCCTGAGCCCATCTGTTATGTTCTCTCCCTCCCACCATCTGTCTGACAGTGTTCTACTTATTCTTCAAGGCCTATTTAAATGTTACTTCTTTAGGAAGAAACAATCCTCTCACCCTCACCACTTGGTACATACTTTTATTAAATATTTATTACTCTTTAGCCATTTTGATTGCGTTTTGTTCTTTATCTGTGTCTCATTCATTCGATTGTTAGCTTCCAGAGGAAGGAAACCATGCTTATCCCTCTCCTTAATCTGTAGTGGTAACCTCTAAAAGACAGAGACTTTGGAGTCAGACAAACAAGGTAGGATTTTGAATCCTATTTCATAAGTGTTATGTCCTAGAGCAAGTCATTCAACCTTTCTGACCATACCTACATATGCTCATCTATAAAATGAGGGTAATAACCCACCTCTGAAGCTTGTTATGGTAATCATGTAAAAAACTATGTAATGTATCTGTCACAATACTTAACCCTAAGTAGAGGCTTAATAAATAATGGTAATTCTTTTTTATTTTTCCTTTTTTAAAACAACTTTATTAAAGGAAGATTTATATACAATAAACTATTCGTTTGAACTATGCAATTCCATAAGTTTTAACATGTATACACTCATGAAACCACCGCCACAAGATAAAAAATATTTCCATCACCTCAAGGGCTTTTTTATACCCCATCAAAGTTCATTCCTTCTGTCCCCATGGCCCCACACAGTCACTGATTTGCTTCTGTCACTATAGGTGATAACTATTCTTGAGGAGAGGGTAGTAGAAAGGAGACCATTTCCAAGTCTGAGCGGTGGTGAAGTGGAAATAGTGAATACGAATAGGGCTTATTTACTCTGTCTCAAAGTGGTGGTTTTAACTTTATAAACCATTTTTTGGTTGTATTTATTTCTATAGATTTTTAGATAAAATATTTAAGCCATTATTTTAATTTTATGACCATCAGTTAAGAAACTACACATCATATTCTTACAGAATCTATTATCAAGTTATGCACTATATATAAAAATGTTTGAATATTTAATCATAGACTCAATATAACTATAGATATTAGAGGGATTTAGTTTTTATTTAGCCAATGTTCCTCATTGTACAAGTGAGAAAACAGAAGATAGGAGAGGTTAGATGGCTTGCTCAGGTCATGACACCAATTAACAGATAAAAAGGAACTGGAACTTAGGTTCTCTGAATCTTCATCGAGTGTTTTCAGCATATGAATAACACATAAAGTGACACAGGTTCACAAACCACTGAGAAAGCACACGCAGAATAAGAATAAAGATAATAAATGAGAACAAAATTTTGGAAGAAAATTAGAAACAATGACTGAGAATGATCATCAAAGGGGTAGCAAGAAGTTGGAAAACAGGAGAGAATGTGTGGAAATCTAAAGCAGACTTGAAGGTATAGCGGATGTGGCCATGAGACAGAACTTTATGTAAAGCAGCAGAATACTTAACGGTGTATTATATGGGGCTGCAATAGCGTGTCCATAAGAGTTCTGAATAATGACCAGCAGCTGTGTAAGCAGCAGATTCCCTAATTTGAGCCCAAACTGTTTACCCTGAGATTGAGCATTTGGAAAACTAGAAATGTATGTTTGTCAGGGGACTTTAGAAGAAAAGTCAGAGAAACATCTGGGTTGTAGCTTATTCTAAAGTTATAGAGCTTTAAAATAGAGCTTGGAAGAATGTGAGACAGAACCTAAAGGTACAAGTCCAAATACAACTCACTGTGTTAGGGCAGGTTCCCTACAGTGTCATGCCTTCCTTGTGTAGCACTGTAAAGAAAGAGAAAGTTCTAGAAAGAGATGTTTCTTTAAAATGAGCATGGGACATTGAGAGTACATGGCATTAGCAACACTGGGGCCAGTGACCATGTCTAGAATGGGTGCTCTTGGCATGGACAACAGCGCTTCAATACTGGGCATCAGCACACAATAGATGCCAAAATAAATGACATCTCTCTCTGTGGATATCTATTGAGCTCCTGGGTTTGGGATTGGAAACTGCAAAGCATATCCCCTATTGATGGCCTCAGAAAGAAAAGGAGAAATAACCGAAGCCACATAGCAGTCAAGAACTTGCTCACATTAAACAATAAAAATTCCCAGGCTGCTCAGGAGGAATATCACTGTAGTCTTATTTTCCTAAGGACATTATATTGGGTTAGGATGAAAGCAGAGAAGGGAAAGATAAAGGAGAGTGGAGCCAAAAAATAGTATTGCATGATTTATTTTTAGTATGAAAGACAGGCAAAATGACTGATGTGATCTGGGGAAGAAAAGGTGCAGCTTTGGATAAGAGTGTGCTAACATTACAGACTGACTAGGTGCATGAAATACAATCTAATCAACAAGTAACTAACTCTTATAAGGCTGTGTAGGAAAGGAAAACTATTTTCCTTCACACTTCCAAGTTTTTAGCTGGGGCCCCTGTAACAACAACAACAAAAATAAAATAAAAACATTTTTAAAAGAGAAACACATCCAAATGTGTTTAATGTAAATTTTAAAATTACATATGACACAGGAAACTTCATAAGGAAATGAAAACCGAAAGAAATGGTTAAATCTGGATGTTTTCATGCTAGGTTTAATGAAGAGTGCAGAGTGATGGGGAAATGTGAAAGGACAAAAAGGCATAAACTAAGTGTAGTAAGCTAGAGGAAACAGCAAGGCCTGTTCAGATTCCTCTCTGTGTTTGGAGAGAAGGATGGTCCTTTTCTCTGGGTGTAAGAAGGGCAACACTCACATTAGACATTTATGACCTTTTTCAGGGGAAGGTCAGAAAGTCCTTCCTATACATGCCATTTCTCCAATTGCATCAGCTTCAATATTCACTATGTCAAGTTGCCCTATTGTGGGGCCCTCTGTCCTGCATTTCATAATCTGCTACTCTATTGTTAGAGGACTTGCAAATTGTAGATTTTCATTTTTGAAGAATGACTGTAGTTGACTAGATGAAAACCCTAGATCCTGGGTTCACACTGCTAATACAATATTTATCTTGGTTTTTACCCTTTTTTTTGGTTAATGTTGGGTCTAAAACTGTTTATTCTATTTTGTCTAGGACTTTAACAAAAGTCTATGGTTGCTTCACGAATATTTTATTTAAAGAGAGGTTTATAATACATATCTGTATACCTTAATTTCTGGGATCTATATAATAAATTATTTTGTTGACATCATGTCAAAGTATTTTAGTTAGTTAAGATTCATACATATGGTTTGTCTCTTTAGAAGAATTATACAGCTCAGTATAGTTTGTGTTCATTTCAGAATGTATTTATTGAGAGGATTCTATATGACTTCACAATCAGTGAGATTCCATAGATACTTCCAGAAACATTGAAAACCAAAATAAAAATTGCCTTTAGAGGACATTATTCACAGGGTCTTCTTTTAAAGTCCATGAAACAGTCAAGTGATATCGATTGCTTTCCCTACTTTTGCCTTTTCTTTGCAACCTCATTTTCAGATTAGAAAGCACAAAACTGAGTATGACCTTTGATTAAAATAGCCAAATAACTTCTGTGTATAATTTAGATCCTGTACAATGTGGATTATGTATGTGTGTGTGTTTTAACTTTAATATCATGTATTTTTTAAATAAGACCAAACCAATAAAGATGCATACAAATTTGTTTCTGAATATAAAAAAGAAAAACTGAAAAATTGCCCCATAGACAGATATTAACTAAAATATGATGAGCACAATACTGTTTATTAGTAGCAAAACCAGAAACTTCCAAATATCATCAAATTGGAGTATTAATTAAATCATGCAATCAAACTAAGTAAAAGCAATAATAAAAGTAATATTGTTGAATTTAGGCAATGACATGTGTCCCCAATATGTGTAAATATTATTCAAGTAGATTATAAAATTCTATGTGTGGTATGATACTGTTTTGTTACAAGTAAATGCTTTCATGTAAGCAGATATAGCTTAGAAATAGATAGAAAGGCATCAATATCTTTACAGTGAGTATCTGTGGATTTTTGTATTTCTTCTTACTCTAGGTTTTCCACAGTTATTATTACATCACTTAGTGTAATACTATAAAAAGGGAGAAGTTAGTTTTAACCAAGAAAATCTGTCCAAAAAGCTTTATTTTCCTTTAGCATTCAACTGTTTCCATAGATATGCACCAGAACAAATGATTGGCTTTTAAACAATAATAATAATAATAGGTAAGTAATAAGCATTGATAGAAACTATTTGAAAGTCAATATACCTTCACTTCCACTATAACTCAGCCCTCAGGGTCTATATCACAAGATTGTGTGATGAATTTAACAATGTTCAATGACCTGCTTCTAAAATTTGCAGCAATAAAATCTTCAGGTTAGAGACATCCTATTACTGAATTTTGTGCTCTTATATATTGTGTTACTGTAATTTCTATCCCTCATGTATTTTAGCGCATGTGTCTTTTAGAAATTTTTGTTAAAAAAACAAATAACTTGGATAACATAAGTTTGTAGGTCACACATCCATCTGAACCTGTCATTTACCCAAATTGCAAAGCCATCAAGTGTAATTTGTCTCAATTAGCAGTTTTATAGTTTGTAATTAACTTTACTGTTAATTGATTCTCTCTGTAATAAATGCTTGAGGAAGTGAAATGAATATGATGTGATTTTTTGGTCAAAGAGAAAAATTTTAACTCGGGGGTTTTAGGGAAAGCTGCTTTGCTTTGAAAGGAATTTTTTTTTTTTTTTTGCTAAAAATGACTCCAAGTTATTGATGGGAATTTGTATCAGATCTTTATGAAGACTGAAAATTATGTAGATCATTTTAGTGTTATTTTTTATTTTTTGTTTTTAGTTTTATTTCTTGTTAGAAATGCAGTTTTACCTAATTTTTAAAACATTGCTATTTAGGTCTTGATGTATTACTCTCCCTAAAAGATGTAATGAAATGTGCTTTCATAAGAAAATTTATTACAGTAACAGTTTGAAGAAGCCTGTATAAATTTGTAAAGGATTAATTGTATATTATATAGGAGTCATTCACTAATGCAAGTGTTAATTTGAAAGCTTGGCTTGTTGCTGAATGACTGGTTTTATTTCAGTGTATCAGTTTGGTTTATGCTCTTTAGCTGTGGAGAAAAATTTTGAGTTTCAGGACTTCATTATGTGTATGAATATTGGGGAGGGACAGGTAAGTGCCATTGGAACTAGCAATTAGCATGCTTATTCTTACATGAATATTTGGAACTCAAAAATAATATTATATCCTTTAATTAGTCCTAAAAACAAAGATTTCAGGCTGTGGTCTGTGTTTATATATTGTGTAGCGGAGTCAAAGAGAAAAGGATTTCAAAGCACGTAATCCAGAGGGATGAGGTATTTGTAGGGGAGGAAAACCTGCTCCTTATAGGGTCCCGGGCTGGGTCTTAAAAGTAAACTGCCCAATACACGTTAACAAGAGAAAAAATAGATTTATTTAATGTAAGTGTTATGCGACATGAGAGTCTACATAAGGAATTTAAGACTCCCCCAAAACTGTTAAACCTGAGTATTTTTATTTTAGAGTAGATGAAGAGTGGAACGTCATGGAAAATCTTGACAAGACAAGACTATGTATGACCTAACGATATAAACTGGGGGGAATAGTGAGGCTTGTTCTTTTGGATTCCTCTGGGTGTCCCTCTGTCTTCATCTTTGCCCACAGAACGCTCCTGTCCTGGGGGTAGAGGGAAGGCCTCTCCCCGCACAGGGTCTTCTGCCTGAGTCCAGGGAGAACAGGAAGGTCAGAGGATCATTCCAGCACCTGCTATTTCTATGACCTGCTTTAGGGCAGTGGATTTATTTCTTTTGAGAGGCTCTGCCTTTAGGCAGTAAAAGATTTCAGGAACTCAAACACCTTTAGCTCAAAATAAATCTGATGTCAAAGTGACTTATTTTGAGGTGTCATATCCTGATCTCTTTCAGGCTTCACACCTTTTCCACAAATGATTTTACCATTGAGTATATCTTTACCCAATTGTTTTTCTTTTCTTGGTTTTCCCCCTTGATTTTTTGTTTTTTAATGAACCTATCTTGGCTATGATCTCTGGTAAACTAATGGTTTGAGAGGAGTGAACATTGGAAAAAGTGAGAAACTTAAAACCAGGTTGTATGGGGAAAAGTATCTTCGTACTGCAGGTCCCTGCAACAATTGTCTCTCTTGATATTTTTGAACAATGATTTACAAGGACTGGGCTGGTCAGTGATGACATATTCATGGATGGAGAAAATAAGGACAATGTAATAAAATTTTCATAAAGCTAAATATATTCAGTGTAAGGAAATTCCGTTTGTTTTGAGATTATAAAACTTGCCCTTTTTTGAGTTAAAAGTATCACTTTGTTTAATGAAATGATGGTATTTGTAGGAAAAAAGTTGCATGTTTTGGTTTTTATATCTTTTTCAGGAACACAGTCAGATAAAATTTGTTTTGATTTTCCAAAAATATATATTTTTAAAATTTTAAAATCCTGTAAAACACAATGATCTTGGAAGCAATATAATAAAAATAAAGAGAAGAAAGGCAGTCCCGCTCAGCATTCAGGTGAAGATACACACCTGGGAACTGCCAGCCTCCCTGGTTCTAGCCTTGTGAATAAAGGAGATCTGAGAGAAGAATTCTGTTTGCAGAAAAGCAGAAAAAAGTGAAGAGAGGGAGGTGGAGACAGCGATAAAGAAAGAAAAAGAGTTTGGGGAACAGAAGGAAAGAGATCCAGAGATCAACACATTTTTCTTCATTATCTCTTGTGTCCAGCTCTGCTCTTGATTTTAGTTACATGAAATAACACTTTCCCTTTTTGCATGCAATAGTTTAAATTGAATTTAAGTCACTTGCAAACATATGTGTCCAGGTGAAGGAATTTCTGGAAAGGGCAATGTCCAGCTAGCTCCCTGAGAGGGGCCCTTGAACACATTTCCCTTCAAGGGCAGTGCCTGTAGTCAGATGTGGGAGTAAGAATCTTCACCTGGGTGAGGTGGCTTTCGTGCTGCTTCCTCTGCCCTCTCCAGGCTCTGTTTCTTGGTGTTCCGCAGATGGCGGATAGGTGGCGGGGATCTCTGCCCCGTTTGGCAAAGGTTGGATCCTCCATTAGCTCTAGGTTTCTTTGATGCATGCTTGGTAGATTTCCACTTACAACAAACCTCCTTTTATTGTACCGCCCTCCCTGGCAGTCAGGTGGAGGGCCCTAAGGTCTCTTCTCAAGCCCAATAAAGCAGCTCACTTTGTAGGCTCAGGGTGCTTTACAAAATGTTTTATTGT
Source organism: Lyroderma lyra (assembly GCA_004026885.1). Lineage (NCBI taxonomy): Eukaryota > Metazoa > Chordata > Mammalia > Chiroptera > Megadermatidae > Lyroderma > Lyroderma lyra. The sequence continues at coordinate 37,801 of PVJL010002626.1, forward strand.
GGTCTGAGCTGAAATTTAATATGATTTAACTGTGGCACTAAGCAATCTAGAAAAATCCCACAATTGCAAGGTGAGAAGGAACACCACAGCTTTTAATTTTTCAAAAGCTATAAATACAGAAACAGGGAGAGTGGTGACTTGCAGGATTCAACACATTATTTTCATATAGACTTGATCCTTCAACAACACGGATTTGAACTGCATGGGTCCCCTGAACGTGGATTATTTTCAGTAAATGTATTGGAAAATTTTTTGGCGATCTCCTCATTACCCTGAAGTAATTGTACCGATTACACTATGCTACCATAAAACAATTTTGCTACTTCTTATTTATCATTGCATGAATTATTATACCTGTGCATAAATATGAATTTCTTTTTCATATTTTCTTTTTATTTTTGATCTCTAGTGTTAGTAATACATATGACATCTACAGTGTTTTGTATCACATAAGACAGTATTAATGTAGGTACTGACAGATGAAACAGATGACATGAAGTTAGGGTATCGCTAAGTACAGTGCACTACTGTAAATGTGTTTTCTCTTCCTTATGATTCACTTAATGACATTTGCTTTTCTCTAGCTTACTTTATTATAAGAATACATCATACACATGTATACAAACTATGTGTTAATCAGCTATGTATGTTATTGGTACAGCATCCTGTCAACAGTAGGCAACTAGTAGTTAAGTTTGGGGGGTATCAAAAGTTATATGAAGATTTTTTACTGCATGGAGGGTTGGTGCCCCTAACGCTTGTGTTCTTCAAAGGTCAACTGCACTTGTATGAGATCATATCTTAGGAATTCTTTATTAAAATGTCTGGGGTTTTTTTTCTGTTTACTTATTTTTATTTTGTAATGACATAGTTTCCACATTTATATTATTTTAAATAATAATATAATAATTAAATAATATAACAATTAAATAATAAATCTCCAAGAAATATACAATTTATAATGTCATATAGAGAATGTATTATAAAATTATGTATTTTTAACTTTATGAAAAAAATGTTTTTACAGAGAAAATTAGTAACATAAGCATGATTCTTAAGATAATATCTCATTTTAAGCACTTTGACTCTGCAATATACATGCAAACAATTGATATGCCAAGTTTGGAACATTCAAACATATCCACAATTTCCTTCACTTGACAGCAAACTGAAAATTATGTATGCACTGTAGTAGTGAAGTTCAAAATTTTTATTCACTCCTATTGATTATTCTTTAAGCTAAACTGAGTAATTAGGGTTGTACCAACCCAAGTTTACACAACATAAAAATCTCATGGTTGTCTTCATTAATAAATCCTGATGGTTAGAGACTTTTTATTTTCTAAATTTTTTAACAGTGTCACATCAAAATCCATGTCTAATGAATGCCTTTAGGCCAAAAGTTTTGGCCAGTGGTGGGCTATCTTGCCTCTTGAAGGATGAATTGCCCATGACCATGACATCACGTATGGAATAGCTTGTAAAATGGTGCAAGAAAAAGAGTCATCTTTTAAATACCGCCAAGAATACTGACTCCGGAAAGAACTCTCTTTAGTGCAAGTCCTGGGATCAATTGTTGAAACGCTGCCGTTCGTGGGCACTGAGGTGGAACTGGACATGGGCTGGGGGAATCGTGGCTCTGGGTTTCCTCTTCTGGGGGAACATTTGTTTGTGTAGAGTTTATCACTTGGCCCTGGTACAAAGTTTTTCAAGATTCTTTGAATGTGCTGAGTACATTCCAGCTCTCTATTTTTCTTCAAAACCTTACAGGACCTGAAAGGGGACAAAAAGGGGCTCGAGATGCTACAAGTAATAATGGTCTCTTTGGGATTTGAGTGTTGGTTACACAGGTTTGTTCACTTTGGAAGTTCATTAAGCCATAAATGTAACATTTGGGTGGTTTTCTCTACGTAGGATGTACTTAAATACGATTTTACTTAAGAAGGTGAAAAAACTTAAAAAAATCTATTGATATAAAAAAATAATACTGAAAAAATTACATCCATAAATTACTGAGCGGTAAAGAGAAAAAAGCAAAAAATAAAAGTAAAAAGGGATATAAAAGAGACAATATGCCATTGTCACCATGTGTCTCCCCCTGCTGCAGCTTATGTTTATGAAGCACTTATTGAGGGACAGAACACCTCATTTTGTTCTCCCCAAAACTTAGTGACTTAAATATTATCCTCTCTATTTTGTGGATGAAAAAACTAAGAGTTCAGCAAAGTTACATGATTCTGGGTTCACAAACCTGGGATCAGCAGGAGCCGGGGTACTGCTTGGAGATAGGCTCGCTCCTCCAGGATCTCTACAATGCTTTTTGATAGTCATTGGCGCTCCCTTTTCTCAGGCATCCGAAATGCTGGCATCTGCTCGCTGTTTACAAAGATGAGGAATGGGATATGGGTAGAAAGGCATAGAATGAGTACCATGAAATCTCAAGGGGATTAATGCCCATTACTTCCTTTGAGGTAGAAATCCATCATCGCAGTGTGGAGAGGCACTGCTGTTAAATTCTCTGCCTCTGTAAACAGCCATCTGTCTGAGATCTCCCTGAAGTGGCCGCCATCCAGGATGACTGTGTTGTTGCAGACTTTGAGTGGTTGGAGCGCTGTAATGTCTATGTTAATAGCTGGGAAATAGCAGCGGCAGCAGCTAGACCACTCCGATGGAACATTTACGAATCGGGGTAAGTTTGATTGAGCAAAAAAGTCATGCTGACTGTGTGATGAAGAGGCAGAACTGGTAACGGTGACAGGCCCTGCAGTCAGCAGCTGCAGATTTTATGTGCAGGGCAGACTGATCCGGAAAGTGGAAGAGCCAACTGCCAATTACACATCAGAGAGTTTTTTCCCCATGCATTTCCCAGTCACATGCAGAAGCTGAGGAAATAAAACGCACTTGTAACTTCACAAGGTGCAAGTAAATACATGTAGATAGTAGTGTAAACTAGTGTTGATTGCAAGAATTTGAACAGAGCACCAAGACTTTGTCCATTACATCCAGAATTTCGTAGCTCCCTGGTGTTACTAACATCCTTATAATAACATGAACTTGACCATAGTTATACTGCTACAGTAAAGCATAGATCATTCATAAGTTAGCAAATATTTTTTGAGTATTTGTTGGGTATAAGGTGTGAAGTGTTAGGTATTTGGGGGAAAGAAAGAAAGAGATCCCATGATTCCTGCCAGTAAGTGTTAGCCTGCTATATGAGTAATAAAGGCAATGAGGACTATAGGAGTGCCATGTCTCTCTTCAGGAAATAGGTTATCTGCTGGGTAGAATCAGTTATATTTTAAGAAATAACAAAGAGGTTACGACTGGGACTACTTTAGGTTTATGGCCCGGGTATAACATCTCACAGAGTTACACTTTCTATATCCCACCGAGAAAAATGTTCTCCTTGTATACAAGACAGCCATTTATATGTGGCCTTCCAGAGACCTCCCCATTTTCTGGCAAAAATAAAATAAAATAAAGTATTTTAAGATAGTCATCATTGAAAGCTATGGAAGACTCTTGAAGTCTTCTCTCAGAAGCAAAGAAAAGGCCACTAAAAGTCAGATTGCTCATCAAAGGGCACCATGAATCAGGTCTTTCACAAATACTTGAATCCTTGAATCCTTTTACCTGCTTATTGACAATATAAAATCACCACTGTACTGTCAATGTAGCTATTGTTAAATAGTTGGCTCTGTAGTGATGCCAGTTGTATTGTGTTGCATCCCTCACTTAGGCAACTTTAAAGGAGAAAATAAACACATTCCATTTCATCAACATTTAATTGCACAAGACAAAAATTAAGTGTCCAGCTCTAAAACACACCCTTCATTTTTCATGAACCTACACTGTTCTTTTTTTAGCTCTTTCTGGCTAATACCTCTTCTATCAGTAATAATAATAACTGCTATTTAGTATATGCCTCCTGGATCTCAGGAGTTAAAGATGCTTTACCTACATTATTTTATTTAACTACATTCTCAGTTCTAATTAATTATAAAATTAAGTATATTTTTTTCCTAGAAATTCAGCATTGAGTAACTGATTAATAAGCACAAAGGCCAAACTTAGATTTTCCAACTGGGGGCACCAATGCTGAGAAATACTAAATAACTAGCCTATAACCTTTTTGACTTAAAGTTACAAAAGTATGATTTAAACATAACTCAAAAAAGCACAAATAAAAAACACAAAGCATGAACAAGAAAATTAAGGTATTTTGTTCAATGAAGGGTATTACACACAAAGCTAAAATAAAGATGGCAGCTTAACAGAAGATATATTTAGCATCTAAAATTATTAATGGGGATGCGACATCAGGGACTGCAAGAGAAAATGGGCAAAGCATGTAGGAAAGGAAAGATATAGAAAGAGAAACCCAAATGGATAATAAGCATATAAAAAGATGTTTAAACTCACTAGTAACTAGGGGAAAAAGCAAATTAAAAGAATTAGATGTCATTTTATATCAATCAGATTGGCAGAAACTAGAAAGCTGAGTAACTTTCAGAATTACTGAGGCTGTGGGAAACTGGAACACTGTGCACTGTTGATAGGTGTGTACACAAAATTAAGTTATCATTGGAAAGAGAATTTAAAAGCCCACTGTATGACATTGGCTACACAGCAGAAGTTAGCAATACAAAAATCCTATATTTAAAAAAGTCACAAAGAAGCAGCAACTTGTATTTTGTGGGAAATATTTTCTTAGAGAATAGAACCCTTTTTATCAATAGCTCTAAACCCTTTCCAAGAAATCGAAATTAGTAAAAAACTTGAAAATTTTTTCAGATATAGTTATATATTTAGTTCTCTATTCCTGCAGGCCAAAGAGTATGTCCATTATTGTCCCTTGAATGTATTTTATGTTAATAGTTTTAGATGGGTAAGTGAATAAAAAAATTAATGCAGATGATTTTAAAAATCCTACTACTCATCATGTCCATACAGCCACATTACTAATTTTGTAAGGGTTAAATTAAAAAAGAAGAAAAAACACAACTAAAATGTAGCTTATATAAAAAATATTACTCATATAAATAAAAAAAGTCAAACATACAACACTATTATATATTTTATAAGCATAACTAAGGACTTATCTCCAGTGTAATGAAGTGTAAAGGGGAAGGTTGGATAAAAAAGGAGGTCAGAGATAAAAGGGGGAAACAAACCAAAAAAACCAGACAAACAATAAATAGCTTTGGAATACTTGTCATGACCATATACCATGAACTGTTAGGAATGATTAACCTAATTCTCTGCACTTGACATCCAATGAGCAAACAAAATCCTTTCTTATGTAGCTATTGGCAGCAAAGGCAAACCTTTCTGTTCCTACTCTTACCCTCTTTTTATGTCATGTACTGCTTTTGTTCTAAATATTTCTACAGAACATTCATGCCATAAGGATTATTATAATTCAATTCAAAATATTAATAAAGCTGAAGTTGTGTGCAACAGATTGATTTCCTATTTGTTCAAGAAGAATCAAATTAGAAGGGCAGGCCAAATAGAACTTGGATAATTTAAGTTCAGTTCCATTAAAAAAAAATGAAAGGGAAGAAAAACAACGAGAAACAAACATTGATCTTTACCAAGCCTTTAAAACAGTATAAGCCTATACTGAAGTTTCTGCATAGTATAATACCCAGAAGGAATTCCTAAAAGTGTCATTTACCCAGATATCTGCCCAAAGTCCTATTCATCCTGACAACTATTCTCTCCAAAATTCATCTTCTTCGATTCTCTCAACAACTCTAACCTTTCTCTCTCACACCTTCTTCTCCAATTTTTGGGTTGTTTACTTTTTTCTCTTTCTAACAGATATTTTTCATTTTGACCTCTGCTCATTACCCTAATCAACAAAACACAAGGCTAGTGAGTAAAGTTCCAAGGGAAACTTTATAAATACTCACACAGGGCCAAATCACTGTGGAGCCAGATGTATTTCAGAATTCCTTTTAAGAATTTTTTGAAAAAAATGTGGTACATAAAAAACACCAAGGAGATGGGGCTGCACTAATATAATAAAAATTACATTATTTTTTTCTGAAAAAAATTTGATATTCACACTATGGGATAGACTCATGTCAGTTCAGGTCAAGTTTTGCCCACACATAAATTTAGATCAGGTCAAGTTTTAAAAACTTGTTTGTTACAGCTTTCTGAATTATGAAATTGAAAATTTGGGGAATGTGGTCCTGTACATCAATCAGTCTCAAGGGTCATGATCGTTAGTTAATTTGCGTAAAACTCATAGGTCATTGTATAGCTCATGGTCAACACCATAGTGAGTGTTGGCTATGTTCATTGTTAATAACAGTATATGCTTTTAGGGCCCTGGAAGACACATGCATTATTTCCTTTAATCCTTACATTCACTCTTTAGTTGGGTATTCTTATTTCCTTAAATGTGTGGACAAGGACAGTAATACTCATTACCTTACCCAGAAGCATCTGGGTAGTTTGTGGCCAAATTGAATTTCCATGTCAGGTATGTGATTAAAAGCACATGCCTTGAAATGCTTTTAATCATACATCACACTGCAACTTACAACCTTAAAGAATTGACTTCTGGTCAGAGATGATAGATTGAACACATATAGTTACCTATTCTTCTTCCTGAAACCTCACTAAAATAACAGCAGAGACAAATATAAAAATGCTTAATTCAGGGTGGTAGAGAGAAAATAACAAAATTTTGGAATCTCGAAAGCAGATGGAGAAATATATGTGATTAAATGGAGCCAAGGAAACCAAATCCTAGACCAAGAGCAACCCAATCTGCAATGCGGACTCCTCAAAAAACTCAAGAAATTACCCAATTAAGTCTCCCTGTAAGTGAGGATAAAATTGAGATTAAAAAAACAGGAAATATTGGTTAAAACTCTGTAGAAGGAGAAACAGAACCTCTAAAAAAATTAAAAGGAAATGCTAGAAATTCAAATCAATGAAGATAAATGAATACCTTTGATGGACTCATTAATAAGCTTGACACGGCTAAGGAAAGAATCAATGGGCTTGAATATAGGTGAATAGAAACTTCCCAAACTGAATAGAAAAAAATTAAAAAGACACAAAAGAATATCTAAGAACAGTGGGACAATTTCAAAAGACGAACATATGTGTAATTGTACATCAGAAGAGAAAGAATGGAGCAGAAATTACCCTTCAAATAATAATGGTCTGCAACTTTACCAAATTAGTGACAGATGGCAAACTACATATCCTGGAAATTCAGAGAAAACCAAAAAGAATAAATACCAAACAAATAAATAAACAGAAAAAAGCAAAAACAAAGTAACTACAAAAGTCATATTATATTGAAACTGCAGAAGATCAAAGATATAGGGAAAATTCTGAAAGAGACAGAAGAAAATAACTTACCTACAGAAGAAAAAGGATAAAAATTACACGTGACTTATCAAAATCATGCAAGCAGAAAGAGAGTGGTACCTTTTTTCCAGTACTTAAAGTGCTGGGGGGGAAAGACAAAACAAAACAAAACGAAAAACTACCAATCTAGAATTGTATATCCAGCTAAATTATTCTTCAAAACTAAAAAAGAATTAAGGACTTTCTTAAACAAACGAAAACTGAAGGAATTAATTTTCAACAAACTAAATTTACAAGAAGTGTTAAAAGAAGTTCTTCATGCAAGAAGAAAATGCTATAGGTCAGAAAGTTGAATCTACATACAAGAAGAAAAAAATAAAAGCACCAGAGAAGCAATAAATGAAGGCAAAATAGAAGCTCTTATTTTTCCCATTTTTAATTTATCTAAAAACTAACTGTTTAAAGGAGTAATAACAACAATGTATTGGGTTAGCATATAGATCATTAAAAATAAATGTCATCAATGTCACAAGAGATGTTTTCAATCACGTTCACCATATGTGAAGTGGTAAAATGTTACTTGAAGGTAGATTTAAATTCGTTTAAAATGTGTATTGTAAACTCTAATGCAACCACTAAAAACATTTTTAAAGAAGTATATAATTGATACACTAAAAGAGGAGATAAAATAGAATCATATATAATGCTTGTTTAAAGCCAGAGAAGGCATAAAACCGGGGAGAGGGGCAGAGAGATACAAAGAACAAATATACCAAACAGAAGAGAGTTACAAAGTAGGTAAATATTTAATCCATTGATATCACTAATCAATTTAATTGTGAATAAACAGACCAATTAAAAGACAGACTCTGAGCATGGGTAAATAAATAAGATCTACTATATATGTCTATGAGAGAGCTACTTGAAATATAAAGATGCACATAGGTCAAAAGTTAAGGAAGTGAAGGGATGCAGAAAGATATGCCATGCTAACCCTAATCCAAAGAATGCTGGCCTAGCAATGTGAATTTCAGAGATAGCCAATTTCAGAACAAGAGATTATCGAAGATACAGAACAGTATTGCATATAAAGCACCAGCCGTATGTCTAACATCATGACAGATTTTACTCACTTCCATTATCTCATTTATTCCACATGAAAGTTAAATTAGTGGGTGGCATTTACTCTGTGTTTGAATTTAAGGAAATTAATAGAATGCAAAAAAATGACATTGCATTGGTTTTCTTTTATGAAATAAATTACATTGAAACAGCAAACATAAAATCAGCATTTGAAAACCACAAATAAGAACTCAACATTCCATTATGTTTGTTAATCTTGTATTACACTGACTATTGTCAAATGAGCCTATTCATAACTGCTCACCCCATGACTCTTCCTAAGTAGGCCAGAGACTTAGGCAGGTGAGTGGTCAGCAGAACCTTTGACTGCAGCCAGGTGCCATGTGACCTTCTTGTCTCCTAGGTTATTTATGCCACACCGTCTCTGTCACGTGTAATCCTGGTTGCAATTTCTACTGCTTCCCAGTGTCTTACAGTTTTGCCCCATGGCTTGGCATTGTGTTTGGTATGTGCTTAGCACATGTCATCTACCTGCCAAGTTTGAGTTTGCTTCACTGAATGAGGCTCCTGCCTTGGTGTCCTGCTGTCATTTATTATCCACCAGCATCTCACCCTGCAGAGCAGAGCTTGAGGGAGCGTGGTGTCAGTGTTGCTGGGCTGGCTGGAATCCAGGGTCTTGTTGCCAGTTATCTGCAATTCCACTTAATAATAACGAGAGCTGATAGCGTTGCTGGCAAAACTGCTTGAGAAATCTATGGTCCATACACCAGTATTTCAGGCCACTGACTTCATTTATGGTTACATGACCCTCTTGATCACCAACCCCATATACTCCATTTACAAAACAGATAATACATTTGTTATTTGATCTGACGTGAAAAATGGCATGGTTTTTTATATCTTTACAATGATGAGATAGTTGGTGTCTTTTCATCAAGTGGAAATCTCAATTCATTAACTTATGCAAGAAACCAAAATATTAATGTGATATTATAAATATTATTCTTTAAAAATATCATCTATCAACTAGAGGAACTTAGCAAGTCAAATCTAGATTAAATATAAAAAAACAAAATAAAACAAGTAAATAATTTAACCCAGATATTAATGCCACAGGCCTCCTTCACACTCTTTGGCTTTGGAGGTTTATTTTATAAATATAGCTATAGTTAATACATTCATATATAGTTATGATCATATGCCAGGTACTCCTTTAAGCACTTCACAAGTATGAAATCATTTAATGCTTGTAAGAACTGTATGAATTAGTTACTATTATTATCCCCATTTTACTGATTAAGAAACTGAAGCACAAGAAGCTTAAAAAACATTGCAAAAGTCACACAGTGACAGGCAGAGGAGCTGCATACTCTGAGGTCATAATCACATTGTGTTATATTACTGGGCACACCATAGTGTATCCCCATTGCTAAATTGTGGTATTACTTCCAGTCAAACTCCTACTTTTATGGAAACTTTATTTCTTCTAGCAAATTATGGTAAAGATACCCTACATGTTTACTAATTGTAGAGGATTCAGACAAGGCCTAAGGGAGTCAATGTTGACCCAAACCAACAATTATGTGGGCAGTAAAGTTCAGTGACTGGCTCACAGAATCCAAATGAGATTTACAGCACTAAGAGGACAACCTAATTGGACAAACTAAAAACAATGGTAACAGTGCCAAAGGAGAGAGCCTGTATGGGCAAAGGACAACAGGCTGAGGATCACAAGTGAGAAGTTCTGATCCTTCTTTTATCCTGGAATGACTGTGTTATTTTACGAGTCAGAATATAATCCTATAGTTTCTGGAATCGAATAAACCAAGTCTCCAACCCAGGTCCCCCATTTCCTCCCTATGTTTCTTGTCTTTGAAGGGTAGGACATAGCTCTTCACTTCTTTTCTTCAGAGCAGACATGTTTTCTACTTTCTTTGTTTTTTTTTTTTAATTGCCTGACAACATCTAGCTGGAAAAGCCAAACTTAATTAAATGTATTTATTTATCCTGGCAGCCAATGAAATTCTAAGTACCTATATACTAGGAACTAGCTATGTTCTGGGAATATGAAGTGACAGACTGGGTTCCGATCTTCAAAAAGCTGGGTCTAGTGGGAAAGATAGAAGTTGAAATGTGCTGAGGTAGAGATAGGTCAAAATTATTAGAGGCTCACAGAGAAGAGTAGCACAGAGGAAGCTTTATAAAGATGATGTTTCTGCTGGCCTTGCACATAAGGGAACTGGATGGCCCAATAGGGAAATTAATATGGTCTGAAGATACACGGCTTGTGGAGGACTGGTGAAGGTGTAAGACATTTGGGGAGGAGGAGAATGGAGGAAGGAGTCCCATGGATTAGTAAGGTGGCAAGTTATTCATTGGGAAAGATGAGCTTATTAGTAGTCCTCAGGGTGTGCACAACCTCTGCATCATGTGGGAAATTGTCAGTAACACAGTTTTTCAGGACCCACACCAGACATACTGAACCAGAAACCTGGGGATAGGATCCAGAAACACATGATGTAACAGGCTCTCCAAATGCCTCTGATGCAGACCACATCACTGATAAAGAGTGAAAAGCAAAGCCCCTCGACACTCCCTCTTACATAAACCTTATTCTCTCACTTCCCAGCTGGCTCTCGCAACGTGTTCTTTCTGTGCCAAGTAAAGACTAGCCATAGAACCCCAATCCTTACTAAGCATGAGGAAATTTGAATCGAATTATAAGTCTGGAAACTGAGAATTTCTAGGAAGAAAAATTAGGAAGCAAAACCAAAACAAATTCTACCTGCTGACCCTTAGTATTTTGGAGGTTTTAAGCACTCAGACACATTGCACAGGCATGCTTTTATTCACCTTGGTTTATGTTTCAAAATTGAGTGTGGTTAGTGGTATTTTCTCCATACTCTCGATTCAGAAACAAGTGCACCACCTTCCTGTCAAATGCATTGAATTCCGCCGGCAGGACTAAGCGCAAGAAAACTCCCGATGTTAGAGGTCATAGTGTTGATGAAAGCACTAGCAACATAATGTCTGTCCGCACAGAGGGCGTAATAACACAGAGCTCCATGGAACAGGCCCATTTAGACAGTGTCATTGCACAGAGTACTATCTACTAGTAAGCAAGGTGAGGAAATAGGAAGCAGAAATATTTAGACATTAACGAAGGTTGCTAGTTAAGGATGAACTTGATGTTATAGTGTGTTAATTAGGAGAAGTAATTTTTTTTTACCTTGTCATTCTTCTTTTTTTAACTGTAAAACTTATTGGGGTGACATTGGTTAGCAAAAATTACATAGATCCCAGGTGTACTGTTCTACAGTGCATCGTCTATGTGTTGCATTATGTGTTCACAAGAGTCAGTTCTCTTTCCATCACCTGCAATCCTGTGTAGGTTAAGTTATTTTTTTAAAAGATAAATGCCACTAAAGATGTTTTGCATGTTTTAGCACCTTTTGGTTCCTCTGAAGTAAACACATGGAAAGAGTAATTAATAGTCATTATGAAGGGTTAGGCAGTGGTTTTGAGCCTATTAATTGGGTTGTAATTTCAACAATACAAAGTACAATTGACAGTATGGTGAAACCTTGGAGAAGGATGCTAGGAGGACTGTGGTTTTAATAGGCTGAAGGAGAAAGTGATGATGCAAAAAGTAAGGGCAGAGATAATGCCTGATATTCATGCCTCCAATAATAGTAAAAATATATTAAATGAATTTTATGATGCAAATACATTTGCAAATATGGAAAATTATGTTTCTTATTCAAAGAGTGTTATGAGGCATGAAGCTCCAAAAGAATATTACCGAAAACAAGGTAATAAGGAGAGAATGTGGGAGTCAATGTGAATCTGGGCAATAAAATTCTCATCAGTATTTAACTCTGTAAATCTCATTTTGCTTCTCTGAGCAAGTCATGAAACAGCACTGTCCCAATGAATTGTTAGGTTTTGGTCAAAAGTAAAATTGTTTATGCAACATCTAATTGCTCTATAGCTAGTGGACAGCATTTTTTTACTCAGTGGACCGAGAGATTCATTGAAGTATCAGGCATTCCATCTCTTGCTTGGTTCTCAACTTATTCATCATATCAACAAAGAATTTAACTATATCCTTTGCCCATTCTGTGATGTGGGACATGGACTCTAGCTGTAATGCCTCTGCAGGAAATGATTCTCAGCAGGAAGCCACATCTATAACTTATCCCAAGGATAGTCTTTTGATCATATAACTACTAAATGATGAAGTTTAGCAAATTTTTTGTAAAAGCATACTAAAACTGAAGTTTAATGCCAACTTCTTTTATCTTTTTTTTGTAAGTACTATTAAGAATGCCTTTGCATGTACTGTGTTTTATGGAATATTTTCTGTAAAATCACCACTGAATCCAACACTGGTTCATTTAAGGAAACCCCCTCCTTTCAAAAAACTAAAAACATCAAGTACAAACATTTAAAATCTTTTGCTTTGAAAAAAATTATATTCTGGGTCTAGAACAGTCCTGAATCTCTTTTGTTTTATTTTCTGCATGTTGAAGTGACCTTTTATAAATCCTACACTTTCTTAAAGTGGTCTTTCTTTTCCTTTAGTAAGAAGCTTGAAGAAGAGCTAAGGAAATATATTCCAGACCTTTTAATCTCTTTTCTCCTCTATCCAAAGCAGTCAGTGATGCATCATTATTTTTTGTTTTGAAATGTCCTTCAATTTCTTCATGTCCATTACTCTTGAGGGAAAGGAAGTATAACATTTTCCTTTTATATGCTCCACACCACCTCTCCTAAGCTTGAACATCAAAAATTGCTCATTGAATGTAAACATAATTCACTTAGCTAGCTCTAATTTCAATAAGGTGTTTCACTCAGTATGAATCTCCTTTGGGCATTAAAAAATAATAGAGGCTGCCTTAGGAGGCAGTCATTTAAGAAGAGGGCATTCAGTCCCCAGTACCTCATACTTTTTTACCTTCGAATCCAGAACATAATTTTTTACCTCAAGGAAAGTGATTTTATGGAAGGGCTGTCCAAAATCCCCAGGTTACTTTTTGTATTTCCAAAGCCTTTTCATTGGCTCCAAGTGATTTTTTTCCCTTGAGGATGAGGCATTCAAAGACATCAGGTAAGAAAGATAAGACTCAGTACGTTATTGAAGCTATTGGAGCTCACTCTTTGCAAAGGACAAAATACATACACCTGAAAAATGAAAACAGCAATAGAGTGATTTCCGGGGCCAACAAATGTAGTCGGGGTTTCTGGCAGTGAGGGCGCAAAGGACAGTATGTTTGAAATCATTTGTGTTCACCGTGCCTTTGTAGTCCAGTGACTGCCTGTGCTTAGGAAGATAAGGGACATGGAGAGCTAACAATTTTCTGTTTAAGAATGTGAGAAACTAAAGTAAAATAGGTAGGACCTTCATGTCCAGCAGCAGTGGTAGCTGGAAAGTTTGTTGAAGTCGAGCTGCTGATAAGCCCAGAATAGAAATATGGCCAATCCTCTGATCTTCCAACAAGCACTTTCCTGAAAATGATCTTTCTGAGGTCAATTTTCTCAATTCTCACATTTCAAAGGCATTTTTCTCTGTCCTAATTCTCCTTGACTTTTCATAGCGGTGGACACACTGTTCATGATAGTCTCTAATTTGACATCCAGGCACATATGTTCTTCTGTTCTCTTTTTGCTTACTACTCTTTTCAGAGAAAAGGGGCTGGAGGCTAAAGAAGACTAGGTCCATCACGGATCTACTTCTGAGTAGCTCTGTGTGCTGCAAGGAGAGTGAGAGAAAAAGAAATGTGTTACTAGGAGAGGTCAAGGACACTCTGCAGAAGAAATTCTGAGCAAGTCACTGTTTTCCATCTATGTATAGGAGGGATGAGGAGTAAAAGTTAGGTAGGGAAATGTACATAGATGCTAGACTCCACTAAGGGAAGTACTGGAAGTAAAAAATAAAAGAACTAACACTGGGCAAGCAACTTTGTGCTGACCACCTCACTCATTCATTATATAAGGAAAAATTGACAAACTACATCAAAATACAACACGTCTCCTCATTAAAGGACACCATTGAGAAAATAAACAGGCAATCCGAAAAGCTGGAAGAAAAATTGCAAAACACATAATTGGGACATAATTGTGTCATTTTACTACTGTAGAATCACTTAGGTAGGAATTATAATTTCCCCTTTCCCAAAAGATGAAAGAACCTCAGGAAGTTCTAATTTTTCCAATAAATTTTTTGAAAAATTTTAAATATCAGTAAAGTTGAAAGAATTTCACAGTAAACATTCATGTATCTACCACCTAAATTCTATTATATTAACATTTTATTATACTCATTTTACTACATCTTACTTTTTATGTAGTTCAAAGTAAATTTCAGTCATCCCTATACTTTTCCCCAAATACCTCAGGATCTATGTCACTAACTGGAATTCAGTATTTGCTTGGAGTTCTGTTGGTTTTGACATAAGACATACACATAAACATTCAGACATACAATGAAATGAATTGCACAAAACTTACATGTTGATTCACTGAGTGTCAACAAATGCAAACATACCTGTGTAGCCCACCTGTGATTGAGATACAGAACACAGGTGTCATCATCATGTCCATCACACATCATCACAGTCATTCCCTACCCATCCTCCAGAAGGCAGCCATTGCTCTGCTACTTTTTCATGATAATTTAATTTTGCCTGTTTGGATGTTCTTATAAATGGAATCAAAGAGTATGTACTCTTTCCTCAAGACTTCTTCTACTCAGCATCATTATTTAGAGATCTATCCATGTTGTTAGTATATTAGTATTTTTTTTATTGTTGAGTAGTCATTCATCCTATTATTAGACCACAGTCTGTTTATTCATTAGCCTGTTAATGGACACCTAAGCTTTTTGCAGTTGTAGGTTATTATAAATGCAACTTCTATAACATTATCATATAAATCTTTTTATGAAAATATATTTTTATCTTTCTTGTGTAAATACCTGAGAATGGAATTGCTGTGAGCTATTTCTCTGGGGCGGCTGCACCATTATGTATTCCTACCAACAATATTTGGGAATTGCAGTTGCTCCACATCCTTACCAAAATTGGTTTGGTCAGTCTTTTAATGTTAGTCACTCTGCTTGCATTCATAGTACTTCTTCGTTGTGGTTTTAGCTTGCATTTCCTGGTGACTAATGATTTTGAGTATTTTTTTCATGTTCTTATTTTCCATTCATGTATCTTTTTTATGGTTAAGTTTGTTGAAATATTTTGCCCATTTTAAAATTGTGTTCTGGACATTTCAGTATTAAATTGTAGAATCATTTATATCCTGGATACCTGTTCTTTATCACATGTATGTTTCACAGATATTTTATGTGACTCTGTCATTTGCCTATGCATTTTCTTAACAGTGTCTTTTGACAAACAGAAGATTTTAATTTTGATGTATTTTAATTTATGAACGTTTTTCTTTACGATTATTATTTTATATGATCTAAGAAACTTTTGTCTACCTCCAAGTTATACAGATATTCCTCTCTATTTTTCTCTAAAGTTTTTAGATTTTGTAGATGGGTCAATGTTCAACTTAATTATTGTGCATGATGTGAGGTAGGTGTTGGTTATTTTTTCCATGTGGATATCCAGCATTCTGGTATCCTTTGTTGTAAAGACTTTGTTTCATTGCTTTGGTTCTTCTCAGAGACTTTTAAGTAAATTACCCAAAATTTCACAGCTAGTAGCCCAGGAAACAAAAATCCAAAATCATGTTTGATTGAAAAAGGCCATTTATGTTAATTCCCTAAATTCTGTAGCTAATGAAAAAATATTACTAATAAAAGTAGCCAAAAATTAAGTCACTGTGCTATATCTTAACATAGGTCATTTCATTTAATTTTCAAATCAACTCTTAAATAAACATTCTATTACTTCCACTTAGAGATAAGGAACCAAACTTAGAGTGGTGAAATAGTTTGCTTAAGTCACACAGCTCATAAGTGACAAAATCAAAATTTGAATACAAGTCTATCTGGGTCTTCAAACTGCCCTCTTGATCTGTGGGCTATATTGCCCTATAATGAAGATCAACGTGCCAATCAGGCATTTTACTTGGTGGAAAGAGATTTAACGTTAGCTAGGATTATTTCTGCTGTTATACCTAGAAACAGGCATATTTGAACCTACAGGCATATGTTACCTTGAGAAAAATAGAAATTTCAAATCAATACTTCTTTAAATGATATCTTGATGTCTTTAATGACTTATATTTTTATCCTTTACTCTATATTGCATTGACAGTATTTGAATAAAGCTACTTGAAAAATGGGATTTAAAATAATGTCACAGTCAGTAAGTATAGAAAGCTGAGTTTTAAAATTCTTTTTTTCTTATCAGTAGAAACAGAGCAGTCCTTTCAATCTTCTGAAATATTTTCTATAACAAGAGCTCTGATCTCAAATAAGATTTTCTTAGTTTCAGGAAGTCTGAAAAAAGAGATTATGATTCAGAGTACTACAGGGTAAAAACTATTTGTTCAGGGACTATTTGGTCATTATATTCAGTGTTTTAACAACAACCTAAAGAAAAGGGTTCTAACTCAATATGTGTGAGATTTATTGCAAGCATATTAGTAAGAACTGTACCTACTGTTTTGCAAAAAGATGTGAAAAATCGAGGTTCCATGCTATATTTTCTTACATATAATTTAGCAGTGACTTAAAATTGCTTTTATATATATAAAAAATGACAATGATATTTTCTCAAATGGACTCTAATGTAAGAGTTTTGTTCCTTAAATAATAAAGGAAAATTGAACATTGGAGGAATACTATATTTCCTCCTGCATTATTAAGAACAGGCACTACTGGCTCTAATAGAAGTAAACAGAGATTTTTCTTATTGTTTTCTACTGTTTGTTTGTTCATGCCTTCTACAGCTCTGTATTAGTGCAGGCACAGTCCCTCACTGACATTTGCGGGACTCCAGTGACCTCGTTTCTGTGTTTGAGCCCACATTGCTATTTCTGTGTTCACATGGAATTAAAAAAATAATAACAATGCAACTTTTTAAGTATCTGCTTTCTAAGGATTATATCTTAGGAAATATATATATATTCATACATCTATTTTGTAAGGAGCTCTCTACAGCCATGTTGCCTACTTTATGAAATTGAGGTGAGAATCAAACAAAATTTCTGAATAATTATATATTTGTGAAGTATCAGGGGTGGCTTCCACTGCTAAACAAGAATTGCTCTTTAATTTTATTTAGTGCTGTATCATCTATCCAACAAAATTTATAGGAGCTAATAGTGATATCTATGAAAATTGTACAGTATATTTAAAAGATTTTCTTTAAAATTATGAAGAGTTAAAGACAAATATACCTTAAAAATTTTAAAGGAAGTTAGCAATGATGAGTAGGTGGAATTTCTAGAATTTTAAATATTTCTATTTTCACATTAAAATAAATATTAAATAAAATATAAAATAGATGCCATTGACTCAGAGATTCTTGTATTTTTTCTGTGTCTCTACTGACTGTGTGTCTTATATTTAATTTACCTTAAGCACAAAATAGTATCACTAATATTCTGAATATTAAGGTGCATTTAAATGTTATCATGTTGCCCTAATTTTAAATACTGGCTACATTATAAGTGTATTTTTATGAAATTCTCATTGTTTTTGTTTTCCCCAGGTTAGTGAGAAGACAAAATTCCATTAACAGAAATTTATTTTACAGTAAACCCTAAGATTACATATCTATTCTATCAAGTAAAAGATTACAGTTTTAGCCAAGGTCAGACAGACAATTCTATATATAAGTGAGATGGTGACTGAGATTTGAGATGAGTTAGGATTTAGTTTGAGAATCATTCGGATCCATTTATTGAGTTGCTACCACATGAACATGCTATTATGTTTGCTTGAAAAAGTTGCAAAAAAATTTAAAGACAATTCCTATCCTTGGGGATTTTACAATCTGATAGTAAGGACAAGAAAAATGAATAAATCTTAAACACACAAACACACACACACACACACACACACACACACACACACACCAAGATACACATAGCAATATGTTTCAAATAAAAGGGACAGCAAAGACATAGTTTGCAACTGAAGTCTAGAAATTTTGTCACTAGTTCTATTTCAGCACCATTTTATTTTCATAGTTAAATATTTTTATTCTGTTTAATTCCCCCAGATATTCTATATGATCCACAATTAGATAAAATGGTGTTATTTATTTAGGACAAATATAGTTGAAAAAACTATGTGGAGGAAAAATTTTTGTAGGGAAAAGGAATTTGAAAGCAAAAGGGACATCGGAGTCCAAAATGGATACTCTGAGGTTTAAACATGTGCTATTGGTGAGTAAAAAACTGTTGTTATGAGCCATGTAGAAGGCAGTAAAAGGAGATCTAATCAAGTTTGCCATTTAGAAGTCTAAATAAAGCAGCTGCACAAGAAGTAACCCATCTATTCTCAGTACTCAGCAAAAGAATAATATTTTCTATCTATTCTGAAGAAAAGAACATAGGAAAGAGTCAACATTCTCAATACATCATTTCATAAACACAACAAATTTCATAAGATTGTTTTTTTAAGACATTGCTTCAGCCAGGCTATTGGTTTAGTATCAACAGTTGTGTTGTGTAATTTTAGACCAGTCCTTTCAAAGCTTTAGTTGCTTCATGTGCACACTGAGAGAATTAGATTGATTGGATGATTTAGGGAAGAAATTTTAGCTTAATGTTCCAAGGGGAGTTGAAGTCACTGGTGTGAAAGATGGCAAAGTAGATCCAGGGGGAGAGATTCTGAGTTCGATCATATGTAAGTGGACATCCTTGTAGGAACTTAAGGAGTCAGTTGGAAACAAAAGAGCACAGAAGCATCAGGGCTAAAAAGTATTTGTGGGTTAGTGTCACAAATTAGAGCTATGAGAAAAATAATTTCTCCTGGAAGGAATATATGGGAGAAACACCAACTCATAAGTATGAATGTGCCCATCTATAAGAAATGGCAGGGTTAAGCGATTAAAGAAGAGCTAACAAGAGTGACAGAAAAATACAGAGTTCAGAAATTTAAAGCAGATATAATGATAAATGATGATTTTTATGAATTGTAATAAAAATGTATTGAGAATAAGATACATTAATATGATAAAGTGCAATTAATGAATGCAAATTTAATAAAGAGTTTTTATTAGATAAGTAATTATAGATACAAGGTAACATGTTCTTTTAAAATACTAGGAAAACAGTTATTGCTCTAAATCTTTTTACATTCTGTGAAAAGGAATGAAGTAAGTAAAAATATACAGAGTAAGTTAGATTATCGTAAATGTTAAAAGTCAAAGTTTCCTGATCCTTTGAAAAAAAGGTTATACCTCACTAGCAGATCCATGGTGGGATTCATTAAAGTAGAAAAATTCAAAATTACCCCCCAAAACCAAAGGGTCAGGATTAGAGCAGAGAGGAAGAGACAAGTGTTTTTGAGCATCGGAAACAGCACGGGCAAAGCCTTGGAAGTGGGGAAGTCTAGGACTTTGGGGAACTAGCTAGTGACTACGTTAGTCACATAGGGTATTGGAGTATATATACAAGTTGAGACCCTAAATGGTGCTGTACAAAAAGTTCTATTTAATTTTGTTGGATTATAAGAAGCGACTGAAGGTTTGTGAGTCAGTAAGTGAAATGATCAGAGCAATTCTGCAGGAAGATGCATCCCTCAGTAATGGGTAGGACAAAGTCGAGTGGGATTTGAGTGGGGCGAGTCTGGGATGGGCGCTTGCAGTAGGAAGTCTCGTTAGGGATGTTGTGATGGTAATAGAAAGCTGCATACAGGACGGCTAGCAAACTTGGCCGGCAAGTGCATGTCAGTTTGTAGCTGTTGGAAAATGACAGTATGACCTAAGGCTAATTCCCTATCTCCAGTGCCATCTTTCTTACTTAGTAAAAATGGATTATGCTGTTGTGCTTCCACCTGTCTCAGAGATGCTGTCAGAATTGATTGTACATATTTCCCCAAAGTAATCTAAAGTGCTTTAATTCTTTGGAACCGGACACTATGTAAATACAATTATTCATTATGTATAAAAGAGGAATACAGAATGATGGATGTGCCAAGCCAACCCAAGAGAACTGTTTAAGAATATTGAGAGAGAAAGAAGCGAGATAATCAATACTGTATTTAATGTGGAGAGCTAAAGACACTGATAGAATACTGAATGAAAAGGAAATAGAAGAGGATAATGCATTTAGGAGTTAAGACTGATGAAAGAGGGCTATGTAATGTTAAATAATTTCAAGAGAAGAAGTGACTATGTTAGGTTTGCTGTTCAATATTAAGAAATCACAAGAAAAAGTTTAAAATAAAAATTAGAGGCCATTTGTAGCATCTATAAAAAGAGACGGGAACATTACGCAGTTAGGTGTCCATTCTGAATTTTATACCAAAGATGATAAACACTTCCATGTACAGTGGCATTATAGAAGAGTATTGTATTTCAAAGACAATCACTAGAGTTCTGGAGTTCAAATGACTAGAATGCAAAAGAATGAGTATTATTACAGGTTACTGTGGGACTGATATTAGAAAGGTAAACACTTGGAGTGTCCAGAAAAACTACTTTAGTGTTGTTTTTAGCTGACACCTATATTGATAACCATGGAAACAAAGAAAGAAATTCAACAAAATTTAGACTTTGAAACTTCCGTTAACTTTATTTTTCCTAGCATGATTACAAACCAGATGGAACAAATATTTTTCATAAAGTCTATGATAAAATTATAGAAAATAGTGCATTATTTATCATAAAGTAAGCTGTGCCACAGTTTGACAACTAATGATGTGGCTGGGGGCAGAGAGGAGGCTCTGTTTTGAAGTATGATGTTAATGATGTTGGTCTCTTTGGCCTTCGCACTATCGGAACCATACACCCCAACCGCTTGCACTCATTCTCACCAAGCATGTCTTTAAAGCCTTTTCTTTTCTCAGCTGCTAATGTCCTTAGATTGAACTCATGAATATTGAAGAACATTTTAGAATCATAGGAAGGAAACTATGACAGTGAAAGGGGGACTAGCGCTATTGCTCTGAGTGTGAGAAATGTCCCTCCTGTTTTCTCGGACTGTTGAACTTGATGACTCCAGCCAAAGAAAGAAGAGAGTGTTAGGCTGAGACGGCCAATGTTGGGAGAAGACTTGTCTGACTTTGGAATTCTGCAATCAGCAAAGTATTGTCAAGGGATCCCCTTACTAGTGCTTCTAAGAATGGTGTCAGTATAATTACTCAAAAATGCAGGGGCATTTTACTGAGGGTTAGGACTCAGTGGGGGTGTGAAATAATCAAGTCCATGATTTTCAAACGAAGTTCTGTGAGATACTAGTGTTTCTTAGACTTCCTTCTTGACCAAATGCAGGAGGTAAGAGGCCAAGTTAGAGGACCTCTAGTTCTCTACTCTGCTTCTATCACACCAACTCTGCGTTTACCTGTTTTATGTACTGGAGTTCCAGATATCATTACATTGAGGAATAAGATTCTACTCTTCAAAAGTGTGTTCTTTTTGAGATAAAAGTAACTGAGATTCAAAGAGTCAAAGTGACTCACCTAAGTTCCACAGGTCTCCCATTCCAGGGTGCCACCACAGTGTCATCATGTTCTTTTGGGAAGAGTACCAAGTGGGCTTTATTTCAGAGCCCAGGTTCAAGAAACAGACTAAATGAAGACTTAGCATGTCTTATGTGTTACCCAGCCCTGCATTCCACTGATGTGACGTTCCAGTCTCACTTTTGTGTGCTGGTGAGCTGCCACATACACTAAGGAGATCTCCCATTTACTTTGTGTGAATTGGCATTTGCTTTAGTAGATTTTTACAATCTGCTGGAAGGAAGATTTCTTACAATCAATTTGGAATGGCACTGCCTTTTTCTTACCCTATTGTATGACAATCCACTCTGTCTACATGACGCTTGGAGGATGCTTCTGGGATTGGAGAATGTGAATGGGATTGAAAAGTTTATGAACCAGGGCATATCACAAAACTGAAGAAAGAGGCTAATTATGGCACTCAGCGCTACAGGGAACACTAATGAGATCAAACTAATACAAGATGTTTCTTGAGAGCAAGTGACATTAGCTTGCGTGGCAGCCTCAAAAAGACTGTGGAATTACACTTTGTGATGTAAAAATCTTTATCCCACCCACCAGTAGTGAAAAATATATACCCAACAGATGGATGAGCTTCATGTTTTTGCTCTACCTAATTTTCTCTTTGTCTGAATAAAGACAAATGCAATACTATTGAAAAGAGATCTAGATTTATGTATTTGACAGTAATAGCACTAGACATTTAGGTTCCTTGTTTTTTCAGTGCCAATAAAAGCCCCCTCCCTCTCTGTGGAGAAATTGATTCATATAGCATAATCTGTTTTACCACTTAGCTCACAACTCACACATTCCAAGTAATTCTTCAGTAAGATATTAAATTCTCTTTTTACTTGCAGCCTCACACTCACATTAAGATGTCATTGGCTTTTTTTTTCTATGAACCAATAGATGAATGTGCCAGGTGAGAAATGCAAAATGAGGATGTCATTTCAATCTGGGACAAAGAGAGAGCAAGTGTTGGTCAGGGACAAAATTATTCAGTGCACCAATCTGTAATTTGTGTTTAAGACAAACTCTGACACAATTCTGTGTTAATAGCATGTTCTATTTTTCTTTTTTTTTTTTTTTTGTAAGAACATTAATTATTTTCTCTGGAGACTTCATTAAAGATTTAAGAGAATTGATAATCTTTTTTTAAATCAAGTGAGGAATATACTTGAAAATGCATAATTTATAATAAATAAGCATCAACACTTTAAACAGCCATAGGAGAAGTTCACCAGGACCTGTTCACTTTTTAGCTTGAATACATTTTAGTGAATAGCCATATTTCTTATTATAGCACATATTTCAAAGCATGAAATAAAATGATACACACTCATACAGGTATATTTTAATGTGGTAATAAAAATTAAATGGAACCAACTAAATTTATTTGGTGGGGAGCCTTGACTATTTTACTGTGTTATTTATTTAAACTGTCATCTTATTTCTACAGTAGGACAAAGATGAGGCAATTGGATACTTCTGTTAGGGTTCACAGTTTTAGCAGTGGAATTACTGACATTAATGGCAGAGATCCGTGAGATTTTTTAGTACTACAAATTTGACAACAAAATTCTAAGAGGATTCCCAATTTGGCTTAATCAGTAGAGATTATTACATTACAGTGCCAACTGCTTTGAGCAAGTATCAAAAACACTTCTAACAACACAGAGGTGCCAGTAATGTGTTATAGCTAACTAATGACTACCTCACCCAAGTAGAGCCAGTATGGAATGAGGTTATTTGTATTTCATGTCTATTTTCTTACTATTCTCAAACCACATGTCTATGAGACTTCTCAGAGTTGAATTCTGTGAGAGCAATATTACCTTTTAGGGGGATAGTGGACTATTGAAAAATTGCCCTGAAATTGACATTTAAAAAAAAGGAAACAGATAAATCACCTTAAAGGCTTATTATCATGTAATTAGTGACCAATTCTTCAACACCTGTGAGTCTCAGCATGCTCAACAACAATATAGGCATATTTTACTTTCTATTTTCTCAGGTCCCAATGCTGTTATGATGATTAACTATGATGACAAAGGTGAAAGTATTTTGTAAACTGTGATGCAAGAGACAAATGACCATGATTATATTTTTATAAACCTATGCTTCTAGTCATCTTACAAACACAGTTTTATTAATTAAAAATTCACCATTTGAAATTGACTGTGGTTATATATAGTTTTGACATCATGTTTAATTGAATGTACTTTTTTCTGTTGATTTTACTGGACTTCTATTAGTTTGAATCCATTCCAAGTAAAACTTTATATACACTTGAAGTCAGTGTTTCAATTAGTTAATGTCTGGAAGAAGAGCAATCGGGATTGGGTAAAGCTAACGATCACTGAGCTCCAGGTATCAACACTTAACGATTGTTTTTCTTTGGGCTTTGGCTCTTCCTTTACCTTCTTTATTTTCTCTCTCTAGAGCCTTCCTGTCTTTACTCCTGTTTTCTGCTCCCTAATTCTTACCCTTCTTTCTCAACTTCTACTCTTCAGTTTTTCCTGTTTCATTTTGCTAACTTCTCCTTGGGTATATAGTTATTAGAGAAGAAAATTCATGACATTGCCTAAAATGGATTATTTTAATTTTTTGACTGTCCTTTATTATTGAAAATTCTGAAATTTTCAAAATAGGGAATATATTTATGCCAAATTCCTTGAATATTTTTACATATTCAATAGACATTTAAACAGGTCCCCAAAAGTAAGTAGTCTTACAAAGATCACTGAGACTTTTAGGGACATGCAACAATTTGCCAAACTTTTGTGAAAAAGCTATTTGTTCAAAATATAGCTTTTACTGTGAACCACAAGTATGGTTCCTTCATGTGTTTCCACTGAGTTGTGAGCAACTAGACAGCAGGATCTGGGCCTAATTCATAGTTATATCCCTAGTGCCTAGCTTAGAGCTCTGAGTAACTAAGAAAAATGGAAAACTGACAGATTTGGTAAACCTCAGCTAGTGTTTTTAAACAGCGGTGAGTTTGCACTAACTGTCAAGAAAGGCTCAATTGCTACATGGAGTTCAGATTTTTTGTATGGAGCAAACCACACACACACACACACACACACACACACACACACACACACACACACAATTTTATTTTTAAAAATTCGGTAGTACAGACCTAGGCAGTTGTGAGGAATACAAATACAAAGATGTCTAAAATAAAACCAATCATTGACAAAGAGTATATAATGTCTAGGGGATGAAGTAATGAATTCTATAATGAAACGTGCAATATTGGTCCACAAAATCCCTCATTATCTGACCCTTCATTTCTTCTCTGTATTAGTTTTTGCCATGCCCCTTTACTCTATGCGCCAGATGTTCTCAATTGGAACTTCTCAAACTGCGTTGAAGAACCAGTTGCTTTTGTTTGTTTATTTCTAACCCATGGTGGAGGAGTTCATGGTGCTGCTGCCTATGACTAGGACACTGCTCGTGCCACAGGTGACTTGCTACAATAGTTCAATAATATCAGAACTCATCTGTACCATACTTAAGGCAACAATAACTCTGATGATGCTTTGATGTCACTGCAGGATAAACTTTCCATGAAAGTTTCTACACATTTAAGCCTAATTTCTAAATTTATCTCTTGTAGACAATCTGCCAGCAAATTGATGGATTATGGTTTTAAGTAACTCTCTTTTAAATTATTTGCAGTTTGCAAACCAATGGCACCTTCTGTCATTTCACTTGTGATTTTTCCTTCCTGGAATGACCCTGACTTCTCTTGACTAACCTCTAACTTACTGACAAAACTCAGTACCTCAAGTGACCTCCTTCAGAAAGCCTTCCAAGACTGTGATGCAAAGCCTCATTACTGTGCTCTCCCTGCATATATCACAGCACTCATTACTTGCATTTAAGCATGTGGCTTTATTTTTCTGAGTATGAACTCCTTAAAGTAAAGGCCTATCTTTTCTCTCCAGTGCCTAAAAGTGCCTGGTCATCATCATCAACATTTAATATCTAATTCCTGAATAAATGAATCACCAAGTGAACCAAAGGGCACATAAATGGCTCTGGCAACACAAAATAGGGAGATGCTAATTCTGGTTGAAGGAACTGTAGAAGATTTCACTAGAGAAGCAGTTTATAAACTACCCCTAGGAAGAAGAGGAAATCGACAGGCACAGGAAGGAGTGACATACACTTCTGGTCCAAGATGGCAGCAAAGGAAGACCTTGAATTCACCTACTTTCATGAACACATTGAATCTGCAACAACAGAGAGCAGTTCGCCTGAAGGAGAACTGAGGGCTGACTGACAGCTTCTGCACAGCAGTCTAGAGGAAGAACACAGAGAAATGGGGTAACATGGGAACCCTATCCTCCACTGACCTGCAATAGGGAGGGATCACAGAAGGGCCTGCGTACAGACTCACCTACACTGGCCACAGGGAAAAACAGTAGTTTAAAGGGCACCTAGACAATACAGGAAGGAAATTTACTTACTAATCCTAGAGCATCTCTCCAATGGAAGGGAACTCTCTCTGTGTGTGTTGGAGGCATTGAATAGCACCATTTGTGGCCTTCACCCCTGCCCCCACCTCTGCCTTGATTGCAAGGGGCCAGAACATGATCCAGAAGCTCCAGCTAGCCAACCAAGTCACTCATATTGTGCACCAGACCCCAGGCCCACACCAGCTCCAAGGCTCATTCCCGGTACTCCCCACAGCCCTCCCCCTTTCCAACTACGACTCCTGTAGACCTGCCAAATTGGCCCCAGCAAGGCTGGCCCCAGGGACTTCCCATGGTCTTTGTCCACTCCAGCTTCAGCTCTAGCTGGCACATGCACTCTGCAAGGAAGCTCCTACACAAGGCCACTCCTTCAAGATCAGGAGCAGTCAAAGTTTCATCCAATTTATAGAAACGAAGAGAGACAACCAAAATAAAGAGATAAAGAGATATGTTCCAATGAAAGAGCAGGACAAAACCCCAGAGGAAAAAGCAAAAGCAAATAAAACCAAAAAAAAAAAAAAATAAGGCAAAAGGAGACAATCTACAAGACCAAGTGTTCAAAACACTTGTTATAAGGAAGGGACGAGGTATTTTAGGCTGAAGTGAAAAGACAAAAAAAAGAGGCATTGATCACGTTACGATCAAGAAACTGTGATTTATGTGACTTCAGTGTTAATCCTCTGGAAGATAAAACTGGAGAGAAATCTGGAAGGGGGCATTTGGACTTGTAAGATATTGTGAAATCATTAAAGATTTGGCGTGTTTTGAAAAGATTCATTTATGTATTCAGTTCAAATCTCCTAAGCAACAACTCAATGCTCTATAGTATGTTTTGTCTCACCCCTAAAACATAATCTTCATCCTCAGATAGTGGAATTGTCAGATAAGCCATGACATAACCTATCTCAAGATTTTTGGTAATAATTAAATTATTTGACATGTAAAAAGCAGTTAAAACAATGCTTGGCACATTGCAAACACTGAATAAATGTTAGAAATAATAATCTGCCTACCTGAGTTTTTTCCCTTAATTTTATCAATAAATTCACAGCATTCTTAATGTCAGGTATGTGTATCCAATACAATAAGACATTGAATTTGTTTTGTTTGCCTCTTTTAGAAGTAGTTTAGAGCCAGTGTATCTGTCCCAACAGAATCTGAGTACAAATTGTGTTTTCCAGTAAGAGCTAACATATTGAGAGCAGATTATATGCCAATTTAGGGTTTTACATACATTATCTCTACTATTTAATCCTCACCACATTATGAGTTAGATACTATTATCCTCTTTTTAAAGATGAGGAAACTAAAGCTTCAAGGGTTTAAGTAATTTGTCCAAAGAAATATGAGCACAGGTCTGTCCCCAGAAATCAAGCTCTTAACCATGATATCTTACAGCTATTTATACAGAAATACATTTTAGATATTTTGCAGTGTTGTAATGTATTAGATGATTACTCACGTCTGCGTTTCTCTCATACGTCCCTCATGCTTTGCTCTCTTTCAAATGTATTTTCTTACTAATGACAACAGTTGTTTTTTTTATTTTCAGATTCAGGTTCTGGGGGTTCTGAAAGCTGTTCATGTGGATGGGCACAAAAAATGGGTTTTGGAATTTCTATTTTAACAATCTTTTCCTTCTGGGTATAATTAGTTTTTCTCTTTATTGAATTAAGAGTGATATAAAGTTAACATCATTCACATGTCATTTTAACAACTTGTTTATTTTATCTTCTTACTAACTCAGGGTTATAATTTCTTAAAAATATAGTAAACCTTAAGTCCTTTATTGAAATAAGTTTTAGTTTCACCCCAAAGGAGACTTCAGACTTGTCACCATAGAAGTTCTCTAAGACTAGCACACATAATGGGATGTTTATAATTATACCTCAAAAATAAAATGGGCATTTCTGCTTTTATTTTCCTGTAATAAACCATTTACTTAAATATTACATTTTTCTATGTCATTTGTGAAAAAGCTCAAGTGCTGTATTTCAGATTTAAGAAAGCCATTCTTCTTTCAGGCAATTTTAATAGATTGAGAAACCTTGTCATTTGTTGTGGTAAACATAAACTTGATCAAATTAAGAATAAAGGACTTTTAACTTTGAATGCTTTTATTCCTATAAGAAATACAGTTTTTTTATAATGTGACTTTTAAGCCATCACACACACACACACACACACACACGTATACACACGTATAAATGTATATATATGTGTATATACACACACACACATATATGTTTTTTTATTCTTCTACATTAAGATTAATTATTTGCTGATTGATATTGTGAGTTGGGTCCTATTTTCCTCTCACCTAATTACATCCTATCATTTCATTATCCTTCTGTAATTTCATGACAACTCTACTAAAACTATCGTGACTGTAGATTGATGTTCCATAGCTTCTTATATTCTTGTAATTTAGAGCCTATTAGTGGCAGAGTGGGGTGGGGAACCAAGAACTTAATTGGTTTTAAATTGGCCTTAAATTGTAATTAGAGAAGAAGAGAAGTAAGTCATAACAGAGGTGTTTGGGATCACAACAAAATTTAGAGGCATTGATCAGTCAGGGCACTGTTTTGGGTGGAGGAAGGGGAAATTCCCCGTAATTAGTCATAATACTTAGCAGAAAAAGAAGTCAGCACCTGTGGAGAAGCTGATGAGCTTCAATTTGCATCAGGGACTCCTGGGCATCCCATATTAGCAGTCCAACCCCAGGACTGGGATGGCCAAGTGGAAAAGTTAAAAGTGTAATTTGATATATATATATATATATATATATATATATATATATATATATATACACACACACACACACACACACACACACACACACACACACACAAAACTTTCCACCAAGATACAGGGCATAGAAATGTGTTGGTTGGCAACTGGATGTGAGGACTGCCACTCCATAAAGTCTTCTAATCTTCTGTATACACTATTGTTGCCACCAGAAGACACCTCTGGCTGAAAGTAACATTGATGCTCCAACTGTCTTGCTGAGGATTTCTATGGGAAAGCAATCTGGCTGCCACATCTGTCACCCACTGTTCTCCAGAGTTAATTCTACTCATCTGACTTGCTTGGGGTGGGATCCAGTTTTCCTCCCTCAACTCCCCACCAGCATCCCTCCCAAAGCTCAATAAAAAAAATGACTTTCCAATTAGAAAAGAAATCATCTTCAGTCAAAGATATTGAAAATGTTGAATTCTCTGGGTATAATTACAAAAGTAGCTCTACTTGTGGTAGTTAAATACTTTCCTCTAATTTGTTACATCCTCCTACCTCTCTTAAAATAGAAAGGAGATAGTCTTTGAATAGATGTTGGAGAGAAATCCTTGTAAAGTAAGATATAGAAGGAAGAATGAAAGATTTGCACTGGCATCCTCCCAGGCACTGATGGTGATGTTGAGGGAACAGGGAGCTGTAGCTAAGATGATTTCTTTGCATTTGCAACAAAGTGACTGTAGAACGCAGTAACAATACAGGTGGCAAGTGGTAACAAGGCAGGTAAGGATATATTTACAGGTATTTTTATGCCTCCCTTGTCAAGTGAATGAGTTCAGAGCTTTTATGTCATTATTCACGTGTAAGCAGTCAGTGCATGGAGAATTAGCCAGAGAGGCAGTTTTTATGTTCACAGTTGACTTTTTAGAATTATGAAAACTTGACTTCTTTAACTTCATTTGCTTGTACATCGTTTTGACACATTCTGTAATGAAATTTTATGGCAAAGTAAAGCATTTTTACTGGAGAGTACCTGTTTCAGTTAAGTTAGATAAAAGTGCATGAATTGGACCCAGTTCCCATCCCAGTGTAGATGAATCTCCCTTTTACAGATTTTGGAAAAGAGCATTAGGAGTGCCATGTTGTAGCACTAATAGAGAGATTCATGTATTGCATCTTATTTCTTTCTTGCCGTTTACCAAGGCTCATCAAATTTTCTGAAACATAATAGGTGGCTACTCATATATATTTGTTGAATAATTCATAAGAAAATAGATGAATATGAATAAAAACTATTTGAAAATTTTGCATCATAAACCGTTGGCATATATTTTAAATATTAATATTAATGAAATATTGATTTACCTTATAGAATTAATTTTACCTGACCTACCTCTGCCAGAACATGAAAAAAAATAGTTTAGAAGTAGATATATACTTTGTATGGTTATTGTGAAACAATTTATTTTATATAATAACTCATATCATTTTTATAAGATTTCAAATCAGCAAATTTCTATGCAGAAATATATAAAGCATCGAATTTGCCGATATCTCCTTGAGTATAGATAATTTCTCTTAGCCGAAGGTTCAGCATTTCCTTGGGCAAGATGTAGGGAATTCTTAAAGCAAATGCCAGGTTTTTCACATTTCACCCTGCAGGCTTGAGGATGAAATGTGAATAATCTGATCTACAGATCTATTCACAAATGTGTATAACAGCTATACGTACAGAGAATATGAACAGTTTCCTGTTGCTGTTTAATATTTTTCTGAGCTTCCACAAAGTGCCTGGTGCTAACTGGGCACCTCAATTATTCTCCATCTGTGCCCCCTACCAAAGCTGCCAGCCATCATAATCATACTACTTGGGCCCCAGAGGTTTGGCAGAGAGCCTGACAGGGTAAATGGTGCAATCTAGCATTTCATCCTGAGCTAGCCTAGCTAGTTAATATAGTAAAGGGATCACTTTGTCCCCAGCATTGACTTAGAATATGAAAGAAAACCATGGGTTATCATGGCTCAAAGGCCACTTTGCATGGAAAAGAGATTATGTTAAAATTCCATATAACACTATTTTCAGTGCCAGTGAGATGGAATTGCTTAAAAGTGGAACTACTATAAATGAAGGGATTTGAGGATGAGTGTGGGGGGAACTTAAGTAATTAAATTTGTACGTATGATATAAAATGCATCAACCTCTGTTATCAATTTTATTCTCATCAAATAGTGTGCTAAACTAAATCAGATGGCCCTTTCTGCAAAAATCTTAGGAAAACCACACTTGCTATTCAAACTGATAGCCATTTGTCACAGTTATTGACTCTTGCTAAAAATGAACATCCATGACTTCTTGCAATATTTGCATCAAGTCATATGCCTTACTGCCATCACCATTTAATAAGAATCCATTAGGTGTCAAGCTCTGTGCAAGAAGCTCTATATGGATTATTATTTCTAAATTTTTAACATAACTCCACAAGTTGGGTGCTATTACAAATTGAGAAAAAAGAAGTTATGGTGCTGGATTCACATAGCTAGCAAGAGTATGAGCTAGACATTTGAACCTGGTCGTGTTAAGGCAGCATAACCCACATTCTTACTCCATTGTACACACTGCATCTAAGGGCTCAAGCTCCTCGTGGATTTAAAGCCAGTATCAGTGGCTTCTGAATTCTCATCTTTGTCCTCTTCGAAACTGCTGGTGAATGTGTGAGCTGGAGTAGAGGCATAGAAATTACTTTTCTAAAGGCACTGAGGGTGGTCCTCATGGGACAACTTTTGGACTGGGGGTCTTCAATTCAGAGACGTTCTTCATTTGTGTTTTCACATCATACTCAGTATGTACTCTATAATAAAAATTTGAGTTGGGGGATAGAACTGGTAGGGGGATCCACGAATTAGAATGTTCCCTATTCCAAATAAACCTGAATAGGCTGCTCCTATGTTAGCAGATCACACAGCCTTGCATAACTTGGACTTTTTGAGTTGTGAAAAATAGAGAAAAGGGAAAAAGAGGTAGGATTGGAAAAGCGAAAATGGGAACCTACCCTGAAAATAATTTAAAGCTGGGAAAAGAAGAACTAGACATGTATGCTTTACTCTCCTTGAGCAGTAACATTTAAAGCAAGTGGAACTCAATTTTTCTTTGAAGCTCGTTCCCTTTACTTTCTCTCTCTGAGCAAATATTCATTTTTCTTAAAGGAGATTGCTGATCAGAATCAAACTCCTCCTTCCTCTTTTTTTGTCACATACCATCCTTTCCTACAATTTAACTTGCTTACTCCTACGCCTTCAAAATTCCTCAACTTTCAGTCAATCAATCATGTGAAGAGCCATGCTATAATTTTGTGCTTTTCACATTCTTATTATTTTACAATGGGATTTTGAGGTGCTTTTTTCTGGCTCAAGCTGATAAGAAAAATAAATAAGAGTGTTGGCTTCTTGAGCTTACATCAATGTTGTGAATTATGTAATGAAACCTGTCTGGGTTGAAATTCTAAAGCTATTATCCTTCCAGCACTCAGATAGGACACCGAAGGAGCCATTTGGGATCCCTCAGCCATTTGTAGCTTGAGAAATCAGATTCTTTTTCTCTTAAAAAAAGGTTTGCTGAGTGTATTCAACTTACCATATTGTCAGTATTTTGTATCATCAGCCCTTGGGAGGCACACTGAAACCTAAAGTATGATTTCTCCATAAGGTTATTCTGCCTCGTAAATGAGGTCTCAATATCTATCCTAGTGGTGTTTGAAAAGTTTTCACTTGGGATCTTCCATGACCTTGGTGTTGTGTGCCATTTGTGCATCATTAAAAGGTTGTAATGAAGTTCTGCTGCACACAGATTGTGAAAGGTCAAGCAGAAAGTTGGGAGCCAATGAGATTGGGAAGAAAAATTGTGCTTGCTGCAGAGGTTGAGGGATTCATTATATTGATGCTATGGGGTTTTCAGCAGAGTAATAACTGGGTAGCAATAGAATGTAAATCTTCTCAGCCACTTAGTCTGAATCTGCTTCTTCTTGATTTGTGGGGATATATTTTTAACAGAGTGCAAGGAAAGTCATTACACTCAGGAAAGCCAGTGGAATTGGTAAATGCGCTGTGGATGGGCTAGCCAAAAAAGAAGAGTAGAACTAGAGTGATAAAGCGTATCAGCCTTCCTGGTTGCCACTGTAAGAAGTATTGTCAACCCATTTGAAATAATAGTCTCAAAAGAACTTTGATTAAGTGATTACTTTAATTTTTAAAAGGGTATGCAGAATTGTGTTTAGCTTTAATGATTTAGAGGTGCAAGTATAGCTAATTAAAAATAGTTAAAATAGCTATCCACAGAATTCATTAAAAAGATTTAAGATTTAAAAAACATAAAAATAGCAGCAGCTTCAAGCCAATTGATTTAGTAAGGACCGACAAGGTAAGCTAATGAGGTTTTGTCTACTCTAAAATGGGAAGAAACTCAAAACTTGCCAGTTCCTTATTGAACATTCCTTGGATACATTTTCTTAAAATGGAGTTCTAGAAATTATGTGCAGAAGTGTAGCAGTTGACTGTACATCTCACAAGTTTACATATGGAGTGAAATAATTTCTTCTTTAAACAAGCCCCAAGCCATCTGTTGACTTATGTCAATTCTCTAAATTTTAGTTGGAAATAATTGGAGGCCTACATATTTCACAAGACTAGTTCAATGTGTTTCTTTATACATCGGGTTTGAGGTGTGTGTGTGTGTGTGTGTGTGTGTGTGTGTGTGTTTGGTGGAAGGGTTAAGAAAGCTTTCTCTCAAGAAGGATAAGGAGTAATTACGATATGTTTTTATAAAATTAACATTATTATTAGGAGTTTCAACTTGATTCAGACCCATTGATCTCAATTGAATAATTACAAATGCAATATATAGATGATGTATTGTAGAATTGTGCATTTGAAACCTATTTAATTTTACTAAGCAATGTCATCCCAACAAACTTAATAAAAATGAATCAATACATAAATTGAGTAATAAAAATTTTTAGAAAAGTAAAAATTACTTTTTAGAAAGCTTTTCAAGTTTGGGAGTGAAGGATCATAAAAAATTACTGATAATTTTATTCAAGAGCTTTCTTTGTAATTATCAAGTGTTAAGGTATCAAGGTCTATATTTTAAAAGAGAAGAAATTTCTATAGTTTTATTTTCTTAAGTGGCACTGCACTGTATTTTACATAGAAATGGATGTTTTTTCTTTATCAACACCTGTTAAGGGGCCTCCTTGGGCCAAATGGAGTTTATCTCCTACTGCTGTTCACATATAACAATTCCAACATTTCTTTCCTTTTTTTTTTTTTTTTTTTTTTTTTTTTTTTTTTTTTTTTTTTTTTTTTTTTTTTTTTTGGCTTTTTGGTATATGCATAGCTCCCTGACTGGGAATTGAACCCAGGCCGCAACGCTGACAGCACCAGCGCTGAAGCCTTAAGCCACTACACCACCAGGGAACACCTCAACAATCCCAACATTTCTTAAATTTTTGTTTTTCAGAAATTCTGATTAAATATCAACAAAGAACTCAATTCAGTGGCTTTAAAGTATCATTTGAAAGGAAAATAATAATTTTATGAACTTGGATGTTATATCACAGTCTTTTAAAACTAGAAGATCCCTATATGTCATATGTATCATTTATTCATATAGTTTTAGTATACAGAGGAGAAACTATTTTTCTATTTAAATTTTTTCTCCAAAATATAAATAACTTTGAAATTACTGCCTTTGTGATGACAGAAACATAATCACTTAATATATGTCTTTACCATTTTAGAAACTACCTTTTCTACTAAGATATATATATGAGAAGTCACAAAACACTTTATTAATTTAACAATCATTTAAATATGGTAATTATATATAATAATTTTATTTATTATGTTATCTCCTGAGTATGCCATTATATTAAA
Organism: Lyroderma lyra; assembly: GCA_004026885.1. Classification (NCBI taxonomy): domain Eukaryota; kingdom Metazoa; phylum Chordata; class Mammalia; order Chiroptera; family Megadermatidae; genus Lyroderma; species Lyroderma lyra. Next base: position 73,009 of record PVJL010002626.1, read on the forward strand.
TGTTATGAATAGCAACCAGAGTCTTTGACTTGGCAGTGGTTCCTATCTCATTCATTCATTCATTCATTCACTTATCCAATGAACAGTTCCTTAGCAATTGCTCTATGATCAGACTGTAGAAAATTTCTTCTCAGAGAAATGCCTATTATCTAGCAGAGAACTGAGTACATTTATAGGAAAACAATTGCTATTCAACATGGTAATATATATAATGGAAATATATAAGTATATGTACAGCAAGTAGTATAGTTATATATAGGAAATCAGGGTGAATGTGGGGAATAAGTGAGATAATTAGAGGTATAGCATTCAGAAAGCACTCAGGGCTGTTAGAGTTAATTGGTTCACCATTTACCAAATATTTATTGAGGCTCTCCTATATGACAGTCACTGTATGAGATACTGCAGATGTAAAAGTAAAGAAGGCAAGCTTTTTGCCTTCACAAAAATTCTGCCAAGTAAAGGAAGCAGTAGAAGAACAGAGGAAATAAAATCATTACAATTCAGCATGAAAAATACTTAAATAAAATGATATTCTTGGCATCCTGGAAAGAAGGGACAAATTAGCTTCCTGAGTAGACTGGGAAGGCTTCACTAAAGGGAGAAAATGGAGGAAGAAGAAACAGTAGCTGGGGCAGATGAATTGAAATTTGCTGGGCAAAGTTGATCAAAGGAGCAGGAGTAAAAAGCATACCAGTTGGATGGTATGAAAGTCATAGGAAGGGAGTCTAATATTTGAGTATGAATTTCAGTAAGATGTATTAGGATGAGCTAAGAGATAGGTAAGGTCGATAATACGATAACTATTTTTAACATATGAGCATGCAAACGCTTCTGAAAGGCATGTATCTTTCATTTTACCTCATAATGTTTCAGATGTAAAATGCCATGGAAAAATAAAAGAAGAGTTTAATATATTAATATCAGCCTCACTCTAAGATAGGACAAAATAACATAGCTATAGAAGAACTCAATAACTTAGTCAATAAGGTAGCTATGAATATATATTGATATTTGCATCATGATAACAGAGCTATCAAATAGAAGAGAAATAAACAAATCAAAAGGTTGGGATTTTGAAATATCAACTGATTAGACAAACTATTATCTTGTCAAGAAAAAAGAGGATGATACAAATAAAAGGAAACCAGCTATAATATATATTATTATATGTTCAGATAGAAGACACCAAAAATTATGAAACTACTTTACTTTACTCTCTGAAAATAGAAAACTGACATAATATGAATGGTTTTCTAGAAAACACGGTGTGTATAAACCATACATTCACACAGTGGAGTACTATGTAACCATACAAAATAATTAGAAATACTTCCATATAAACATATGAAATAGTTTTCAGAATTGAAAAAAATAAAGTTCAAATTTCTGTATATTGACAATATAATCTAAACTCCCAGCAATTTATCATTTATACTGTTCAGCAAAAAAGTTTTAAAATATGTAAGATATGTGAAGAAATAGAAAAATATGATTTATAATCAACAAAATGGCAGTTTATTGAAACAGACCTTGAATCATTTATATTTTGAACTAGTACTAAAGGACTTTAAACTATTATAAATGAATTTAAGACTTTAAAAGAAGTGTTCACAATGAATAAATCTATGGAGAAATCTCATCCGAGTGGTAGAAATTACAAAAAGAACCAAATGAAAATCTTAAAGCTAAAATTTACAATACCTAAAATTTTAGAAGTCAATGATGAGATTCAAAGAAGATTGAAGACTGCAGAAGAAAAGATTGGGAAACTTGAAGACAGACCCATAGAGGGTACTCAGTCCAAAGAACAAGCTTGAAAAGCAATGAAGTTCTTTCATTGTCTCTCATGTCTGAATAACTTGAGAAACAATGTTAAATATCTAAGTTATATGTAATACAAGTCCTAAAAACACTGCAGAGGAAGAATGATGAACATTTTTGAAGAAATAATAGTTGAAAGTTTACCAAATTGGTTTAAAAATATCAACTTAATGGATTCAAGAAGTTCAGTGAATAGCAGGAAGGATAAATAGAAAGAGAGCCCCATTCAGACAGATCCCAGTCAAACTGCTAAAATCCAACATTAAAGAGAAAACCCTGAAAGCACTCGAAGAAGATAAAATATTATTACTTACATAGGAACAATGATACGAACAATGCCTCGTCAGAATCCATGGCTTATAGACAAGGATGGAGTGTCATCTTAAAAGTGCTGAAAGGAAGGAAAAACCACCCAGGATTATATTTCCAATGAAAATAACTTTCAAAATTAAGGATTAAGTAAATACATTTTTAGGTAAATGACAACTGACAGAGTTCATCACTCGCAGACCTGCACTACAAGAAATGCTTTTACAAAAGTTCTTGATGCTAAGGGAAATGACACCAAAGGGAACTCCAATCTTCAGGAAGGAATGGAAAGCACCATAAATGATAAAATTTGGAGTAAATAGATGACATAAGCACTTTTTAATTTATTATTGCTTTAGAAGATTTTTGTCTGTTTGGAGTAATAATACTATACTGTGGGTTTTATTCTGTATACAGGTATAAAATATATGACAAAAATAGCACAAAGGATGGGGGAAAATTATGTTGTGAGGTTCTCATATTTTATATGAAGTATTATAATTTGATTCCAAATAACTTAGTAGAAACAGAAATGAGAGTGATAGAGAAAGAGAGAAAGATTAATTAAGAGAAATAAATTAAAATTTTGACAGTTGATAAATTTAGGGAAAGGATTTTGTCTAAGTATTCACTAGTCTTTCAACCCTTCTATAGACTAAAATTTTTAATGATAAAAATGGGGTAAAAGGAATAGCAGATCGTGGAGTACCAGTAACTGCATTTTTTAAGGATTAAAGAAATGAATAAGTAAACAAGGGAACATACTGAGGAAACATATTGAAAGCTGCATGAAGACATCACTTCATTCCTAATATAATGCTGGGATTTGGTAGGTGTAAAATACTTTTGCATGAATTAGTTAATAAATAAGAACTTGACATATGGGAGAGTAGAAAAAAGAAAAGGGAAGTAATTCTGAGTATTAACCCACCATCTTACTTATGTAAACATGTAATATAGTAATTAAAAATATGAACTCTGGAGCCAGATTTATGGTTTGAGTTTGAATTGTGATTCCACTACTTACTAGCTATGTAATCTTGGACACATTACTTAACCATACTATACCTTAGTTCTGAACTAGTTTAATTCCAATACCTATTTGTACAGTTGTTATGAGGATATGTATATGTATATCCACACATATATAAAATACTTAAAACAGTAATGGCCACATTACAAGTCCTATAGAATTGTTAGTTCTTGTATAATAAAACATTTTAAAACATTTTCAAAGGAAGCCACATTTTAAATGAGGTATCTAATTATTTTACAAATAAGTACGATATATAGCGCTGAAACCGAAAGATTTTTTTATTTTTATGATAAATTCTTCATTCATTATTGGCCATTTATTTAATCGTGTCTTCTGAAATATATTTGGAAAATACTCTTAAAATATAATACATAACAAACCTTGAATTCTAAGAGATTTTGTTGGTGTAGACAAATAATTTGTACTTGATTTTTTTAAAGACTAATTTGAATCACCCTGTGTAGTGTGGTAGGCTACTTCTAAAACAGCTCACAAATGATCCTGCTCCCTGGTATTTATGCTTTCTTGTGTGATTCCCATCTCTCAGGTGTGTGCAAGATCCCTACTGACTTGCTTCTAGTAAATAGAATATGTCTCTCTCATGTGATTAGGTTACAAAGCAATGTGACTTCTCCCTGTCCTTCTTCCTTCTCTCTCTCTCTCTCTGGCTTTTCTCAATTACTCGCTCTGAGAAATCCAGCTACCTTACTGTGAGCTTCCCACTGGAGAGGCCAGTGAGCCAAGTAACTGAGGGAGGCCGCTGACCAAGGGCCAGAGAGACATGAGGACCTCAGTTCAACAGCCCTCGAGGAACTGAATCCTGCTAACCACCACATGAATGAGCTTGGAAGCATACTCACCCCCTCATTGAGTCATAGGATGATGGCAGCCTTTGCCCATACATTGACTGCAGTCTTGTCAGACACCCTGAGCCAGAAGCCCTGCTAAGCAGCACCCAAATTTAAGACCCACAGAAACTGTGAGATAGTAAATATTCTTGTTTTAAGCCATAAAATTTTGGGCTAATTTGCTGCACAGCATTAGATAACTAATACATTTGGATTTGCAAAAGTGTGTTTTTAAAGCAAATTTGAATAGCAAGGTATGTTAATAACATTTTTGACGCTAATAACATTTAAAATGGCTTTTACAACAGACTTAATGCCAACTTCACCATTATATAAATAATTTTTATAGTAATTATTCTAGGTCTCATTAATACAAATTTGCCAAAACATTTTATCTTCTATCTTTTTGGTTCTCTTCCCCTCATTTAGAACATATAATCTAGCAACTAAAACAACACAAATAATGGACCATTTTTATAATCGATTCCGGAATTATCTGGCTCAAATAAAAAAATGGAAGTTGTATCAAGATGACATCCAGTCAATTTATTTCAAATATACTTGTATATAAATAACCTGTTAACTTATTCCAAGGTTGAGTATGCTCTTTAAAAAAAATTTTTCTTTTCTTATTTGCCTTTCACTGTTGAGACATATGCCAATTGTATCTAAACACAGTTTTTAGATGGATAATGGATCAAATCTGCATATATGTATATGTATCTCATAATTTTGGTTGTTTTTAGGTTCTACCGTAGCAAAGTATAACTAGTATCTTGTCAACAAGGATGTATTATGTTCTCTGAAGGTAAAATCATGTGTCTGTGACACCCTTTTTCTTTAAGTGCTAAACTTAAATTGGCCTTTGCTGGTGGAAAGGGGTGTTTTGGCTGGACTTACATCTGAATGCCTTGTTTGTGTTGAAAATTATTACCTATACACAGAGGATCAGAACCAGTCTGTTCAAATAAACTGGTCTGGCATTTGATAGAACAGAGATTTGGTAACAAATAAGTTCTACAAATATTCTTACTGAAACTAATGTGTTTTTCTCAGACTGCGATGTTCTTGGCGATAAAAATAATAGCACAAAGACACTTATTTGACACACTTAATCTAAAATCCTTTTCCTTCCTGGTATTTCTGAGTTCTTTGCTTAATAAACATTATTACTATTTCACTTTTTCACTGAAAAAAGAATGCCTTAAGTAACTCCCTCAGGTAAAGAAAAAAATATTCAAGAACACTGTCACAATATAAAAGAGACAAATAATGATACTATGTTTAAAATTGACAGAGTTGGCAAATCTTGATCTTTTTTTGTTTTTCTGTTAAGAGACTGAAATAAACTTGATAAATTTACCTTTCTACCTCCAAAGCTGCATTAAGTTAATTATGGTACCCCGGAAATTCAGTAAAACTAGAATATATTTTTGGGGTGTATTATCACTGGCTGTAAAGGCTGTGTTAACTCTAGTAACTTTTACTCCTACTGAGTATTTAGAGACAGTAGATAAATAATTGAAAATTCAATATCTAGAATTGATTTTCTTCTGTTTTAAATTAGAGAGGAGATTTATAATGACATTTGTTTAGAAAATGGGTCTTAAAAGTCTGGCATGGAAAGTCAGCGTTACTTTTCTTCTCAGTAACATTACTGAGTTTGATGAAGTTTTAGTTGGTGAAGGTGGGTGTATCAGAGTAATTTCTCTGCAAATAACTGTTCTCAGGTCTCCTATACTCTGGGAGCACAATGTTCTACCACAGGAATTTCGTTTGGCAAAGTTGTTATAAATCTGTGGAGACCAGCTCTGTTGCCTAGCTTAGGTTATCTGTTATACCTTGTGCTAAGGGTCCCCAGATGTCTAAACTTAGACATCCTTTAAGAAATGGCCCAAATTCATCTATTTGAAGAAAGCAGTTTGGGGCATTTGGGGGAAAATTCAAAGGGGCATAAATATTAAAGGAAGTAAATGTGGAATGTTCAAGTACAGACAAATTGTCTTGAGAATCAGGACACAAAAGTCCTAAACAGCACACTCAAGTTCTTTACTTTGAAGCAATATAGGATTTCCTCTCAGCAGGCTGGACTGAGGCAGAACTGGGAAGTAGGTGAGGTTTGAGTACATTTTTCCCCCTTGTGTCATTCTTTCTAGCAATGGACGTACATTTGCATTTTTAACTGGGCTTCCTTGCTTTAACTATTGGAAATGGGCATTTTAGGCACTGAAAAAAATAAATAAATAAAAAATAAATAAATAAATTCACTGTAAGGTGGCTGCCTGCTCTATCTAAGCATTCTAGGGCCCTATCTAGAGGCTAAGTTAGGTAGTAGCACAACTACAATGTTGTGTAAAATGCAATATTGTGGGAAATAGATAGGCATCTATTAGAAAGCTTTAAGCCTGTTTCATCCTGCAACCATGAGCAAGGTATGCTAGACATGATGACCTGTATAGCTCTCCTTTCTAAACCTTATGCGTATTTGATTTGAACTTGATAAATCCATTTTGCAGTTAGAATTGGCAAAGTATTATTTCCTTAACAGAAATGTTCAACTTAGAATGACTATTTGCAGTATTATTAGTTCATTTTTTAATATTTTAGATTTAGAAAATGTTAATATTTATGAAGTATATTTGATATAAAAATTATCTGAGCCATGAGTTTCCTCTATTTGACCTTACGAGGGCTGTCTGGAGAGTATCCAGCCATGCAATATGAAAAATAGAGGCATTTATACCTGGATTTTTTCCAGACAGCCCTTGAAATTCTGCTTCATTTAAAACTCTTTAATATGGCATTTATCTAAGATAATAAGTGGAGAAAATATATTTTTTAATTAAAAAAATTAAACTGAAAGCATTGTGCTAAACAACGATTTTGTGTGTGTGTGTGTGTGTGTGTGTGTGTGTGTGTAATTCTGTGTTAAACTGTGGGATGGAGTCAAAGAGGATAATACATTCAAAGGAGGAGGTGATATTAGAAGACAGAAGACTTGCACAGGCTTTGGAGAGGTACAAAGGATGGAATTTAATGTTTCTGAAAAAGGAAAGAGAAGCCCCACAACATAGAAGTTAGAATTAAGTGTGACTTTGCATAAGGCATAGGGTAAGTAATATATTAAGCTGTAGCTGAACCTCATGGGAAAGAAAGGTTAAGTACTTAAGAAGAACTTAATTGCTTTGAATACTAGGCTAAATAATTGAAACGTGTTCTTCAGTTTTTGAGCATGGGTATACTATGGTCAAAGTGGTATTTTGGAAATGTACCATATTTTGCCATGTATAATGCACATTTTTTTGCCAAAATTTGTGAAAGGAAAATAGGGATATGGGTTATACATGGGTAGTACTAATTCTGTATCTATATTAATGTTTTTAATTTTTTATTTATGCTTATGAGTTAAAAGTTTAACTCTAGAAATCAATAACAATATATGTATGCAAAATAATACCCTTGAATATAGTAATTGTTTTTTTATAAAAAATTTATACATAAAATTTATTGTACCTTGTATCTGCTCTTGTGTTTTGTAATTGTTACATAAAATTTCTTGCCCCATATATGTTAAAAAACAAATGCTAAATTTTTTTTATAATACAAGTACCTAAATATAAGCAGATAAAGATTTAGTTAAAAAATTAAAACAAAAGATTTTTTTCTCTGAAAGTTTGGGCCTAAAACATGGGTGTGGATTATACACGGTAAAATACGGTAATTGTTTATAATACACAGGCCAGATTAGCGAAGAGACCAGCTGAGGGAGTCACATTAGAAGGCTACCAGACAAGTGATGATACTGGGAATGAAGAGTAAGGAATACCTTGAGAGACATTTTGAAGAATTAATGAAGATAACTTTTTGTCTCTCTAAATATGGCACATGAAAAAGAGCGAAGGGAGGTTTGATTGTGGGTAAACTGGAAGATGGTGTTGTTATATAATATAGAGGAACCAGAGAAAGCCAGCAGAAAGCTAAATTTGGTCTGATGGTGAAGAGTTTGTTCTGAGATTGTTATGTAGCAGATACCAGTAGAACACTCAAATCAAGATTAGAAAACATAGTGTCAGGAGTTACAAATTAGTAACTTATAATCATAAAACTACGAAAGTGATGGGTACATTAAGGGCACTGATGGCAAAATAGAGGATTGTGATACACTGGTGAGGTCTGATTTGAAACTGGACAATATGAATGTAAGGCTGGCTGGCTGGCTGGGTAAAGCTAACTGCTTCCCACAATGTTTGCCGTCCAGGGCAGGAGCAGGCAAAGCGGACTCCGTGGATGACAGAGGGAAGGGTATTGGTGGGGCTGTTTTAGCGTAGGCAAAGCATATAGGATTGGTTTGAGAGCACATGGAAGGAATTGACCATCAAATCCAGAATTAGTTCGCAGCCAGAGCAGCTATGACAAAGCTAATGATATGAATGATTGGGGAATAGATGAGTAAATCATAACCAGTGTTAAGTGCTCATACCTGTGAAGTATATTTGAATTATAAATGACTCAAATTGAAGACATTAAGATATATTGTAGCTCTCAATGTAAAGGTTATTATATTCCCTTATTAATAAAGTGAATGACTGAATATAACTCTTGTTATATTCAGTCATTCACTTCTTGTGTGGAATTTTATCTAAGTATCAAATGGCTTCATTATCTAAATAATTCCTTAGGTTGTGTTTGTATGGTATTAATGTAGACTATATAATTCAACTATTAAATAGATTCTCAAGAGAATACTGAGTCAATAAAAAATACAATTTTAGATTTAATTAAGTCAAGCATAGATTGTGAGAGCTAGACCTAGGAAATATTTAACGCAACCCTTTGGTTTTTTTCAACTAAAGAAATAGCATGAAGTTATAATAGGGATACATAGGGCATTTTTTAATACCAAACAATAGTCTAATCAATTATAATGTTTACACAACTTTTACATATTTGAGCATTTTTATTAAGATTAACTAAGAGTTTATGATGCATATATTTCCATATCTTTTAAAAGATAAACTTTCAGAATTCTTAGGGTGGATGGATACTTTAGTATATCTGAAGAGTTTCAGAATGAATATTTAAGAACATAATCTTTTGAGCATAGAGCTGAGATTTACCTAAAATCATTCCCTGCACTGGTAGAAAATTCTGAACCTTGAATTCACTCTTTTGGGATTAAAACACTGATTCTCTGCTTCAGTTCTCTTTTTCTTAGAAGTCCACATTGGTAGCAGTAAAGCTGAACAGATTATTTTTTAATATCTTGGAAATCCTTATGAAAACCTTAATTTTCTTGTTCACATTTGGTTGAATGTGCAGCAATCCTAATTTCATGCTAATCAGACACTAACGTGAGCTGTTGGTGACACCACCTCAAACTTCTAGGATTGATGGAGCAGACACAGTTATCTGAATCTCATGTGTCCATTTTGATCACTTATTTCCACAAAAATACAAAATGATAGTCAAAATATTTCAAAGCATAAGATTTACAAGGAAAAACTTAAAGTGATCATTGGTAGGTTAAGAAAATGAAAAACACTATTTTTAAAGTACTACTAATACATATTGTGATTTAAAATGTAAATATTACCAGGAATGATGTAATAAGTAAACTGTTAGCTCCCACTCAATATAAAAACAAATGTTAGCTTATCAATTGCACTAGGAGAAAATAGAAACCAATATCATATGCAAGTGTCAGTGTCAATCAAATTGAAACCAGTGAAAAGGTCAGGAACAGGACTCTAATAGGAATGTTTGTAACAAGCTTATTTAAACCCAGGGTAGAAAAAAGAAGCTTCTCAAAATAAAAGGTTTGTTTCCAAATGGACAATTGAGAGTATAAATTATAACTCACATGCTTTTGCCTAAACCTGGTTCTGTTTAATAGTTGGAAAAATAAAGAATATCAAACAGATCTTGTAAATCACAATTATTGCCCATATCCTGTTGGCAAAGATATGATGTGCTAATACTTATGGTTAAGCTTGTGAGGTTTGTTGTGATATAGTTTCACACTAATTTATTTTCTTTATTTAAATTTGTGTTAAATTTATTGGGGTGACATTGGTTACTAAAATTATATAGGTTTCAAGTGTATAATTCTATAATACATCATTTCTCTATTGCATTGTGTGTTCACCACCCAGAATCAGTTATCCTTTCATCACCATGTATTTGACCCCCTTTACCCTCTTCTACCACCGCCCACCCTACCCCCTTACCCTCTGGTAACCACTAAAATGTTGTCTATGTCTATAAGTTTTTCCTTGTTTGTTTGTCTTACTTGTTTTTTGCTTTCAGTTTTATATTCCACATAATGAGTGAAGTCATATAGTTCTCCACTTTTTCTGTCTGACTTATTTCGCTTAGCATGATAAACTCAAGATCCACCAATGTTGTCTCAAATGGCCCTATTTCATCTTTTCTTATGGCCAAGTAATATTCCATTGTGTGTATGTACCACATCTTTTTTACCCGGTCATCTATCGAAGGGCACCCCACTTGAGTCAAGTACATTCCTGAGTTTAGTGCTTTGGAACCAGAGCAAGCTTTAGTTATCCAGATTATCTCCTGGAATGATGCTAACAGATCCTTGGGCAAGTTATAGAAGCTATTTGACAAAGAAGTATAGAATCCACTATAAATTTTTATCCCAAATTTGAGTGGAATTTAAAGGATTTTAATACAATAGTCTAACTTAATTTTAAACTCATCTGGAAAAAATTGCAAACAATTTCATTAGTATTTGAAAAAATATGTATTTCTATGTCCTAGAATCTTAGGGAATTTTAGGCTATAACCAATAATTTATTTTAAGGAAGAATACTGTCAAGATAAGTTATTACATGAAAATTTTAAACTACATAATATTAGTTGATTGTGTCCCTTAATCAATCAATAAATAGCAAATCAGTTTAAATGATAATCAGAGCTTTTTAAATTAAAAACAATATTGATTAAGTGATCCTTTAAAGTAAATGCCAAACATGATTGAAAATGTCACAAAATAAGTCAAAATTTATTTCTGATACTCAGGTTAACAGTGTAAGTTGCCCAGAAATTATACATTTTAATTGAGGGCACAATGCAGCCACATAGGAAAAGACATTTCTACAAGTTAATATGACTCTTCAGTTTTTACTACTAAGCCTGGCAAACATTTGTGTATTCAAGAATGTCTTAGGGAAAAAAAATTTACTGGAAAATATTTATTTCTTACAATTAGAGCTAAAAAGAGATATAGAGGACACAGAAATAATCCATATGTGGTATTGATTCTTGTGGATATAAGTATTTAGACATAAATCTCTGTGCGACTGAAAATAAGCTATTAATATCTTCATTTTATTGCTTTCATTAACTTCATCATAATCAAATCATACACAAAAATAGCTAATTATTATTATTAAGAATATACAGTTTTCATTGCTGTATGAAGAATCACTGTGGGTGTAACAACATCTGAGGTAGCAATTAAACTAAGCAACAGAACTTTATGTTACATATCTCTGCCCACACATTCAATGAGCTTGTAATTGCTAACCTAATTATATAGTACATTATATTATATTATTATAGTCACATCATATCATATTATGTATAACATTATATATTATATTATTTGTCCAATATGTATATTGTGTATCCAAAATTTGATCAATAATTTTAAAGTAAGATGTGTAGTTTAAAAGATATTTTCTAATGAATTTTGTTCTTTTTAAAAGTGATATAGGCAATGTCATAATTTTAAATTTTGTAATATGTTTAAGATCTGATATTTAACCATTACACCCAATTTTTCTATATTTGTTTTAGCTGCTTTGTGGACATGTGGAGATAAAGCCTTAGCTTTCTTTCCACTACTCTATTCAAACTTCAGTGAGATTTTCTAAACATCCTCAATAGGTCTGGATTTGCACCAGATTATGAAGATTCAGGATAATTCAGAGAAGACCTAGACAATGTTTTGCTGTGTTCATCCAGTGTTGTCTTTGCCTAACAGGCTCCTATACTTCTTTCTCAATACAATTAAATTGCCCTATCTTCTATGAAACCTTTCTATGAAACTAAGGATTAGTTTCTCCCTCCTCTGGGACCATAAAAAATGTGAGAGAGAGAGAGGGGGAGAGGGTGTGTGTTCTACAACTATTGGTTCTTGTGGATTTAATACGAGTAGTCCAAAGATTCATTACCAGGGATAACCTGTAATATTACTGAAGTACCTTTGAGTCATTTACACTCAAAACAATTTACAGACACTAAAGAAGCTCAATATTCAGGACCTCTTATTTGCATAGGCCCCTGTGAGTCCTGGCAATTAGTGGAAGGTATATAATGTTCTAGGTTGTAGGGGCACTCAGGTTTGTAAACAGTTCGCTTATAAGTATTTCAGGTAAAAAGATCTCAAAAGTATTTGAATCTCCAAGATTTCAATATTTGTGATGTTTTATTTTCTTATTCTAAGTAAGTATTTATTTTGTGTCTGAATTAGTGTTTAGGTTTTTCTTTTTTTAAAGAAGATACTTCAAAATGTGTAAGCTTCTGGCCCCACAAGACCTAAATCACCCTTTTTTGAAGCTGTGGAGTAGGTGCAGTGGAACATGTCACTTAAGTAGCTAGTAAGCTTAGCAGGGGTTGTGCACTCATGACTGCATACATAGCATCTCAGTGGGTATTGCTGAAGTCCCATATTAGAATTACAAGATTATTTGATCTGTTCTTGTTTCCTGTTCATGTGTGATTTTTGCAAGGTGAACTTTCTGGAGACTCAAATAAAAAGACATTGTAGTACAGAAACAACAAACATGTTGAAGTCAGGAAGATCAAAATTCAAGGTTCACGTCCCATGTTAAATTTCTGATCTCTTATTTTTACATGTGTGAAATGCATATAATATTATAGAATCTACCTGGAAGAGTTTGGGGACAATTAGAGATGATAGAGTTAAAACCTTTCCTATATCATAAGTAATGAAAACATGATGTAACTGTCATTAGGAGTATTTATCCTTTCAGCAAAAAATATTTGGGGAAATGGTTTCTTCTTCATAATTTTTAATGTAACCATTAGGTTACACAAAGGTGTCAATATGGTGCTAATATACTTTTAACAGCTCTCTTTCCTAGTGGGTAGCTTCTGATCTTATCAATAAGAAGGACCACTAAGTTCCATTTTGATAAGAAAGACCTGGACTTTTTTAGCTCAAGTATTTACCCACTGAGAAAAGCCTAAGCAGAAGGCTGTCAGAGGCCCTAGAATATTTTAAACCAAAACCATTAAACATGCAAGTCAAGAACACTTCTTGTTTAATAACATTTCCTCTGTCTGGATGACTGTACGTTTCGGATATGGGAGAAAGCTAATGTATTTGATTTGTGCCCTCTGCTGTTTGTAAAGAGAAGCACTAGCTGAGGAGGCCATGAGATGGTTTGGACCCTTGGAAATTAGAAAGAGTACCTAGATCATTCAGATTTCCCCTAGCCAAAGCAGATCAACAGATCCAGTATGCTACCTCATGAGTAACTAACTTGCAGAGTTTTCTGCAGGTATTTATAAAAGCTAATTTGTTCAAACAACTGGACATTTAGAACTGATTCTCAAGAGAGAGTTTACTTTCTGTATCTCATATGCATAATTTACAGATAAAGCAGCACTATGATGACCACATCAAGTGACAAGTTACAGAGAAAACTAGATCTTTTTCCAAGAAAAAACCTACTTCCACTTCTAAAATGAGATTATGTAGAATATAGTGTGGGAGGAAATGAAGCATTACACTGCTTTTAAATTGTTGCTCCATTAAGATCGGAATGCATCAACTGAGATACTCTAATTTTACAGGAGTTTAATGCACCACTACAGCATTGAAATCTGTAAAATAACTTCACTAACTTGGTTTTTAAGTGGAACTTGTCTTATTCAAGGAAAGAAGTTTATTTTATAAGTTGTGATAATAGAATAGGTAATATGAAATTGATTGTGTAGATAGTGGCAAATGATCAGAAAATATTCAGATAACATGAAGAAAGTTGATACATTTAGGCCTTTATCTTCATTGCTCAATTTTCTTGTTAACTATAATCAGACAAGGAAGGCACATTTTTGTATAGCTCAGTATACCTGATATTTGGTGTCTAGAGAGAAAGAAATCCAGAAAAACAAAATCTCATCAATGTGCACTTACTCTCTAATGAATTACAAGGCTGTTTCTTAAAGTTGATCCACTGGGGGCATCGGGGAAAGAGGAACAAAACCAAATAGTTATTTATCTACATATGCTATAGATGGCCTTTTCCCCTACAGAAGACAAGTAAATAATACTACTAAAAGCATCTGAAGTAGAATCATTAAAAAATCTAATTTATATGATGACCTCATTTATTTTTACCTATTATCTAGCACAGCAATATATGCAAGACTAGTCATTTTGGTAATTGATTTATAGCATGTAATATTGCAAAAGGATAATCAGGATATGTGTTAAATTAATCCCTTTTGGAAAAAAGTTTAAGAACACCGCATATTTGCTGTATCTTGAATCAGCGGAGTTTGCTCAGTTGAGGAAAATACAGAAGAGTTCAACAGCATTTATTACAAGTATTAATAGTGATCAGTTGCCCATCTGAAAAGTTCTGGGGCAGGAATTTAGACTACACGGTTTATAAAGGTTTTAACAACTCGAAAATTCTATGTTGTCTTAATTTTGTTTTTTTATTAATGTACATAATATTCCTCCTTACAAGAAAGTATATGAATATTTCAAAAAAATACTAACAAAAAATGATAACGGACTAATGGAAAGAATTTAATCTTAGGAGTCAGAAGAAAGAACAAAACTTAAATCCTGGCTACCACTTCCAACCCATGCAACATGAGAGTTATTACTCATTCTTTGAAACTGGTTCTTTTTTCATAAAGTGATCTTAAGGATGGAAATTACTTTCCCTATTTTTGCATCATAGACTCTGAAAAAGGAAAAGGACTGGCAATTTGTTTACTGCTGATTGACATTAGACGTAACATTGGATGTGTTATTTTAAGAGAAACTTTATTTCAATCATGCTTGGCACCTTCCTACTCTGGAAATATCTTGCATAACACTTTCCCACCTACAAATCTAAAGAAACTTTCCTTCAATACTAGCTTGATTTCTGTAAACTCAGATTATATTTTATTATTTTAGTGAAATAAAATGCCATGACATAATCCTGTTTGTGCGTGTGTGTGTGTGTAAATATAAATACTGAGGGTGCCAAAAAATATACACACATTTTCAGAGATGTTATCTATGTATTAGATAGATGCTGATGTTATGTTTACCATGAGCATGTCTTATGATTGCAGAAGTCAAACATGACTTGTATTCATCCTTTTTTTATCAGTATATATTGAGTATTACCATTTTAATACAGTTTTTTCCCTTTCTTAAAATGTGTATATATTTTATTTTTTTGGCACCCTCTGTATATTTTTTCCCTACGTTCTATCTTGTCAGATTGCAATGTTAGCGCATTTGGCTAAATACTCTTCATGATCATAATATGTTACATCTGATTCTTTCCCATATGCTATCTTATTTTCTATACAAACAATTCACCAGTGCCTATATCCAAAACATATAGCCAATAGGACAGAGATATTCAATCATAACAGACAGTAAATTAACCCTTTCCTATAAGTTCTGGTAGAAATTAAGTGTCAGAAATCTGGTTGCTATGTTGATTGTACTGTTGAGTCTGACGATCATATTCATGATGGGTAGGCTGTGTTTCTCTGCTATGAATTTAACCATGAGTTGTAAACTGGACAAGGAAAAGTCTGCCTTGCTCCATGTTTGTTTGCATCAGAGGAAGAAAGACTCACATTGTTTTTATTTATGATTTGGAGAGAGGGTGATAATTAAATTATAGAAGCTTACCTTAAATATTTATTCAAATTTAAGGACATTTCTACTACTCAGTTTAGCTCTCATATCAGAGAGCAATTGAAGGTTCTAATATGAGCTACTTATCCTGCAAGACTGATATTGAAGGATATACAATGGCTACTGTGCTATTATTATTACTTGACTGGTGATGTGCATTAAAATGAGGTCTAAGAAATGGGTTTCATTATTCAAATTATACTTTTGTACCTGCCTCTCTACTTAAAGTAAAAATATCAAGCAGCTTTCATGGGGTCTTCAATTTGTGGATTTTCTGATGAGGGAAAACACACATTTATATACATCTCCTGAGCCACTTTCTTTGCTCAAGCCCGCTCCTACCTCTTTGGCGTGTACTTTCTCCTCAATAAACTATCTTTTTGTTTCACCACCTTAAAAAAACAAACAAACAAACAAACAAAAAACATGCTTAAATTCTCTCAAGACTACAGGATTACCCACTCCTCCCTCTTTATATATATCCGTATTTAGATCATTGGTCTAGTGAGAAATTCATTGGAAAAAACAAAGTAGCAGTTTAAAGAGGGATGGTACAGATTTTATCAGACTTATTAATACTAGCTTTAGCAATCATGTTTCTATGATTTTGGGTTTAAAATAAGAGCAGTTTGTAAGCAGCTCATGGCATGTTGTTTAGCCACTAAAAATTAATGATTAAAAGGAACTACATAGTGATTTGGAAAACAATTTAAGATATTAGAGTAGATTGAATAAAACCATATACAATAAATAAACAAATATTATTGGAGTCGTTTTAAAAACCTATGAAATGTTTTAAAAATAAGAGAATATACCAGAATATTAACAGTTTGTTTTCAGTGTGTGACAGAAGTTCTGGTCATTTTTCTGCTATTTATTTAGTTTTTTCAATGAACATAGAAAATAACATATATATTAGATGGACATATTTTAATATGGAGAGATATATACGTATATTAATATGGAGTTACATAATGTTCAGAGTAGTTAAACATGTAGATTCTGGATTCAGAATGATTGAGCTTAAATGGTGATTTCCCCCTCAGCAAGTTGTCTCAACTGTCTCTACCTCCACTTTTATATTTATAAATTGTGCACAAACTCATAGGTCTGTTGTGACAAACAAATGTGTTAATGTCTATAAAGAAATTCAAAGAAAAAGAGCCTGGTACATAGAAGACAGACTATATGTATTAGCTATTATTATGAAATTTATAATTAAAAACACATTGCAAAAAAAAAAACAAAAGACATTGCACATTGAGGACAAACTAACATTCAGTGTTTTTTGAAAACACATAGTTAAAATCTAAAGTTCAATTTACAATATTTAGTAACACCCTATATTTCAAAATGGTGTATTTAAAATCCTTAAGTATTTGAAAGATATTAAAATATGGGTTCTTGAGTCTTTAGATATTTAAAAAGTAGATGTTAGTTCATATTCTAATACATATATTGATAGATACAATGATAATTCATTCTTTAAAAACTCTCAATCTCTCAGAGAATTTGTCCTTATTTTGTACCCAATGCTAATACTCTGATCACAATGATTTCCTTATAACCACAATGAAAAGGGACAGATGAAATGGTGGCAGCCATTAGTAAGACTCTCCAACAGGATGAGGAGAGAAGGAGGTAGCCAGACAATGAGAACAGAGACATTAACAGATGCGCATTATCAAAACACCACCGCCAACAACAGCAACAACACGACAACAACAGCGAGCTCAAGAATCATTTATTCTGTGGAGGGACAAAAAGCTTCTGAGAGAAAAATATAATGTGTTTTGCAGAACAATGAATACAAAAAGGTGATGCTTCTGCTAAATTGTTATCGCGAACTTGCAATAAGAATTCACTATTTCAAAAAGCCCGAACATTTTTCCACACATTTTAGGGTGATTGTTTAATATAGTACTTCTGCGTGGGCTCTGATGTGGGAAGAAATAATTGCATGAAATAGCATAGTCCTTAACAATTTCAGATAATTAATTACTAATACAGACATTCCAAACCACAGTTTGTTTTTTCTTTAAATTTTCTCCTAAATTTTCTCCTTTTGAGTTTCTCATTTATTTTTCTCTGATTGTACAGACATTTACATTATAGCTACTGTAAATTAATTTAACTAACAGTAGTTCTTGAAGAAGATTTATTAACCAGAAGATTGAAATAAAAATTCATGTGTCTTCTCATAGCCCTTTTCCTCCAGATTTTACCTTTAAAAACAAACAGACAAAAATATGCTTTTTTCCATTCTGAAAAGATAGCACAGAATGAAAAATAGTGGGGGAAGATTCAACAGAGATTGAACATGTAAACTATATTCTTATATTCTTTGTTCTCTAAGAATTCAGAATGCAAATGAACCCCGGTAACCAAAATAAGGGAGAAATTATGTTTGTGTTTATTAGTATTCGACAGTATAAAAAAAAAAAAAAAAAGACAAGGGGAGTTCCCTGGTGGCGCAGTGGCTAGGCTTTGGCGCTGTCAGCACTGCGGCTTGGGTTTGATTCCCAGCCAGGGAACTACCCACATTAAAAAAAAAAAATAAAAAAGACGAAAAAGGATTATCTGGCCTAAAGAGATAGTGATATGTCAACCTGTTAATTACTTCCCTGACTACATACTGTTACTGACATTTAATGTTTTAAATTCTTCCTGTAATCTTTGTTCCATTCTAAGAAGTCTATTCTTTTGTTAATTCAATCATGATTCATGTTTTTTCTTCAGCAAAGATAAGCTTCAGCCTTTATATCTTGCTAAAGTTAACACCAAACAGTTTAAGCAATGTGAAATATGTTTTTAAAAACTTAATAGGAAGTTAATTCATCTTATTTTGTCAAAATTAAGACTGTATTTCCTCAATTACAAAATATCTTTGATTATAAGAATCATCACGAAGTTTGAAACGATCCTTAAAGAAAAGCAGCACTATCATATTTAAAATATACATTGATTGTGAAATGTGATTTAATTTTATAAATGTTACAATTATAAAAATATAAAAATTATTTCTTAAAATTTGCTCCTTTGGAACAGATAGATGAATACACAGGGGATAAAGCAAGTATAATAAAATGTTAGATTTAGTTGTTATATGAATGCTTACTGTATTCTTTTGACTTCGCTGTATATTTGCATAATTTTCAAGTAAAATGTTGAGAAAAATATGCTTCTTAGAATGGACCAGTTAAAAACTCCTGATTGAAATTAAGAAACATGGCATTTATTAGGTTTTCAGCTGATTCAGTGAATTATCTTTCTATCGTTGCTTTTTTATAGATACGTTTTCATGAGGGTGCATCCTCATAAAGTGAATGTGAATCATCCTTTTCTTGGGCAGTATAGGCCCAATAAGTGATCTCATTCTTATCCATTAATTCTTGTTCAAATTTCCTTCTAACCTGGTTCTCAAAACCTCACGCTGAATAATTTCATAACACATAGCTCTTCTCATGCAAGGTTCCTCCTATATTCTACCTTGTATTTTAATCATTCTGTCTGATTCTTAACATTTTGGAAAAAGATTCCTTGTATTTTATCCTCTATAGCAGAGGATAATAGGATTGGAAAATATAGCCTTAGAAGAGATTACTTCTCTTTGTCAGAACATTCCTTTCAGGTGACACAGGCCCACTTTGGCAGTGAACTTGTGATCTTCTAGAGTAATTTGCTTCTGAAGATGACGTTGGTCATGTCAAGCACTAGAAACCATTTTGCCTAAAAAACAGTCTTATAATTTCCACTGCAATAATGGTTGTCAATAGATTTTCAATAAAATGAGTGCATTTTAAAATAAATTTTCAATCATGATATTTAAAAAGTCAAATAGTACAAAAAAAGGTGGTAAGTTATTGTTTTCTGACCATATGTACCAAGTATGTCTCAAATTTTTTACCTTAACCACAATCTCTTTTTTCTTGATGAAGCATGCATACATATGTATATATGTATGTGTGTATATAATTTTGGATTTATTATATCATTGTTAAACAAGTAATATTTATTTTTTCTGATCATAAGACGTTAATTCAGTTATTAATAACTTTAATGTGTACTTTTAAAGAAAAATGTCTTACAGGTAAAATTATTCATCATAGTTTTTAAAATGATATGATAAAAAATTTTAATAGAAATAGAGAAATAAATATAACATCATGTTAAGTTCAGAGAACAATATGAATTTTATAACTCAATATAAACAACTATATAAATCATATACTTACTTAAAATTACTGGATAAAAAGTAAAAAATTTTTACTAGCTTTTGTATCTCAGTGATAAAATTCATAGATATTTTTTTCCTCCTATTCCCCCAATATAATCTCAACACTTTTTAAAATATTCCAAATATTACTTTATTTCAAATAAACATTTGAAAAATGAAAACTTAAGTAATATATAATGTAGGAATCCATTTTTCTTATTATAAATCAAAAGATTATAGCAGATTCTCTATAAAATTAAAGTTATATTTTGTAATTTTTTTTTTTTTTTTTTTTTTTTTTTGCTTTTTGGTATGTGGGTAGCTCCCTGACTGGGAATCGAACCCAGACCGCAGCGCTGACAGCGCCAGCGCCGAAGCCTTAAGCCACTACACCATCAGGGAACTCCCTGTAATTTTTTTATAGTTATACATCCCCAAAAGACAAAATTCAGAATCCCTTAGCATCCAAAATGTAATTGATTTGGGCATGTGAGTAAACTTTTTGTCTAAAAGATACTACGATCTTTTCATAAACTAACCATTGGTATTTGTTTTTTGTTTTTTTTTTAACAAGCATGCAAGAGTTTGTTTAAAACAGTCTCCTTATAACACTTTGTTTTATGTCTAGCATAAGTAGAACCAACTAATCAGCCTTCTTATAGTAGTTAAATGTAAAATTACAAAGCTGCCAGTGCATACAGAAATTACTGGCAGTATAAAATGCCTTTATTACTGTGAATCATAAAGACAATGTGAAAGAAAAAATAGTATACTTTTACCAAGTTTTAAGTGCTTTAATTACCAAATATGCCCCCATTCTCCCACTATGAAAATCTAAACTCAAATATGAGTTTTAGACCTTTCCATATACTAATTTTCTGGAATTTTTTATGACTGTACACCCTGGCCTTTAAATGTAATGCTAAGTTCTATGCTACAGCTATACTGGCCCCTACAATCACATTCATTACTGTATCATATTTGTCCAAGTTCTTAGAACCCTCTTTACAATGGATTATAAGGTTCTACTGCCCCCTGCTTTTTTAAAATTTGAATAGTTGAGTGAGAATTGTGGTGATGTATGGAATTCTCTTAAACCCAAACAATATAACATGGAAAGAAAACGAATGAGTTTTCTTTCTCCAGAATTTTTTAATGTCATCTTTTGCTTTGCAATCCTGCAGTGTGTGGAGGGGTAGGGCAGAGACTTTTAAATCATTATGAATATAAGCAAATTTTTAATAGGTTTTACTACATGATACATGTTTAGTATTCATCACTTTTTGTGTTTACCTATGGAGTCATGATGTAAAACAAAGTAATACCATAGAGTAGTGGGGGAAAATCCATTTTATTTCAAGAATCATTTCATATTAACATTAACAATATAAGTCAATGGTTAATTTGAAGAAAAACAGTTAATTCCAGGGGCTAAGAATGGTTCAGACACTTCAGGAGAAAAGGCAGCAAGAGTCAGAGGCAAATGAAAATAAAAAGATGACTAGAAAGGAAATAGATTATTTAGGAGACCTTGAGAGAGTACACAAATGAAAGACAAATTAAACGTACTCAGCTTGCAACCTTGTGGTTGTCACAATCAAAGGCCTTGTTTATTAATTTGTCAAAAGAAGGTAGGGAAGAGAATATAAAGAAAACTTACCCATCAAAACAAAATGATTTTTTATTTCTTAAAATTAAACAAATATCCAAATCTTTAAAGACACATTAAAGAAGATGTCTAAAATACATCACCAATTACTGGACTCTCTGTACCGAATACCCATTTTCTGACAGATTTGAAATAAAAGTTGAGGATAACATGGAGTGGAGCAGACTACAATCTCTTTTTAAAAAATCAATAGCTTTTAAAATCCCAAAACACTCTCACTGCTGAGATTAATAAAGACCAAGAATCCATCCTGAACACTCACAATGACTTCTATTACGAAAGGAAAAATGGAAACGCTGCTATTACTGACACAGTCAATAGATCCCCCCTCAGTGTATGCTGT
This sequence comes from Lyroderma lyra, assembly GCA_004026885.1. Lineage (NCBI taxonomy): Eukaryota > Metazoa > Chordata > Mammalia > Chiroptera > Megadermatidae > Lyroderma > Lyroderma lyra. The sequence continues at coordinate 95,183 of PVJL010002626.1, forward strand.
GCTTTCTATATTTTTAATTTAAATGCATATAGTTCGAGGGACTGGAGCATGATCAGCATTCATTTGCTTCAGAACGTAATGGAAGATGTGGAAGTTTGTTCCATAAATAAACATATAACCTGTCTTGGGTAACATTTACTTAAAATATTTTCCCTGGAAACTTATCTAGGCATTCTCAGTATGTGGTTCTGTCTCTAGCCTGTTCTTTATTACTGCTTTTTTCTTTCAACTGGGACTTGAGCAGAATATCATGAAATTGTGGCTTCTACCTCAGGTTTGAGGACATACAGTCCTGAGTCTCCAAAAACAGCATTGTTAAAAAAATATGAGAAGATATAAAATGTATTTTTTTTATCTTTAGACTTTTGTAAGCTTATAGCCTTATAAGCATATAGTCCTTCCCAAATACCTGAAAATATTATTTACTCTTTCTGTTTATGAGTCTTTAGGGTAAAAGAGACCTCTACTTAAAAAAATTAAAAAGTAATTAATATTACTTATATAAAGCTCTTTCAGCATTACTTTCATTCTTATTATGAAGGGTGAGGCCACCAGTAAGTCATTTAAGAGAGTTCTGCAGTATGTATGTGGAGTGTGCAACAGATCCATTCAATCCGATTAAGTGCAAGAAGTAATTCTCTCACTAATAGGCATCCAGAATTTCTATGGTAAATTCCTAAATGCATTCAGAAAGCTATGCAATATTTGCTTTAGCGACTCTATAAACAGGCCATTTTTTTTTTCTTTTGAGAGAATATTTGGTAGACCAGGTTTTTGTGGTGGTACATTCACTATATTTAGATTTATCATTATTTTTCTTCAACCCATTAACTCATTTTCAGCCAAAAAAAGCACTTTAATAACTATGTGCTTTTCCTTAAGGATCTGTTATTTGTTTCATAACATAGACATCTACTCACTGCATTAACTTATGAATAAAGAGAAAAAGGTTTTCTTGCATATAATACAGAATAAAACTGTACAAGTAGAGAGAAATCAACTTGCTTATTACAGAGAACACACATTCCAACGTGTGATCATTTGTTTCTGTGTAACAATCAATACAAATGTTCTCTATACATAATACAAATTATTTTGTGTTAAAATTTTAAGTAGAAAAAAGTAATAGAGAATGACTTAAGAAAGGAATTGTTAATTGCATTAGAAAGACTCAAAAAAGATACTATTTCAAGGGCAAAGAACACTTGGATCCATTCATACAGAATGTGAGAGTTAGTCATTTGAAAACTAAACTAAAAAGCAGTGTCTGTAACCAGACCAATAGAACTCAGGTCAGCGATATAGGGGCACATAAGTATCAAAAACCTTAGTGGACTGGCAGTATTTATATGTGATCCATGATGAGATTTAAGAGAACATGTATTTTTTTTTTTTTTTTTTAATATCGTAACAGTCTTCTAGAAAGCCCAGGGATCACCTTTCCTCTATTCTAATTGTGGTCCTCAGACTAGCAGCATAGACGTCATCAGGGAGCTGGTTAGAAATGCTAATCATGGGCCCTAATCTGATCCACCCAGGTTATTGATTCTTAATCACTTAAATATTAAAGTAGTAACATTTATTAGCCTTCAAAAATATTTGTAGACCCCTTCTCAATTTTCATAATTTTAAATAACGTTGAAACATTGCTAGATCATAAGCTGTTGTAGCCTGAGGAAACATAGTGCTGAATCTATGATGTAGACATTTCTCTTCTTCAGACAGCTCTAACTTGCCCAGAAAGCAGTGATTGAACTTACATGATCTAGTTCTTGAAGGAAATGAACCCGAACTTACGAAACCAAGGTGAAATTTGTGGTGATCGCTAATCATTCTGGCGAATAGATGATTCAAGGACTTCAGTGATGCTCATCTCCAGTTAAACTTTCTAAAACAGTTGTTTGTTTTTATAGATTTACATTTTAATTACCACTGCTTAATGTGTTCTTCATATTTATTTGACTATTATAGAATATACTTTTTCTCTGTGAATTTTAAAAAATTTCATTGGGTGATTTATGCTGAACTACACCTGATGATAGAAAATACTTTCCAATTACTTAAAAGAGAAACCCAAATTAATAATAAGCTTGCCTTCAAACTTTGTCTGTTGCAGAAATATTTTCTTTAGCATTATAGTATAGTATCTAGCCATGAACCATGCTAGATCCAAAACTATTGTTAGATCTTTCACAGTGCTTTCTTCTTTAAAACTGGCAAAGAGATTATGCTGTGATCACTATTATTTTTAATCCAGAAATATCATTCTTTAACATAGCTCCATGAATCATTTATTTTTTTTCCCCTTGGGAACTAGAATACATATTTATGACAGTGTTAAAATTTAATTTTCTAAAAGCAATACATTTATTTTGTTCTGGGGGATTTTCCTTTACATTTAAGGTATTATAAAACCTTATAAAGTCTACTATTTCCAGTAAAATTATGACTGTGTATAAAAGGCACTTTCTGATTCATTAATTACTAACCAACTGTTCCTCTACTTTTTTCTGCCACTTAGGCTTTGATAATATCACTATTGTTATAAGCCTCCTCAGATATGGTCATGTCCCAAAGTGAAGAGCAAACATATTAATTGTATCTATTCAAAGAATACTGTATTGAGGAAGTCCTGGAGTAAATGAGTTGAAAAATAAATGTCTGGCTACCTCTGAGTTTTTAAATCCCTCAACATATAATGAACCAATATATTTATATTATAATTATAAATAAAAATACATTAAATATAAATAAGTATGAAGAGAGAAATGAAATTCACATATTTTGCACAAAGCATGTCTCAGGTACCAAAGAGCCACATGAATATGTGTGATAAAGTGGAGTTCTGTGAAGAGACCAAAAACTGGTGACTCTTCAAAGCCTGAAAGGCAGTAGGACTGGTAAATGAAACTATGAGCTGGGGAAAACTTGTGACAAAAAATGGAGGGAAGAGAATATGCAGAGGAAAATATACAAGTATGATAGTAAAAGGAGAGACAATACACACACACACACACACACACACAGATTGAGGTCAGTACTGTGTTATAACAGGTAAGATTTGTTGTTGTTTTAGCAATATAGGACAAAATCTTGTAGGAGGTAAAATTAGAATTTTGGTACATTAGAAGATTTCATTTATATAAGGACACTCTGAGAGCTGTGTTTATTTCAAAATAAGTTACCATTTGGTAATTTAGGAAAACTAAATGATAGGATCCTGTGTTTCACATTTTTAAGACAAACCAAAAAGGTGATATTTTTCATAAAATTTTTCCTTTTTCTTTTCCACTTATGAAGGAAAAGTGGGCCTCTGGAGCTCAGGTCTTTTTGCCACATAAGCCCTTTGACGCATGACAATTCTGATCATTTCATGAAGATATGTAGTTAGTCCAGTCATGGTGTCCTTAAAGAGAAAGTATATGAAGGTTCAGATTTATGTTTATTTAAAAGTTATGGATAATTGTCAAGTCAAATGTGACCTGTTGATTCTAACTTTAAATCTGTCCTTTATCTCCCTTCCCCCAATCTTTAATCAATCAAGTCTTTAAATTTTCTAGCCATTATCAAAATGAACTGGATTTGTACCAGTATTCTAGATGGGAGTAGCCCTATAGCTCATCAGTATTCATTCCCCTGAGCTAGCCAGTCCCAGGGGCCATACCTAACAACAGTGAATGAAAAAAATATATCAAACTCTAGGATCACTTTAAAAAGCTTAGTTTTCTTGTGAGAATGAGGCTTTAACCTTGCCTGGCATATCAGAAAGCTAAAGGAATACAGTCTTCCATTTGTTTACATTAACCAGAAAAGCATTCTGTCAACACAGAGCCTCATTTTCAGCAAACAATTTTGTAGGAGAGAAGCAAAAAGAAGAATTGAGACATCTGAAGTATATTTAACCAGATACAAGGATCCAGTCATGACTAATTAACTGCAAATGATAAAGATACATGTTTTCAGAATGCTGCTTTCTTTAATAAGATTCCCACACAGCCTGTTAGAAGATGAAGGTATTTTAGAGGTAGAACTTTGAGCTAAGCAGCTGCAATACATATCCTAGCCGTATATGACATATTGGTTAGAGGAAGGAAATATAGGCAAATCTCAGTAAGAGTTAAAAAAAACAAATTAAAACAATAGTTTGTCCCTCTGAAGCAAACTGATTAATAGTTACTCACGAACTCATCAATAATGCTAATGCCTAGCAATAAGTTAATGCTACACATTAGCTTACTTGATGTAAATGAAACCACAGGAAACACTGAGGTGTGAATTTGATTATGATTGCCTCTTTCTCAAGTTTAAATTTATAACTAAATATATATTATTTTAATTATATATAAGTATATAATATAATTTTTGAAATTACATGTAATTTATTATATTATAATAAGTATATTTTTTCAAATGTAATTTTTGTCCTAGTTGGTATAGATTTACTATCTGGACAATTCATTTAGCCAACGTCAGAATAATTTAGTTGCTATCCACTACCTATCACAAATACAAAGATCAAGCTCTTTTGCTTCTTCTCACTTTCAATACATATACCCATTCTAAAGTGTTTCATAAATTTATTTCTCTCTAATGGTCTTTATTCTCTATATTCTCAAATATCTAAAGAGGAAAATGTAATAAAGTTTAGTATTATGGTTCTGGCATTTAAGTACGGAAATTCTGTTTTTCATTGAACTTAAGTGAGGAAATTTGTCTTTATTACATTAATGTACAAACCTGAACAGTTCCAAGAAAGTAAAAACCTATATCCTAATGTTCCATATAGTGTAGACTAAATTCAAAGAATTAGTAGTCCTAATTTAAAATTAGGGTAAAAGATGATTTTATATTTTTTCTTAAACTTTTTTGTTACTTTATAATTAATTGATGTACCATTTGATTGTCTAATAAAGTTTATAAATTATATTCTCAAATAACATAGCATAGAGCCTTAATGAAAAGATTGTTTTTATCTTTTGTTTTCCATGTAATATGTTAAAACATTTATATTTTTAAGGACTCATTATGTCCTGTGGGAACCTGTTAGCTACAAGATGAAGTCACCGTCTTGCTGCTTAATCAAAGCTCATATGGCTTGCAGCTCAAGTCCTTTCACATCACTTTGCCTTAGTTTCCCCATATGCAAAATGATGTTTATTATTTACATCATTTGTCATTATGATTTAAGAGTTATTCATTGGGTTTCATTTTGATTGGACTCACATTTTAAGGTTACAGTTTCTACTAACCCACAATAAATCTCTGTGAGAAATTCTACTTGAAATTTTCATTGTGAAGTGTAATTGTCCCATGGAATAAATGTGGGATTTTAGAAATGTCTGGGTTTACCCATCTGCTGGTATAATGTCCCAGGCAATTTTCTTTTCTCTACATTTCAATTTCTTCTCTGATAAAATAAAATTAATAATAACATCTCTCTCACTAGAATCTTGTAAGAAATAAATGGAGGTATAAAGAGCTCTTTGTAAATTGTAAAGTTGTGCTACATATGTTAATCGATAATATCACTCTGAAAATTGCTATTGCTAGTTTTATTTTGTGTCATAAATAGCAAACAAAATTTTGCATTCACAGTAGAAACAGCCCATCTTTAAAAATGTGCATTTTGTGTTAAATAGTATTTCTATTTAGCCGCAAGAAAAGTGTACGTGGACTTCACCTTCCCTGTCTCATAAAACAAACCTACTTTGATGAAGAACTGCTCGCTCCTGCATTTTCTTCAATGAGCTTATGCTCTGCTTCATTTTACTGAAATGCTTCCACATGGGAGAAGGAATGATGTAGGTTAAACGGAAATCAGAAAATTTTGTCTTTTCAAAGGAGTCCTTTGTTCTTAGTAAACGTCCCTCCTCTTTCTGGTCACTACACAAAACTGGCTTTTTATCTGATGTGTACTTTACATCTCTCTCCATGTAGAGGTCTCTGTCACGGTAAATTTAATAGGTCCACCTATTTCATCTCACACTACATTTTTCTTGAATTCTTAAAATTGACAAGCTCTATGGACCTCAGAATCTTATACGTGCTGTTCTTTCAAATATCCAGCTCCTTCTCATCTTTTGGGTATCAGGTTAGATGTCACCTCATCTAAGAGGATGTCTCTGAGTAGTGATTCTAAAATACATTCCACCTATTTTACCCTTGTGTTTTCCATGATAGTGCTGATGTCATTGTGTACTTATATGTCTGTTTATCACCTTATTTGCGTTTGCCTTCTCCAATTTACAATGAACTGCATGAGAGGTTATGTCTTCGTAGAGCCAAATTGTAATTTGTAATGATGACTTTTATTTCTAAAGTTTTTTCAAAACATCTTCAAATCCATTTTCTCATAACTTGGCTCTAATTTGATAATCATTCAAATAGTATCACTATAAAACCTCCAAAGCCTGATTCTTCCCATTCTTTCATACAGTCTACCCTTAGGGTATAAACAATAGTATCTCTTATTTACTCTTTAGGATTCCCTTATTATACCCTATTAAACCATGATAATACTGTCCTTCTCTAGGGAAAATAAATTGCTTTTCTATTCAGCATTCTTTGGACCTACAAGGAATATAAAAAAGAGTTAAGCATATATGTTTAGATAGAAAAGGGAAGCATGGTGAGCTACTCACAAAGACTAACTTCTTTCATCTCAGCAGCTTTGAGACTTGGTGAGCAGTGGTCCCTCCTCTTGAAAAGTAACAGGCCTAATCAAAGCCACAGAGGCAGAGGGATCAGGGTGATCACAGACTTGCTGGCAGCACCTAGCCATTCCTCTCTTCTCCAGGAAGGGGCAAAGGCGGTGAGTCAGGTGTGAAAGCATCATATCAAATGTTCTGGACACCTTCTTTGGGGCACTTGTGGGTGGGGGCGGGTGGGGGAGAAGAGATTTATGATTGGACAAGCCTTTTTCGGCCTCAGCAGCCCTGTCACATTATTTCTTCATAGTCACCGTAACTGACGTAACATAATGTAGAAGAATCCCTTGACCCAGCCTGAGAAATAGACAAATAGACTTTGAACTTACTGAAAATATTTCTAAATTAAGTCATATAAGTGTTTTGTCAAAAATAAATTATATGTGTATTGAGTTGGATTTTGTTCAAGAAGAAAAATTTAATTTTAGTAACAAATGGATAGCCAGTGAAAATCCAATTAGGGGCAGTCCTCACACATCTTGTGGATTGCCTTCCTGGAAAGTCACTAGCAATTGCAGTGATGGATGCTGAGTCAGACTGTATCCACGCGATAGGGGAGTCGCTGGCTCGTGCAAGAGCTCCGACATAGAAAACATTTCATGCACATACTATAAATACCACATTACAAGGAATAGAGTCTTCAGACATTTTTAGCAGTAGAAGAATTTTTCATATGGCCATTTTAATGGACACTGAATGTATAAAATAGAACAAAATGTACTACTGTGATTAAAACAGTGATGGGAACCATTGGAAACCCTACATTTGGCCCTCCCACTTATCTCCACTGTGGCCTCTGAAACGTCCCCCACACGACTCGGGCTGATAGAATCAAGGACAAATACAGCTTATATACTTTAAAAGTGTAAAACTTCCTAAAATGCACTTAAACAATGTAATCATGGAGATACAATTTATTAGAGCGTTAATTACCTGTATAAAGTTATCGCTTAACTTATTTTTCAGTAACAATTCAGAAAATAATATGTTCATAAGAGTTATAAAATTCAGAAAGGCTTTGAGGTATATTTAGCAAATAAATTTGAGGAAAATAAGGCTCATTGTGACTTTATTCTCATAAATACTCCTAGGAGGACATGAGGAGTAAAGATCAAGTGGTTTCTCTATATTTGACATTAGAATTTCATTTCCTGGAACTTGGATGGCACACATATTCGTCTATTTGCTACTTAAAACCATGAAGCTCACAAAGAATATCACAGATATTGTGATAGACTTCCGTGCATTCACAATGACCTTAGATCAGAATAATCTGAAATTAGAAGACTGGAGAAGACCAAATTATGTGAGGGAATGCTATTTTTCTCAATGTATCTGGCCGTAGTAATATATTTTGTAAATACCCGCGTGTTCAGTTCTTTGGAAATTTTGCTAAAGTAAACCTCTATCAATACTTAAATGTCTAAATTGCAAAGCTGGTCACACACTTTGGACTCTAGGGGGAGGTCAGAATTCATTCTCATCACCTCCACTCCCAAAGAGAAAGAATGAAATATAATAGATTCCTTCTATGCCTCATGCCCCAGGTGTAGAAAGGATCCTTGGTCTCAGAAATCAACGTGGGCCTTGGGGAAAGGAGTCAAAAGGTGAACTATTCAAGTCAATCTCCTGTCAGACTAGCTTTCTGTTTAAACTCCTGAAGATCACACGTGCTGTGCCACAGCTTTAAGACAGAAGATGATACTCATATTTGAAAACAACATGGACAATGGAGAGATATTTTCTATGGATTCAATATTAATCTATGAGAGGGCATGCAGGGTGAAAGTGGTCTAGAGTGTGGCTCCAGAAACCTAGCGGAGAAGTTGGTGGTTTGTTTAAGATTTGAGCTTCTTTTTTTTTCTTAATCACTACTATAAGTATGCTTTTTTAGTTTCCCAATAATGAGAGCTCATATATGTATCCATGCAATATTTTTTGTTGTTTTTTATGTGCAAATTTGATTATTTTATTATTAATTTTAGGTGTACAAAACAACATAATGATTAGACATTAACACGTCACAAAGTGATAACCCCAAAATGTCAACTAGCCATCTGACACCGTACATAGCTATTACAATATCATTGACTATATTCCTTATGCTGTACTTTATATGCCATAACTATATATATATATGTATACACACATGTGTATATAAATTATAGTTAACATTAAATATTATTTTAAAAATATTATTTTATATGTGTTTCAGAATAGTGATTGGGCATTTATATAATTTATGAAGTGATCCCCCTAATAAGTCTAGTATCCATCTGACAGTATACATAGATTTTACAATAGTATCAATCATATTTTCCATATTGTATTTCATATTCCCATGACTAGTTTGTGATTAACAATTTATACTTCCTAATCCCTTCACCTTTTTCACTCATCCCCCAACCCCCTTCCATCTAACAACCATCAGTTTGTTCTCTATTATCTATGAGTCTATTCCTGTATTCTTTGTTCATTTATTCTGTTCTTTATTCCATGTATAAGTGAGATTATGTGGCATTTGTCTTTCTCAGTCTGACTTATTATACTTAGTATAATATCCTTCAGGACCATCCATGTTGTTGCAAATGGTATGATTTCATTCTTTTTTTATGGGTGAGCAATATTTTATTGTATAAATATACCACAATTTCTTTATCCAATTGTCTGTTGATGGGCATTTTGATTGTTTCCATGTCTTAGCTGTTGTGAATAACACTACAGTAAAATAAGGGTGCGTACATCTTTTTGAATTAGTGCTTTGGATTTTTTTGGATTCCACAGGAGTGGAATTGCTGGGTCTCAGTAGTTCTATTTTTAATTTTTGAGGAACCTCTATATTGTTTTCCATAGTGGCTGCACTAATGTGCAACCTCATTTTTTTACTTGTTTCCATTTGCTTGAAATACCGTTCTGTACCCCTTTACTTTCAGTCTATGTGTGTCTTTAGATATGAGGTGGGTCTCTTGTAGACAGCATATGCATGGGTCTTGTTTTCTTATCGACTCAGCTATTCTATGTCCTTTGATTGGAGCATTTAATCCATTTACATTTAAAGTGGTTGTTTATAGGTACATAGTTATTGCCATTTTATTATTCATATTTTTTATCTTTGCATGTTTTTGCCTTTCTTACAGAAGTCCTTTTAACATTTCTTGTAATACTAGCTTGGTGATAATGAATTCCTTTAGCTTGTTTTTGACAAATAATTACAAAACACAAGAATAGATACAAGTTGCAACAAATTCGATGTATAAAATTTTTGTATGTAAAAGAACCCAGTTATCTTATTCCAGGGTATTATTTTACATACAGATATCATTATTAATTTCTAGAGTTACACTTTTAACTAAAAGCATAAATAAAAGAATTAAAAACATTTATATAGATACAGAATTAGTACTATCCATGTATAATGAACATCCTTATTTTTCCCTCACAAATTTGGGCAAAAAGGTACACATCATATATGGCAAGGTACGGTACTTTGAGTTTCTATTATGTGGAAGCTATTTTTGGAAACAAATCTGAAGTGATAAAAAAACAAGAAAACAAACCTCTTCTCAAATTGATAAGCATCTGCCCTATTTTCCCCTGACATATTATTAACCTTTCTTGCTGGCATGGTTGCATTGAGTGGCTGGTTGACGCTTCATTAGGTTAGCTGAAATTCTCTTTTAACCTGTTCACAGAAACTTGTCATCAGTGAGATACTGTGAGTGCTGCCTTCTTCCTTCCTCTGCATAGATGAGAATTAACTAAAAATTAGGACATCTGACATTAAATAACCATCAGAGATCTAGGAACTCTTGGTTTCATATTTTCCGCTTTGCTGATGAACACAAAGTAATTGTAGTTAGGTATTGAAATCTCACCTGAGTGCACTAATACAATAAGGAGCCCTTCCCCTCCTCCTTTTTTCAACTGAATTCTTTCTTAACTCTCTAATTTCTCAAACTGGGTCAGCGGCCTCTTTTTCTATTCCTTTATCTTGTAATACTTCGTTATAACTGCTTTTCACATGATCCAGGAGCTACATTTGTGTGTTTCTGAATCCCCAGTGAATTACAGATTCCTTGAAGGCAGAGACCATGTAGTACTGTCATTGTAGCCTCAGTATCTAGCACTTGGTCCGTTGGAGGCTCTTAATTTTACATTAATATAAAAACATTAATTTTATAAATGGATAAACTCAAATTATGCCAACAAATAGCACTCTTGATAAATAAGTATGCAAATTCTTTTTGGAACAAAGTAGCACCAGTCCCTTATGCATCTGGTTTTAATTAGATAACACCCTAAAATATTAATGACAGAGCAGGAAAACAGATGGCACAGTTCCTTCATTCTGTCCTTGAAAGCCACTCTTCCGAAAGGCAGTTCTCCTCTCGTTGATACTCCCTGCCATCCCCCTCATGTATCCAGATTCTTTTTTTTTCTTTTACAATCCAAATGTTCAGAAGAACATCAACTCATTTGAAAAACCAATACACAGTGATGAATAAATAGGTGAATATCAACAAAATAACTTAATACCTGTGTCTCCTTCATTCCTACAGAGAGCACGTGCATTTAAAATGATTTGCAAGGCTTAATCAGAAGGGGTAATCCTAATTGGAGTGTTAGGGACCAGTGGGAGGCAAGAGGTTATGACTGTATCACTACTGCCAGATTACAAAAGTAGATAGGAGATCAACTTAAAAATGGGTAACTTTTAAATATGGAACCTCCCAAATAAACATATAGATCATTAAGGGTGAACATTTGACTGAGATGTGGTTTCTAGGAGTATTTTGTGATTTTTTTGAGTGATACAACTTATAACAATGAAAAACCACATGGTTCATTTTATGTTATTTAGGTTTTTGTTAGGAGTAATTATTTTTGAGAACACCTATTGAAATATATTATTTTAGTGGGCACTCTCTAGATTATTCTTCTAATTAAAAAGATTTGTTCAAATTTTTAAAAACTGTAATTGAATTTTTAGAAACCATGTAATAGTATTTAAAACTCTCTGAGACTTTCATAGAAGACCTTATAAGGCAAAGTAATGTCTTTCTGGAAATAACATCTTGGAGTGAAATTAAGTAAGTAAATAAACAAACAAATGTGTGTGTGTTGGGGGTGGGTGTATGTGTGTATGTGTAATTATTTTAACCAATGGCTTGTGGCGTTTGCTACCTCTGGATATTTTCTGATGAGCTTCCATTTCTCTACCCTGGGAATGATCTGAGGATTAATAAAACAATGGGTGTATGAGTGCCACTGTAGAAAGTTGCTAGCTACACATAAATGATTATAATTATCCAATTTTCTGAATGTTTTCTTAATAAGCAGATGGGAAATTTCCACTCATGGCAAGGAATTTCAAAGGCTTAATCATTTCATTTTTTTTGTCACTATTTAAAATTTCAAGTGTAGCTCTGCTTAGAACTAAAATCACTTTTAGAAGCCATTCATATCTCTCAGGGAAAAGATTAGTGAATGGATGTGAATAAACTTTGGATGGTCTACACACCAAACAGCAGGGAAAACTTGGCAGTTGTTCAATTTATTTGATCAGTGTAGATTGTCAAATGAAATTATTTAGGCCCAAAAGAGAGCCTTTAAAATTGTTTGGATTTAGATCTGCAAAGAATTGCTTTTATGTATTAATATAATGTACATGAGTCATTTCTATCAAGTCTGTGTTAAAAACAGATAATTCTGCCAGTCACTCACTCAGCCTTTTGAATAGTCAATCACTAAGTCAAAAATGATTTCAATTGATATAAATATAGGGCACAATTATGTAGTGTTTTGGAGTCAATGTATCCAGCTGTGACTAAAAACATAGTGTATAATGGAGAAATCTCTGCTTTTGGTTTACAAAGAAAACAGTTATAAAGAGTAACTGAAATAGCTTCTAGAGTTTCATAGAGAGATCAAGTTCTGGAGGAAGTGGTCAGAGGTGCAGCACAGCCCCTAGAGACAAGGATATCCATTCATTATCACTCCGCACCAGTTCCTTCCAATAAGGTGGTGACTCATTGTCAGTGGGTGAATGGTACATAGTCACCAGCGTAAATGCCCATCATTTAACTAAGTAGCTCTAAGCATGTGTCCGGATTAGCTGTTTTATCTGTCTTTCCTCCAAGTGCTTTCTCAGCAGCATACCACTGAGGTGGTATTAACATTCACCTGATAAAATCAAAGCATTTCCCCATAAATGTTGAACCAAAGGAAAGAGTCACAAGAAAAATAAAAAGGAAACTTAAATATAATTCACCTTCATAATGTTGCTAATTTGTTACTCCTTGCAGTAAATCTCTTAATGAGATTATCTGGGGTCCAGCATATTTCTCTTGAGAGTTTCATTAACCTCCCCAAATATTTTTCCTTCATTTATGGCTATGTATTTAGCGTATTTGATTATCTATATTTTACATTTTGCAATTCACAATTTTTGAAAATTTGTAAAAAGTGTTGTTATTAAAAAAGAAAATTCAGAGTAATTTTGCATATCACAAAAATTTTCTCTAATGATACACATGTGTCTATGGCCGTTTGCCTCTCTATCTACCTAACAAATTACTTGAGAAAGGTAAAAAAATGGAGCAATGGAGAACATTTTCACCGAAACTGCTTCCAGTGTTTTCTCAGATGTGGTGGACAATAAGAAAATGTATAAATGTTGGAGGTCTCATAGTTTCATCTTGCTACAGTCCTATTTAGGAGTGATACACTGAGTATAGAATAGTACTTCTCAAACTTTCATGTGCATTAAAATCTCCCGACCATTTTGTTAAAATTCTGATTTTTGATTAGTCAGTCTAGTGCGAGGCCTGAGTCTCTGCATTTCTAACCAAATCCCACAAAGGCTGCTGGTCCATAAATTGATCATACTCTGAGTAGTAAGAGAATAGTTTATTAAACTACTAATAGATAGAATTACTTCCAATTTAAAGAACCAAATATAAAGAAAATGAATGTTATAACCCCAAACCAAAAAGGGAGTCATGCCTTAAAAATACATAAGCCATTAGAAAATTCATTACATAGGGTCCTGGGTATCCATATATTGAAAATTTTAGCTTTGTTAAATAAGATCTCATTAAATGAACATAAATGCCTCCAAAATGAAGACATCAACTAAGCTGAGCTCTCTGCTGTGAAATTCTGAGATTGAGTCATACTAAAAATAAATTGCTTTATTAAAATTGGTCATTTTTATTAAAACCAAAAGTAGTCCATAAAAATAACTGTGTAAGTCAAAAAGCAAATATCCAAGGCTAAGCTATAGGAGTTAGGAAGGAGACCATTTAGTCCCAGCTCTGCCATAGAACCAGCTTTCTTTACCTATGAATTGAAGATAATAAGCATCTGCCCCAAATCTCATAACATATAGTGATAAGACACGAGTGCATTTTGAAATAATTTATAATTCATACCTAAAACATTTTAAAATAGCAAATATTATTTTCTGCTGTAGATACCAGGCCATGGTATAGTCCAAGTTGGTACATGAGCTTCTTTGCAGTATTTAAGTTTACTTATGATCTCCAGGTTCTAACATATGTGAGGGAAAACGTGTTAAATTTTATTTGGTAATGTACTTTTTAAAATGTCTGGCTTCACCTAAAAATATGCTTAGAGATTCTCTTGGCATAGTATGAGGTAGCATACTGGTTCTTACTGAAGTTTGTCCATGAAGCTCTGGGATTCAAGGAGGGTTCCATATCTGAGTAAACAGTTACAGAAAGTGATTAAAACTTGTTTAATGATAGGTATGTCTGTGATTATTTTTTAACTTGCAGTATATGTGCCATTATTTTCACCATCTATTACAACGTGACAAAGAAACTAAAAAGGAAAGCTTAATTAATTAATCTCAGAAGTAAAAGGTTCAAAAGAATTTGTTAGCATAAAATAGGCACACTTGTGAAAAGAAAATCTACTGTTAGTCAACACATATATTTCAAAGGGAGATGAGCTGTGAAAATATCTGTGGAGTTAATTCTCTCAGACAGTGAACTTGCATTCCAAAAGTTTCAGTATTTCTAGATGTTCACTTATGGATGGGAAGCAGTTCTGATGTGTTTTGCTGAATCAGGGATTCCTCAAGGCAACTGTCAAGGTTGATGCATCATCTTTAAAGATGTGCCTTAAAACTTTGCTGTGACCCGTGGTGAATCTTAGACCTTTTTGTGGACTGCAGAAGGTTTATGTAATTTAATTTATTCAGGTTTTGCATTGAGTATGGGGTTTATGTTTCTTGTTGAGCAAAAAATGGAAAGAAAAGTCTTACTTGAGTATGTCAGGGTTTTACTTGAAATGAAAACCCACAAGGCAATCTTAATGCTCCTATTGTTGTTTCTATTTGCCATGCCAGAGTCAAAACAACTTAGGAATCTTTCAACATGGTTTCACATTTCACATGAATCAACAAATTCTCATGTTACAAGAGTTAACTTTAATTGCAGTTGTCCTATATTATTTAGCATGAAGTATAATTATTTCCATTAATTTAACATACTTTTATTAAACTCTGCCCCACTGTTGGAATCTCTTCCAAAAGTATATGGCTAATCCTCTCAATTGAAAGTCCTACAACGGTTCTGCTTCCCAAAACGTTCTAATAAAGTCAAACCTCATTAGTGTGGCATGCAAGGTCCCTTATAATCTGGCCATGCATACCCTGATTTACAATCCAATTTCTTCACTTCCACATTCTGACTTCTGGTCATATTGACTTTTAAGGGGTGGTTCCCCCAGTTGGCCGTCCTCTCTCAAGCTACCAGTCCTTTACACAGGTTGTGGTATATGAGGGCTGTTTGGAAAATGCCATGCCATGTATTATAATATGAAAAATAGGGTCATTTATGGCTAGGTACTTCTTCGGACAGACCTTATGTATCTAAAAAGCCATTTTATGCCATTTCTCCAAAATTTCTCAGTTTCAGGTCAGAAGTCACCTCCTGCCAAAAGCTTTGTAAAATTTCTCTAAAGTGTAAGGAAGGTGCCCCTTCTGGGTAAAGTAACCATTTTTCTTGGTTTGCTTGGGACGGTCCCAATTGATGTCTGTTGTCTCTGCGTTACATTAGTACTCTCTTTCCCTCGCAATGTAAGTGTATTGTCCTGGGGTTTGGATAATATATCATATGGCCACCATACTTGTAGCCCTTCCACATTTCCTTTTGCAGCAAGTAAGAGGCCAAGAGTATGACTGTTTTTAAGTCAACCAGGTCTGATTTCAAGCCTTCAACCTTCTATTAATTGTGTGATGTGAACATAGGCAGCAACTAGCTTTTTTTGGCCTCGATTTCTTCATCCATAAATGATAGCTAACTTCTGGTGGCTGTGATTTTAAATTCAATGACACATGCAAAGCACATAGCTTAGTGCCTGATACCTTATAAACTCTTGATATATTACAGCTTTTTTTTTTTTAACTTAATAATGGCACTGTGTTGTAAATACATGTTACCTCCTTCACTGGACCTTAAGCCTCCTAAAGACAGACTGTGTTTTTCTTTTATTTATTTTTCCTTGAAACTTAGCACAGTAACTGCCATATTACAGGTTTGTAATAAATGTTTATCAAATGGATAAATAACTAGAAAAATGATTGTTTGAATAAATAAAGACATATTACCTGTCCTCAAGAGAAGAATAGTGCCATGCCATATGTCAGAAGTGCTCTCATAAATAAAAGTCAGTGGGAACAGTGAAGAAATTGCATTTATTTCCATTGGGAAGATCAGGGAGTATTCACATAGAAAATGATACTTGAACATGATGTCAACATGTAGAAAAATGTGAGAAGAAATGGCATTTCAGACAAAGGGTATGATCACCATATTTTTGTGGTACAATAATTGTCTTAGTAAATGATATGTATTATAACTTAAAAAAAAAAAAAACCAAATAGAGAAAGTTCTGACTTTCTATCCTCTGAAGAGGCCTTTGTGGTTGCCATTGTCTTTCGATGACAGACGTATTGCTGAGTGTGATTTCTCTTACGTTGATAGGCATTTTTTTAAAAAAAAAATCAGTCAGACTTTCTTTTTTCCTCTTGGTTTAATTATTGAACATTTATATGTGTGTGTGGTAGGGGGAGAGAGAGATGTTCGTTTTTTCCCCTTTGCTTTTTAATATAATAATCATCTCTAAAACTACAGTTGAAATTAATATGGAGCTTTTTTCTAAAACTAGATCCATTTGCTTTGACAAGTTCTCACTGTTTATAGTGTCAGATTATTTTCAAAATATTACAGATATGAAAAAGGGATAGGATTAGTTTTGAGTAAAATTATGGCTTGTCGGCAGATAACACAATCAACCCTTCAAAAGCAAACACCTCTTTCCAAGTATAATTGTTAGGAAGTGAAAGCCTTATTCAGATGCTAACTAAGAAAAATGATGATAGAAATGGAAACTCCTTTGGGGAAAAAAATAACAAAGAACAAAGTCTTAGTCATGGTTGTCAAAAAAAATTGCCAGTTACAGCTGTTGCCTAGGTGTTGATTGGCTGATTGGATGGTCTTCGTCGTATTGACAGCCCATCAGAGTGAGGGATTCAAGTTAATGGACAGCTAATATCATGATTGGATGGTGCCTGATCTGTTTGAGGATGGGAAATCAATAGTCTGTTAGATTTGTCGGGAGAAGATGGGGAAGGGAAAGTCACGCTGGATTTGCCTTCATCGCCAGGGTTACACTAATTAAGCACCACCTTAAGATGAAGAGGAGGTTGGAGAATTGAACCGGTAATGAGATTCCGGCTTGAAGTAAATGAAGCAACTTCACCATAAGGCACACTGACAGACAATTAAACCTCTTTATCAATGCAGCTTTCATCCAGAAATAAAAATCTCATATGGCAGCTATAAAATGCATGGGGGACTGGGAGGAACTGTAAATCTTTTTCTCAGCTTGCAGTTGTACTTGTAACTCCCACATTGTTTTGACATTTTGGTTTATTTGCATTAGAAGTTAGTCATGGTGAGGAATGTTTCCTTTTTCCACATAGAAGTTCCTGGTGTGTCACTTTTGTTGAAATCTTTCAAGAAAGGTTTTGATTAAGCATAAAACTGATTAGAGATAAAAAGCAATTTCCTCAAAATTTTTTTGGACTGGAAAGGGAATATTCTAAAGAGTAATTATTGCTGTTAATATTTCAAAAATTCTTTCAAAAATACTACAAAGTAGCTAATTTTATAGACAAAGGCTCATTTTTGCTTATCCAAATAGAACCTTTTCCTCAAGTTAAAATTTTTTCGTTGGGAAAGACCATTGCAAATAGTGAATCTTCTCATCTGAATTACTAGAACTGGAGCAGATTTTCTTCTAAACACAATGGTGGGAAACAGATTTTTGCTGACACTTAAATGTTCTGGTGAATGGACAATTACAAAATATGTTATTACAATATAGTAAAATAACCTAACCCATCTGTATTTTATAAGAAATGTGCCTTTGTGTCTGTCTTTTGTTAAGTTGCAATGTATTTGTGATACGGTGAACTGTGGTATATAACAACATAAAGATGTTATTACCTATTAGAATCAAATTTTACATGGTTAAACCTTTGTTATTTTCTTGTTTCTTCTGTAGTTGTTTGGTTATATATCCTCCTATCCATGTGTTATGCCTTGGCTATTTGAGTTTCAAAAATATTACAGTAATACTTTACTCAAATTGACCATGTGAAGTTTAGATGTAGTAATATTTCACTAAAGCTATTTTACTCAAATAGCTTTTACTGAGCACTTATTAGATATATTGCACTGGGGTACATTTGTACAGGGATACAGATCTGTGCAGTTATTCATTCGTTTACTCAAAAATATCTATTGAATGTTTAGAAGTGTGTATTCTGCGTATGCCTACCACCACAGAACATATTGGGGATCTGAAGATAATTTTACTATGCATAAATTTGACCTTTGAGTATTTTATATTTATTTTTTAAAAATCAACAGATAACATACTTCAACATATAGCATACTATACGTTAGACATACTAAACGTTCCAAAAGTCTAGAGCATTTGACCAATGTCTCATAGCTAGAGTCATGGAGAGACAATTTTAGCTGATGTTAGAATCTAGTTCTAGTTAAAGTTTATAAACTACATTGTTAACTTTCTGGGATTAAGGAACTCTCATATATGTTGTCTTTCTCCCAGAACTTAGAATTATTCTTTTCATATATTACTTTCTCAAAAATTCAAGATTGGTTACATTTTTCCATTATAAACTGAAGCTAGTGTTTTTCTATCTGACATTTCCTCTCCATATTTCTTTTTCTAGAAGCAAATGTACAAAAGTTTTTCAGCCATTCATGCTCAGCCTTCCTCAACAAATATTCTTATTGTCTTTTATAGTGAATTTGAGAATTATTTTATTGTATTCCACTTATTTAAAGCAGTTAATAGCCATGAATTTCTCTAACACATGTTATTTAATTAAATATTTTATTTGAGATAATTGTACATTTGTAAGAAACAATACAGAGAGATCCCAGGCTATCTTTACCCACTTTCCCACAATGGTAACATATTGCAATAGGATAGTACAGTATCACGACCAGAGTATTGATACTGATACAGTGGAGATAAAAAATAATTCCATCACTGCAAGGTTCTCTCAAGTTGCCCTTTTATAGCCACAACCATTCTTTCCAGCTCCACGCCCTCCTAACCCTTTGGCAACCACTAATCTGTTCTTTATTTCTATACTTTTCTCATTTCAAGAATGCTATATAAATGGAATCATGTAGTAAGTATGATTTGGGATTGAATTTTTCAACTCAGCCTAATTCTCCAGAGTCAGGCAGAGATTGAATATGAGCATATATATATCTATGTACATAAATATATACATATTTCTATATCTATGTTTTTGTATACTAAAATATAAACAACATATTTAATATTGAGTAGACCTATGTATTTTATAAATGTGAGGATTCAATACATTTACAGGAAAAAATGCTCTGAATTTTAATATAACTTTATACAGTTGTACACTGAATATTTAAATAAACTTAATGTTGGATTGTCTTATTGTTACTTTTTTTCTTTTGCTAAGGTTTTAGAATTATCTGGTTTTTTTGAAAAAAGAGACATGAAAAACAGTTAATAGCATAATATAATCTAAAAGCCAGTGTCATCTGCACTGTGAAAAAGATTCTCTCTCTTCTTTTGGTAGTATTTTTTTCCATTGCTGATCTTATGACTCCATAAAGAAACTGAGATATTAAAAATATTTATCCTTCTTTATTTTGATTCAGTTCAATTTTTATCCAGAGTGGGAAAAAAGTATTAGCCTTCAATATATTGTACCTTATTGGAATATTTATAAGCAAAGATGTGAAGGTATTTTAAGCATCTAAAGATTCTTTCTAGGGTTACATTTGGTGTTACTCTCTAGGAACAAATCCTTTGAAATTTAAATGTGAACTCTTGTCTGCTGATGTAGCATTCATGTCTGAGGTAAAATCAAAAGCTGTCCATAAATTTCCTAAACCGTGTCTTGCTTGGTCAATTGAAAAAGGAGACAATGCAAAATAAGGCCTTTTTGTGAATTAAAGACATGTTAAAGAACTGCAAAAACCTAAAGCACTGCCTTCATTGAGTTCTGTGAAGTATTCCACATTTTTTGGTTTTCAGAATGGAACATTCTGCCAGTACATACTTCCCCAGATTTGTTCAAGCCTGAAACTACAGATGTTCACTTGGGTGGCTTCTCCTTAGCGAACATTTCCCTGTCTTGTAGTTATTTAATTCTCTATCCCACCGGGTACTGTGCTACATTTCCCAGTAGATTTGTATTTTCCTTTCTGCATCTCTACTTCCCCCACGAACTACTCCTAATCACAGTAGTATTCAGTTTGGTTCTGGCATTATTACTGTATCTGGGTTTTACTTGTATCAAGCTGTTTTTAAGGGGATGCTTATTTCCTTTCATTTTTTTCAGGTTAAGGTTAGATATCTTTCCTATTGTTGTTTGAGTCCAACGTCCAGTAAAGTGGCATAAAATCCTGATACCAGTGGAAAAATCCATATCATTATTCCTCATAAATTGGCTCTTCAAATATTTTTTTCCTTTGGAGTTAAGTACATTTTAAAAATGAATGAATATTATTGAAAGAGACTTAGCTATTATAACACAGACCCCAAGGACAATGCCTAACATATAGTAATAGGTACTCAAAGAACATTCCAGTGTACAAACAAATGAATAAGTATAAGGGATAAAGAATGATTGGTTGATGTAGACTGCTAAAATACATCATTTTGACCAAGGAATTATTTTCCTAATGTCACAGCTCTTTCTTAAATTATCTGAATAAATGCCTCAATTTTTCAATGTACTTGGACTAGGTAAACATAGAACCTTAGAATATTTTCTTTTAATCACTGAAGACCCAGGATAAAATGTAGATGGATTAAACAAATTTGAAGCACTAATCCAGAAATGTATTATTCCAGAGAGCAATCTTTTTCTGGCTTTTGGTAATAGTTACTCGTGCTTTGTAAAGGTCACATTCAGAAACACCCAAGGCAAGTGTTGAGAAATATTTACTGTCAGTCCTTTTTACACATGAGTCGGTGCCACCTAGCACTAAGCAACTGGAACTTTGTCCTGATGCCCCCAAAGCAGATCCTTTTTTAAATTATAATCTAAAATTTTAAAGGCATTTTAAAGAGTTGAGATTCTGTGTTTTTTTTAACTAATAGATACTACGTTTGTTAATTTCTGATCAGCCAGTCTGACGGAAGGGGTGCCCACTCGTAGTTGATAGGACACCCAGTGAGGTAGTGTAGTTGGCAGCGGGTGGGACTGTCCGAAGTGCTGTGGGCGGGAAAGCATGGACTACCAAAGCTGATTCTTACTCATCGTCGATCATAGCATCAGAATGCATACCCAATATCTCCAGATCTTAAAATGATTTAAGGGAAGCTGGAACTTTGGCTTTTTTTGTGAACTCCCTTCTCCCAGTCTTTAAATGGTGGTAATGATTCATGTATTTTTAAACCCACTGTGATCTAACAAGTGAATTACAGAAATATGCAAATTACAATTTAGCAATGTATCAAATGAAAAAAAGAGTCCCTAAATATTTTACTTAGTCTTTATACCTTTCTGTCAAGTTTTAATTTATAAAATCTACTACAATAAGACTCTACATAAAGGAAAAACATGGATTGGTGATCACAAATGATATAGCATGAGAATTCTATTTGCTGGAGAAAGGATAGGAATGAATTAATAGATATTAGTTATTATTAAGGTCCTGTCCTATGGTTTGAGTGAAGGAGGTCCTGAGTAATGTTACACTTTTAAAAGAACTAATTAAATGAGAACTAAATAAATGAGAGCCACACATGAAATTAGAAAAAAGGTATGGCATGAAACAAGGGTCAAATTCTGTGCATAATAAGTTTAATTTGAAAAAATATATTAGACCAAGCTAAACACATGGACTGTTAGATCCACCAGTGAGTTGGGAACCACCAATTTTTAACCACTGTTCTAAGAGAAGAACACAGCTAGCAAGATTATGATGTAGGTAAGAAGTTGATACATAAGACAAACAACAGTATAATAAAATGACTCAAGAAATGTCACAAAGTAATATCTGAATAATTGCTAAATCAATATATAAGCCATTGGCACTAAATCATGACATAAGGACATCTCTAATGGCTTCAAAAGATTTCTATGAGAGGTAGAAGAACTAAATCTTGATGTATAAGTAGTTTATATATAGGAACTTCACAAGGTCAAATTATCCAGTTGAAAAATAGTCACCTGGATATTGAAATAGATAGATAAAAAGTTAAACTTTCAATCCATTTATCACATCTATAAATTAAAATAAAAATGTCCCTATACTTCCAAGGCTTTTGTTATAAGAACAAATTCACAAGTTACATTTTTGAACTTCATGCATACAGTCATTAAAATATATGTGGAAGTGGTCAGTATTGTTAATGTTATTATTCTAAACTGAACACTGCAATTTCTATCTTTCTTTTTTTGGATTCAATGTCATCTCAGTGATATTTGCTAACACCACTCTGTTGTGCTCACTGTTCAATAGATCCATGACATAGATTAACTGCCAAGGTTGGATGCAGAATGCACTCTATATCTTCAGTTGTATTGAAAAGTCACTCTCAAATGTCACTCATTACTCCTGCATCTCTATTAAAATGATGAATTCAAATAGTAGGAAACCAAAGTAAATTGATTTAAAGTCCTTATTCATAAGCCAATAATACCACATTTTAAAAGATATGATAAATTAAAATGCAAATATGATTTACTCATTATTTTGGACCTATTGTTGATTGATCTTGAATCTGGCACAGTGATTAGTATATAGCAGGCACTCAATAAATAGTCAGTGAAAAAATGAATTAATGGCTTGGCCTTTTTCTCCTTTAATTTATCCTCACAACAACTTGATACAAACCACAAATCCTTATGGCTCAGCACAACCATATATCTATGTGTTATATTTATAGAATATGTGTATGAGTACGTATGCCTGCACGTATGCATATAGTATCCTCTAAAATTTCTGCATTCCATTCTCATGGTTTGTTAATGCTATCACAGGATAGAAGCTTTAGTAAGGAAAGGAAAGTGAGAATAATTGAAATAGAAGTAATCTCACTACTCATACTAGATTTTAATGTTTACTTTTTGTATTTTATAGCACAGTAAGTGCTGTGACATTTTTCTTCAATTGAATGAACCATTCCTAAGAGTATTTGCTTACCAACAGTATATAAGCTCCAAAAGTCACATTTTCACATGCCAGTAGATTAAGATATTAATTTTAAATACTTGCAAAAATTGATCTTCAAAGAATCAAACAATAACATAGAGTGATTTTGAATTCCAAATGTTTCTGAAGAAAAATGATAAAGTGAAAGCAATGCAAAATGAGACCAAGTTTTATGAGACATATATTTTACTACTTAATTCAAATATGTTCTATTCTAGTATTTACTAGGGGAAAGTGTCAGTAAAGAGTGGCACTTTGACTTTCTCATTTTTCTTGTGTCCCATAGCTATTTTAAATGATTTAAATCCCCTTTTGTCTTGAGGCTTTTACAACAATTATCATCATAGGACAACTGGAGACGCTCTGTGCTGTTTCGGATTCGGTAAGAGGAATTTAGGAGCCTAAGGTCTACTCAGCTCAACGAGTGCTAAGAGTCAACCTTGCTCGGTGTGGATCCCAGTCCAGCCATTTATTAGCAGTATGACCTTGAAATAATGACTTAACTACTCTGAGCCTCAATTTGTTTGTAAAATGTGGACACAAAGAATTTTTATGTCATAGAGCTCTTGTACAGAGTTAGTAAAATGATTCTTGTGTTGGTCTTACGTGCCTAATATTTAGAAATATAATAAAACTTTAACATATTTCTGCTATTTTTTTAAATTCATTTTTATTGTTAGACTTATTGGGGTGACATCTGTTAGCAAGGATTACATAGGTTTCAGGCATACAATTCTACAGTGCATTGTCAACTTGTTGTATAATAAGTTCACCACCCAGTGTGAGTTCTCTTTCCATCACCTTATATTTAGCTTCCCCCCTCCTCTCCCACCCCCTCCCTTTCTGCTATTTTTGATAGACTCACTGTTAAGTTCCTATATATCAATAACTACACACTGAATCAACAAATTTTAAAGGCTGAAATTTTGCAGAGTCTATATCAGTTTCTTTTACAGTCACACTATACATTTTTGGAAATCCGGATTTACAACATCAGCTCAAACAGAACTTAACTACATACAAGGCAGCAGTCATAGGTGCTACTCTAATAAAGATAATTTTTCATTTTGCCAGAAGCTTTCTTCTCTAACTTTATCGTCCCCCCTTCTCTATTTTTAGATTAAGTGGTACAAAAATCAGCTAGAAATATTCAGCATGTTAAATTGGAACTTGTCTTGTGTAACTGAAATATGTTTCTGCATCACATTTATTTAGGCTGAGGTACTAGTTTTAATTTTTCAATGTTGTACATGCACAGGCTTTTCTGCCATATGATCCAACCTGGTTGTATTCCCTGCCTGTTTTCACCCACGTGGCTTTTAGGGTATTAGAACTATTTAGGCATTTAAATTTCTAGAAACCTTCTTGCAGTAACAAATGTATGCCATAAAAATTAAGGAGACCTTATGTAACTCATTAAAATACCAGTCTGTGAATATCAACATAAAGCCCTCAGTAATATGACTGAAGTTGTAAAAATGATCTCTGCTCTCGTTTTGCATATTGTCCATTTTAAAATGGCATATAAACAATTTCTAAACTCCCAGGTGTGTTCTAGAAATTGTAAAGTGGATGTTTCATACCAATTTATCTGATACCTTACTCAAGCAGGCTTTCCGTTTTCAACTAGACCAAGTCACAAAAATAATTAATCTTTCAAAAAAAACCCCAACAAACTTGTGCTCTTTTTTTAAAAATGTTTCCTCCTAAATTACAAATTTGATGAACATGATTTAGCTTACAGAGCTTCTAGTTATGTTGATCATATTTATATCATACTATGTAGTTTACACACACTTCTACCTCACGGATGTACCCAGCAAACACATTTCTGTCCTTCATGATCATTTTCACCGCAGCTGGAAGATTTGTAGCAATGCTTGCAGGTCCCCTCCATCAGAGGGTAGGGTCCCAAGTCTCAATCATCTCTAACGCTCCAGGTTCCTTAATCGCAGCACTGTCCTACAAAATGGTAGGCAGGCATCATTATTCATCTATTAAAAGTGAGGAACCTGAGGTTCAGAGTGACTTGCTCAAGATTGCAAAGGTGATTAAAAAGTACAAGTTTTACCAGGACCTAGATTTTCCAAAACTTGACAAGGAAATCCGTGCTTAGGAAAAGACTGTTGACTACATTGGTGTTTGAAGTGTTTCCATGATTGTGGATTAGCTCCTTTAACATTTATTATGATTTTTGGTTTTTCCTATTTGCAGATTTAAAATCGTATTTGCCAGAATATGGTCAATGGAGCAAATACCTTGAAGTTCAACTTGTGTTCAAATCCTCTAAGTCTGCTTGCTATTTCTAGGATCTGGGAAAGTCATGTACTTGCCTGAAGTTTACTCATTTGCCAATGAAAAATTAAATGAGATAAATAAAGTGCTTAGTTAAATACAACGCCTGATACTAAAATTCAATAAATCATAGCCATTACTTTGTGAATGCTAAGCATGTAGGAAAAATAGAATTAGAAACCAGACTTTGTTTAGGCTTTAACCCTGGTACTCCATGTCACTAACTGCTGTGTGACCTTGAGCAAATCTAACTGGCTGAATATTGTTTTCCTCATCTGTTAAACAGATATATAAAGGCATATTGCAGAATCCATATAAAGACAAATGATTCATAGAGAGGTCCTTTAACCCAGAAAGTCTGGAGGTCATGGAGATAAACTTTTGAATCCCTGATCCAAGAAATGAAATGGGTGTGAGTCTAGAAATAAGTGATAAGGGAAAGGGTGACAGGGTTAACTTAGAGACTGAACAGAAATAAATGAAGCTTGGGGTTATTCTTACATCTTAGAGGATGTAATGGAAAACATAAAGCCCTAGGTTCAGAAATTTGGGCTATTAATTTCTTCCCTACCAGTAATTTGCTATGTAGCCATAAAGATGTTATATAACTCCTCTGATCTGCACATTCTCATCTGCTCAATGAAGATGTGGAACTGGATGACATGTAACTACGGCCACCTCACCTCCAGCACTAAGATTCTGTTTGTCCATACGTTAGATGAGAGTATCATAAAATGTATTCCACTAAATACTTAATATTCCACTTGATGTTTTGGGATGAAAGAATGAAATGTTTCTGGAGGAAATTCTGCACATGACATCTACTTTCCAAAAATGTACAATAAAACCTTAAATCTTTAGAAAGTCTAATACAAATGGAAAATTATTAGCCCCATCAATTCCCAACCATAATAGCCTCCATGGAACTTGTATAATCCCTTTTATAAATGTTGTACTAGATGATATAAGGGCTTTGAAGGTATAAAGTTTTAGTCAAAAGTAAAAGATGTTTATCATCACCATCCATATCACCATTATCACCACCAGCACCACAACCACCATCATCGTCAACATCAATATTACTAACACCTTACATTTAAGAATGCCAATTCTATATACTGCCCTGTGAATTGAGACATGTATTATTTTTGGAACACTCAGACCAAAAATAGCACTTGAAAACCATAGGCTCACATATCAAAAAGCTGAATATCGATGCTGGGCTTCATTTGCATCAACTTGGTGCAAATGTAGAATTCCAATATTCTTAGTGACAATTGAGATAGAAAGAATATAAGCCATATTCCCATTGAATTTCATTTCAGTCCTGAATGACTTCCTCTTACAATAGTTTCTCATTTCTGAGAAGAATTAGTGGGATGATGTATATGAAGTGATTTGTATTCCATAGAGGGGAAAAGTATAAGCTGGCATTGACAACCTTATAATTTAATAACGCACAGTGTTCAATGTACTTTTACATCCATTATTTTATTTGATAATTGTAACAATCATATGAATGTGGGCTTGGCAGGTATTATTTTATCTATTTCAAAGACAACTAAGGATAAAAGAAGTTAAGCCACCTCTTTAAGGACACAGATAATTTTAAAATTTTAATGATTATTAATTTTTAAACTTTATATCTGATTTTGTTTTGCTGCCATCCCCTTCAATTACATTCTTGTCTGTAAGGGGGCATGCATCAAAAAGCTGGCTTATGTGAAAGAATAACAGTAGATCAATGTTTCTCAAGTTTTTTATATTATAGCAGACAAAGAAAATCACTGCGATAAATGAGCCAGCCTGCTTATCACTGGTGAGGAATGTGGCATGAGTGTTGCTAGAGGTCAATATCCAATCCACCTACAACCTCTTTGCAACACACCATTGTGCTGCTGCCACCAGCTGGAAAGCTCTGGAACGCGTAAAGATTATGATTGATTTAACCAAAGAGTAGAAAGAAAGTCTATTACTTTCATTTACATAAATTTTTTTTTGGAATTATCCCATTACCAATATCCTTTATTTAACATATAATTTTAGCAGACAGTCAAGTCCAATACTTTTCTTTAGGATCCAGAAATAATTTGGCTTTTAAAGAGAATAAAAAGTTATATTTGCAGAGAATAAATTTGATTCACAGGGAGTTTTTTTTTCTCTGCTAAGGTCATGTCATTAATCCTTACTGTAAATTTTTATCTACTTTTAGAACTTCTAATTTTTCTTTTTTCCTTTAATTTATTTCTAATATTCATACATTGAGCCAATATTATTTATCACTGCTTAGGATTTTGTGTTTGTCTGTTTGTTTTTTGTTTTTAGGGAAAGAAAACAGCAAACATTTTGTCTAAATTCCTCTCATCACCCTAATTCCTTTCCTCTCAGTATTATACTTACCTGTATGCATTTCATATATTTTCCAAGACGGAACATCTATGCCTGCTTCAGCTTCGGGGCCCTCAGGGAGCTTCCTGTAATATCTTGCATGTAGCATCCTAACTTCATGACCAAAGCTATCCATTTTTTAAACACCTAATTGGGTCCTGACTATGAACACTGTTATATATAGGATCTGGCAAATAAAAAATAAATAAATACAGATGTGTTTTAAGCTATACATAATTTAGTGATAAGAGCTCAGGTTATACAAAAATTTTAACACATTGAAATAAGTGCTAAAGTTTAAAATTTTAACAGTGTTATTTATTCATTTGTTGTGGAGACAGAACTGAGTCAGGAAAATCTCATGGGAGAGTAAAATTCTGAAGATAATCTTGAAGGACTCTTACATATTCAACTAGTACACAGGGGTGAGATGGGCAGTAGAAAGAAGATTGTTTGTAGGATTTGCTTTCTACATGATCTAAAGGAAACATAAAATCTAAGCATTTGGAGGGATGTGGAAAGAAGTTATGTACATGTGATGTACAAAGTAAGGTACTGGTGACTTTGTATTTCATACTAAAGATAACGAGTGATTTCCTGTTTATACCCCTGGCTTGTATAGGTTACATGTTGAAGGTGAGCAGTGCTTGATGTTTTCTGGAATCTATAGTAAATGGAGTCTATGAGTATATATTCTCTATATTCTTCTCTATAATCTTTTTTGTTTGTTTGTTTTCATTCTGTATTTCATTACTGAAATAACAGTATCCTACTTACCCCACACCATCCCACAATAATCTTTTTAAAAGCCAATATTAATTGATGTTTCATCTCTAGCTAAGGCAGAGGACATAAGAAAAAAATCACAGAAATTTGTTTCTTTCTTCTTGCTTAGTAAGTACAATTCGATTACAATGACATTTTTATAAAAGTAAAACCTATCCATTACTGAAAATGCATGTAATATTAAGGTTATCAGAGTAAAACTTGAATGTGGTTTTTTTACCCACAACTCATCACTCCACAACTGATCTCTTCAGAGGACAAACACCATTGAGAGTTTTGTATGTATATTTCCAGACCCATTCCATTCATTTTTAAATGTGCATTTCTTAACATTGTAAGTGCAATTGTTATATAATGTGCTTTCTTCAGTTTGTTTGTTTGTGTTTTCAGTTAATATTATGCCATAGACAATGTTCCCTAGGACACAAGTTTACTCTTCTTAACTATTCCAAAGTACTCCCTAGCTTGAATTTACTATAATTTATTTTTAAATTCCCCTTGTCTTACAATCTTGTGCAAACCCATTAAACTAGACAATGTTCTAATTTCACGTGGCTCTATCAAAGCTTTGTCATGTACTTAATTATTCAGTGGATTTGCATTAAGATCTGTTCTATACCACATGCTCTTGCTAGGGGCCCAAAAATGGCTTCAAAGCAAGGGTTTCTTCCTGGGATGACTACAGGATTACTGTATGACTTACTTAGAAGACACCTCTCAGGTGGTAGCAAACTCTTTTGACTTAGAAAATACTTTGGGAATATTTACCGAGGACTTATCACTGTAGGATTCATTTATCTAGATCAGAATTTCCCTGACTGTGTTGAGTGGAGTAGTAATATAACTCAATAGGTGTTCAACCAAGAGGAATTCTTTTGTCATATAACGTAGTACTGCCTTAGTTCCACTTGGATATTCATGGGGCATCGACTTATATTAAAAGTCAGAAAGCTTCTGTAGTAAAGAAATTTATTTATCTTTGTTTAATCTAGCATTTCTAATGTTAAAGTAGTAGCTGCATCTCATGAAATATTGGTATTCATAGTTTGAGAATACCAATATTCCTAAATATTCCATTAAATGCTCATTAACATTAACAATAACAAACATTGGCTAACTAAATTCCAAATATCATAAAATAGTTGAGCTAAGAATATCATTAGAAGCAAGTACAACATTGTTGTGGGGGTTAAATGAGATGGTGATATGAACAACAGGACATTAAGCACGTAACTGGTGTTCAAAAAATGCTAAGTCTTATCATTATTAGCTCCACTTATCTGGTCTGGTCATCTCATAGAACCCTTTATCAATTTGACTCTTTAGAAAGTATTTACCAGTGACCCACTTTGCTCTTTTTAGGAATTTAAAGTTTATTTTGTAGCATTGAATAACATCTAGAGATTTTAAAGCAGTCTATGATATAGTTATGTTTGAATTTTAGACAAATCTCTCTCTTTGTCTCTCTCTCTCTCGCATTCTCTTTATGTCATTATGAGCAGAGTGGAGGTTGAATTGACAGGGAAAAGTTAAATGTCCCAAAAAGTAAAGTTTTAAGTCTCAAAAATACAAGTTTCTTGGCTAAGGCATCATAACTTAAAAGTGCTAGAACTCAGATTTACTCAACTCTGAATCCAGCCTTCACTCAACACCAATATGCTGGGTGTATTCCTGATTCTGGGTGAAATAAGGCCCAGCAGTCATTATCTGTCCTGCAACATATGTGAATCTGAAGAGCAATTTGCCTTGTTAAGTCACCTATTCACTTCTGGAACCAAGTAGTCTGTGGCTTTCAAATTCCTGTAGCCTATGCACTAGGAAGTACTTAGAGACATAGAAATTTAAGTCCAACTTGAATAATACCTTTATTTTTTAAATTCATTTTTATTGATAGACTTTTTGGGGTGACATCTGTTAGCAAGATTTACATAGGTTTCAGGCACAATTCTACTGTGCATTGTCAACTTGTTGTATAATACCTTTAGAGTCAACTGAGCAGCCTTGCATGTGCTCTACAATTGGTAAAACATAGAGAGGTCAGGCCAAGCATATATGCTCAGTCTTTCTGCTGTTTTGGAGCAATGACTAGTGATAGCATTTGAAAGAGCAAAAGCAGAATTCTAAGGGCCACTTGACATTTTCAACTCTATTTGACCTCTATTCTGTCCATAGGTCCTAAGTGGAATGAGTGTGCCTGAGAGTGCTATTTTACAGAGCAGAACTTTATTTTGAAATCACTGACCAGACTTATTGCATCCAGTAGGGTGACCTGTGCTTTGTATGAAAAAGCTATGTGTAGAGCACAGGACAACACTGCCACATTGATCCACATTTGTATTCTAGACAAATTAGCAAGTGTATGAAATTACCTAATGCAACCATCATTTGGGGCTTGAGCTTCAAATAGCCCTAAAAATTATTTCTAAGGTAGGCGTTCAGCACAGGAAAAGAGGAGCTTTTTTTTTTTTTTTTTTGCTCCATTGCTATGGTAATAAAATTTAGTTCTGAATAGATTCATTTCTGCATGTTCAAATCTCAAATCCTCACCACTGAATTTTTCATCAAATATAAACAACTAGTTTTCACTTTCAAACTCCTACACCTCCAGGATCTTACAAGTTGAGAACTAGATGCCCATATATTAAAGCACACATCATTTAAGGTACATGGGGTTTTGTGGGGACAAAATCATAAACTAGAATGTACTAGAACATGTTTCTAATTTCTTTATTTTGCAGAGCTGAACCAACAAGGGCATATAAATATGAGAAACCGAACTCACTATTCTTGCACTTGTCATTTTCTTTAAATAAAGCAGGCTTTTCTGCTTCGAATTTATACCCGTGCTGTCCTCCATCTATTCTTTTACCCTATTTAATGTACGTGAAAAATTTCTCCATCTTTCATGCATCAAAACATCTCTTTCTCCTTTTTGAAATCTTTTCATGTCTGGACTGGCTCTTGATCATGTTGCCTTAAAATGTTCTGTGGAATTAAGGAAATAGATGAAAGGAAAAGTGAGTAAACATATTTCCCAAGCCTATCATATTGCTCATTTTCAATCTCCATAAAAACATTGTAAGTTGTTTAATGTCACCTGCATCTAATTATTTTTTTCCTCTTTTAGGTAACTTACTTGAAAGCAAAAAATTTTTACCTAAAGTTTTAACCAATTTTGGAGATTGGCTTTCTGCATGTTCTAGGAAAGCTTGAGCATGAGAGAAACACTTAATAACCATAAAATAAAAATAGCAGGATTATGCAAAGCAAATGTAACCTTGCTGCATACTTTCTTGCTTTAACTGAGAGAAGGGTTGTGCCCCTTGTCAGTTCAAAATCCACCAGGATCCCTTAGTCTTTTATTATCTTCTACCTAGAGGGGTAGATTATTTTTTTCCACCTACCAGACGACATTTTCAAAATAATTCCTGTTCTATAATAACCTCTTAAGGGAAAAGGAAAGAATGCAATTTACAATATCCCCATGATTACCATGTGGCAGATTTGCCCTTCAGATTTAACAAGAGCATTGTTTTTAAGCCAAAACCCAGAGCTAGATCTCCTAACTCTAAGATTGCTTGCTCTGGCTTGTCCCTCCCATGGAACATCATTCCTACCCTTGTGTATTTCATGGTTTTTAGACAGCAGAGAGGAGAGATTTCAATTATGAAAAACTGGATCTGCTGCATCTACATACTTTAGTAGCTCTGGTAGTCAGGGATATGCAAAACAAATTTACTTCAACAGAATTATTTTAAAAATAAAAAACAGATAAACTAATCAATGAATATCTCATCCTTCAACTGAGATAGGAAAAGCTTTTCATGATAGTAAGCCTATATGCAAATACCCATTGGTATTTGAGCACAGCTTAGAACCACCAAACATGGGGATGCCAAATGCTACCAGTTATACATTTAGGTAGTCAGCAAGTCGAACCATACACACTTCAACTAATTCATCCAACAAGACAGTCACTGCTGCAGGCTCCAACTATAAGGGAAAACTATTTTGCTTTTTTGTTCTCAATACTTCTGACAGCATATGTATGGGGAGATTTTTAAACTGAAAGTTAAAGTTAGGCCAGAATTCACCAGGGAAAGGGACAGCAGGTGCAAAAAACCTGACTCAAAGGGACCTGGGGCATTTGAAGAATTTAACAAAGGATAGTGTACCTGTAGATTATTCAGTGTGGTGGAGAATGCCATGGGATGAAGTGGAATAAATACTTAAGTGGTAGATTACCTGGTGACATTGTAGGCAAAGGTCAAAATGTTCATTTTTATTCTAAGAGCAATAAGAAGTCATTAAAGGGCTATGATATAATTAGATTTTCAGTTTCTAAATAACTTTTTGATGATTGTATAGAAGACGACTTGTATCAAAATTGAAAAAAGCAAGATTCATTTAATTAATCTGGAAGCAATTTTGGTTAGGGTACAATGAGGGAAGATTAAAAAAATCAAAGTTTTGATTTAAAATATATTACAAAAATTTTGATGATTGACTGGATATTGGGTCAAGGAAATAAAGACTGTTAAAGATAACACTTAGGTGTGTGACCTGAGCAAATAAGAAGATGGTGGTGTCATTCCCTAAGACGGGAGAAAGTGGAGGGTGGTGGTATGTAGGATAGTTGCTATAACACAGAGATTTCAGGTATAGACATATTCCCCTTGGAATGTTGGGCAAGTGAATAGTCAAGTGGAGATACTGAATAAACAGCTACATAAACTAGTCAGGGACTCAAAAGAGTGATCAAAGTCTGAAATATTAACTGGATTATCAGAATATACATTATACAACATGGTTGTATATGAGATTGAGAGTGTACAGTGATAAAAGTAGCACGCTAAGATCTTAGCACTGAGCCCTGAAAAGAAATCAAGAAGGTTCAAAGAGATAGGAGAAAATTTTTAAGACTGTACTCCCAGGGCACATGGAATGAGGATATTTCACGACAATTAACACTAGAGTCACTTTGTCAAATACTGAGGTCATATAACGTGAGGCATTAAATGTCCATTGAATACAGTAACACGGAAGTTCTACTTTGGGGCAGACACAGTGCGAGGTGTTTTACATCTAGCTTTAATTCTCACAGTGAGTAGGTATTCTTGCCATGGGTACATGAAACCAAGCATGAGAGGTCAAGGTCACACATTTAGAAAGGGTGGGGACAAATCTGGGGTTCAAATCCAAGTCTGTGATATTGGAAAGATGGAGCCCTATAGTCCCACTCTGCAACTTAAGCCCTTCTCTGAAGTGGTTATGTTGTTTTTATTGTTGCTGTTCATTTGTTTTGGCATTAAAATCAAGGCCACAGAACTGTACTTTTTTGATTCTCTTATTGTAGTAGCCTTGTCTCTCCCACTAGATTTATAAATTCACTCAGGGCAAGCACCAGAGCATAGTGTGGAAGAAAGAAAATAGACTTTGCAAACTGACAGACCTGGGTCATACTTTAAAAATTATAATGTCCATGAAGTGTCTAGTGGAGTGACAGGTACACATGAGCCATGTGTTGAATGGATGTGATATTTATTATTTATTTGTATTGCTTCCAGCCCAATATGCTATGTATGGTAAGGTTAAATAAATACCAGATTTAATTTTTAAGATAAGTGATAATAAGTTATTCATCAGTTGATTATACACATCATAATTGCTCATATAATTTATGAGTCAATCGACTCCCAGTGATGAAAACCTGCCCTACCCTGGGACTGAGAGGAGAATAGAAAATGAGATACTCTACCTTTCCTTAAACCTTTTCAAATGCCACACTGAAAAACTAGACCCCTGAAAATCATGAGCTCCTTAAGGACAACTTCTGTGATTTCTCTAAGCTACCATTTCCGTTGTACCTAATCTAACATCAAGCACATGGTATGTACACAGTACTTACTAAAGTAAAACAAGCAAAAATATTGGATGTTGATGAGGAAAAGATTTCTTGGCCTCTGAAGACATTAGAAGTTTTCTTTCCTGAACTACAAAATGTCAGGTGCTAAAATGGCATTCTAACTTTTAAACTATTGCTCTAAATTCTATTTGTAACAGTTAGTTTATATGCATGCACAACAGGGTATATCTTATCCCTTCCAAAAATACCATGAGAATCATATGATTTTGGAGGTTATGTTTGATATATGAACAAACTAAAAATATTCCCTAGACTGAAGTCAAGTTTAATAAATAGTTTTATCATCATGACTCATCAAGCTTTAATATAGGGGAGTACTGTGTGAGGAATCTTACCTAAATTTCAATCATGTCCAAATATGTGTGAATTTATGTGGTACCAACTAATGCAGACATTTAAAAACTCTTCAATTGTCTGCTTTCCCCCTTTCAGAGCTTTACAAGTATAGTAACAATCACATGATTCAAGTTGTATGCTCATTTTCTTTTATTTAGGCATTATGCAAGCATAATATTTTAAAAGCACTTGATTCTGTTATCCTTCTGGGGTTTCTGTTTACCTCATCCCACGCTCTTTGCCAAACTGGTCACTTCAAACCTTCAGTTCTATCACCTTCCCCCGAAACGTCACATGCTTCCCATACATCCTGTTGTGGAAATTCTGCTCCTTTCAAGGTTCAATTCTAAAACTAGCCTCGTGAAGAAGGTCTGTGTAGCAGGTACTCAATAGAGGCTTAGATTGAGTTTAATAATAATTAGCAGTTTTCTTCCTAACTTAATCCCTCATGTACTATTTGGAATGAATAAATTTGGTTCATTAAATATCTCTTTCTAGAAATTGAGTAAATATGTGTAAACTGTAAGTGTGTTGCAGGCATAATAAACACAGCATCTACAGGGACCAGGCAATTAAAACAGAGGAGTCTGGAGTCAGAATATAATATAGGTATGGTGGTGGCTGTGATAAGATAGGAGGCACATGCTTGTGTATAGAAGCAACCTCTACTATTTTTAGCTGATTTTTGCCAGACTTTGTTTTGTCAATTTTCTCAATGTCTGGAAATGTGCCTGGCATGTAGTTGAACCTCAATAAATATTGCTAAATTAATGTCTGGCTGATTGAAAAAATGAATGCTAAATGGGAGATCATTGCTTGCAAATCTCCTAATTCTCAAAAAAAAGAGAAATTCAAAATTTTTGTTAGAAGCATTCTCAATTTTTAATTTTGATGACTATTCCATTAAAATGAAAAGTGTCTTCTAACCAAATGCACCTGCATACCATGCTGGACCTGAGAGCCACCAATTTGCTACCCACCCTTTTTTTTTCGTTTTTTTTTTCTACAGGGAATTTATTTCTAATAGTTACATAAAGGTTAATAATTCAAATATTACTTCCAGCTTT
The DNA here is from genome assembly GCA_004026885.1 of Lyroderma lyra. NCBI lineage: Eukaryota > Metazoa > Chordata > Mammalia > Chiroptera > Megadermatidae > Lyroderma > Lyroderma lyra. The sequence goes on from PVJL010002626.1 coordinate 131,475, forward strand.
TCTCTGCTTGGAATCATGAAAAATACGTAAAAGAATAATAGAAAAGATAATATATGTGATAGACAGGAATTCAGTTTAACATTCTCTGAAGCATTTTCATTTAGATTCTCACTTGATCCTTATAACAGCTTGGTTAAAGGGAAAGAAAGTAGCCTTCACCTCCATGTTTCTGCCCTTGAGTACATCTGGTCTCCTCACTGCTGTTCTGATTGAATGGTGATTATTTATTGACCCATTTTAAAAGCGGCCCCATAGTCCATGTAGTTCTTGTCTTTGTACTTTAGTCAAACTGACTGACCTTGGAGAACCCGGAGTGCAGCGCTTTTACCTGCTCAGTTGGTAGCTTGTAACTTGCCCATTTTGAGATGAGCTATTTCAGTGGGCTTCATAAAGGAGCCACCTGCCTGGACATTCAGGAAGGCTGGCTTCTTTAGATATGGTGCCACACAAAGCAGCCTGAAAAGAACATCATAAAGCATGTCCTGATTGTTGCCTTCCTCGCGGCCTCATCGGGAAAATGTGCCTGTCTGCCAAATGCTGGAGGCTCAGGAAATCAAAATAGACGTGGGAAACAAAGGAAATTTCAGACATACTTATTTTCAGAGTGTGTCCTTGTATTGTAAAGAGCAATAGAACGCTGCATCTGTTTGGCGTCATTACCTAGACATTATAGGTAGCAATCCTCAATTCAGACATGTCTAAACATTTGATTAGCCTGTTGTCAAATCTGAAGATGAGAGCCCTGATACCAGCAGATTAAGTATCATATAGTAAAATAAGGAGTGGATGACTTTCCACTCCTTTTAAGCCTTCTTTCAGTTTTAGAAGTCTTGGTCTGGCAGGGAATTTTTCTATCCTGTACATTTAAGACTTAGAAGTGTCAGGCCTCAAACAGTCAATTTTTTTGGTTCAGAATTTAAAACAGTAAGAATCCTAGACTGCTGGTGTGGAAGGGATGAATAAATGTGCTTCAACACACCACCTGTTCCTCCTGCTGCCCACCAGGTACGTAGCACACACACGCACACACGCGCACACGCACGCACATGCACACACACGCACACATGCAGACACACGTACACACACATGCACACATGCGCACACACATACACACGCACGCACACACGCACACACACGTACACATCTATTAATTCCACTGTATCTACTAAAAAGTGTGAAGTGGGCCTAAAAATATCCACAGAACACAACCTGCATATACTCTTAGAAAATGAGGATTTTCCTAATTTCACAAAGGTGAATTTAGCATTAAGGTGTATGTGACACTTGGGTTTAAGATGGGCTTGATAGCTTCTTTAAGGACTTTGACATTTTAAACATTTGTGCTGGTCAGACTTCAGCTGTGTTGCTGGATGCATGGGAATCCTAGCTAACACGAATGTATAGCTTTATCTTTAAGCCTACTATTGGAAACTATGTCAATCCATACCACTATATATGTGAAGAAATATTTGTATTTAATAATAATTTTTAAAGCATGTAAAGATAAAATAGCTAACGTGCTTTATAAAATAAGGTACCTAAATATTTATGTTAAATGGATCCTAAGTACAACTTTTTACCCTCTGCTTTAACACATTTAAAAAAAATTTTATAGTTAAATTTATTGGGTTGACATTGATCAGTAAAAATTACATAGGTTCCAGGTGCACAATTCTACAGTGCATCCTCCATGTGTTGCATTATGAGTTCATCACCCAGAGTCAGTTTTCTTTCTATCACCATATATTTGTGTCCCTGTCCCTTCTCCTGGACTGACCTCCCTGCTTACCCTCAGGTAACCACTAAATTATTGAGTGTGTCCATGAGTTTTGTTTCTTTGTTGTTTTCAATTTTACATTGCACATATGAGTGGAACCATGTAGTTCTTGTTTTTTTTCTGTCTGTCTTATTTCACTTAGCACGATGATCTGCCCATTTTTTAATTGAGTTTTTTGTTTTTGTTTTTATTCTATTTTGATTGTTTCTTTATTTTTTCCTTTAGAAAACGCCTAGAAGAAAATATAGGAAGTAACCTCTTAGACATTACCATTAGCAATACTTTCAATGATATATCTCCTCAGCCAAGGGAAACAAAGGGAAAAAAATAAACAAATGGGGCTACATCAGACTAAAAAGGTTTTTTACAGCAAAAGAAACCATCAACAAAACAAGAAGACATCCCACAGAATGGGAGAAAATATTCACCAATGCTTCAACACTTTTGCAATTCAAAGTCCATGTGTAAATTTTAAGTAAACAATATTTTTAGATTTACTACTGATCATATTATGTTGGTCATTAAATTCATGCTTCCATTATTGCCATCAACTTCTGCAGGAGCCTGTCTAGCCCACAGAATTTAGCTACCCCGCACATCAGGAAAGAGAGGCAGTATCAGGTCAGTGGGGAAATAATACTACCCTGAGATCAAATCGCTGTGTTACAGACCCACCCCTTGCCTCTAAATCTTTTCCCAGTTCCCAAACCAAAATCTGTTCGTTGCTTGGTAGCTCTGAATCCTGGGCAATCTACATGGGTTGTAATGTAATATTGATCTACATGATTGATATGATATGATATGATATGATATGATATGATATATTAAAAATATATGCTTGCATGCCTTTATTTATCCCACACAGTCTTTAGGACCTATGATATGTCAGGCAGTGCGGTATACAGGAAACACAAAGACAAAAGAAAAAGTTGGGAGATGGTGGCTAGGAGAGAACATGGTGAGGATGTTTTAGGTGAAGCAGACATTCAGAATAAAGGCAAAGGACAATACAGGACAGGACATTAGTAGAGTTGCAGTCATTCACAAAGGCAGAAAAATAGAATATAAAGAGAAGACAAATGAGAAAAGGTGATAAAAACGGGATCTAGAAATTTAATTTTTATACTGAAAGATGAGAGCACGCAGAGCACCCTTCAGTCAATAGTAGAGAATACTTCTGAAAGTACTTGCTAGCAATTGTGTTCTTACAGTGTCTGGCATCAGTTCCTGCCACATGCTCACTGAGACAGTACTAAAAGAAAAGAGTCATAAAGATGCAGGCATACATTGTGAAAGATCTTCACGTGATTCTTATTCATCATGTCCCCTCCCTAAAAAGAGAAAAAAATAGTATAATGGATATGTTAATCCTTCATTCATTAAGCTTCATCTCTACATTAAGCCAGGTCACTAGGAAGCTTTTAAAGCATCAGCGTGCATTTAACTCCTCAGGTAGATAGCATGATACTCTTGCATTTTTCCAAGGCTAATGTAGAAAATCATTATACATGGGAATATCTCTACTTTGGTTATACTATTAATAGCAAGTGTATTGCCTATTACGTTGTCCAAAACAATTTAGCTAAATGTTTCACATATATCCCTTGTTAGTTCTCTAGGTTTTTCTATTTGCCATGAGAAAACTACGTAAGCCACTTATCTCTTTATAGTACATGATGAAAACTTAGAGCTAAATTCTGATTTACATAGCCAAAAAAAGTTTTTTTTTTTTCTTATTAGCTGTATGATTTGGAGCAAGTTACTTTAACTCTCTAAGCATAGTTCTGTCATTTGCAAAATTGGGCTAATAGTAATAATATTAATAGCAATAATAATAAATAACACCTGTTATATTATCTGAGAATAATTTATTTTTAAAAAACTTGGTATGAACAATATAATACGTGTGTATGTGTCTGCTTAAATCAGTGGTTCTCACCCTTCCTAATGCCGCGACCCTTTAATACAGTTCCTCATGGTGTGGTGACCCCCATAAAATTATTTTCGTTGCTACTTCATAACTGTCATGTTGCTACTGTTATGAATCGTAATGTAAATATCTGATACGTGTTTTCCTATGGTCTTAGGCGACCCCTGTGAAAGGGTTGTTCGACTCCCAAAGGAGTCACAACCCACAGGTTGAGAACCACTAGCTTAAATAAATTGTAATCTATTCCCAAGCATTCGAAGGACACTAATTAGGAATCCGCATTTGGAGGGCCCTAATCAGGAATCTACGTTCAAATGTGACTGTGTAAGCACTGAAAATATTATTAATGAATCTATACCACAGAGTTTGTCTAATGGTATGAAGGGTGTTAGAAATCTATATAATGAAATGACAGTTGTTTAAAATTTGTCATTGACTGGAAAGGTGGTAAGGACATCACTACCCTTTCCCAAACAAGGTGTTAAGGGTACAAAAGCACAACAGCTTAATGTCTCTAGTGATTCAGATCTGAACTTCCATTTGATACTGTGTCAATTTTATCTCATGGAGCACTTTGTTGTATGACCCACCACAAAAATTGGCAGGCCCTGCCTTTGCTGTATTTGCCTAGGATATAAAAGAAAAGAAATTTTCATTCAGTTTTTTTTTTTTATTTCAGAGTTCCTCAGTACAGAGATTAGGGGCTCCCTTGAATTTACAAGATAAGGATGTATGATAATATTTGTGTCTGCTTGCCAATCAACTTTTGTTAAAGAATTTGGTGTAAGACTTGCTTTCATTGTAATAGGCCACCTGGCAGTCTGGAGATCTGTAGAACTCCACTTACCTGTGATTCCAGAGGCTAAAGACATTTACAAGACAAGCAGAGTCATGTCATATCTATTTTTGTAGAATCTAAATATATATATATATAATAAGAAAGATTCTAAAAACTAGATTTAGGGAAAATAAAATTAGTCTGATTTAGACAAAACAAAATTAAACAGGCAGTTAAACATGCAGCAAGAACGAGATTAAAATGTATTATAAGTAGTTGTTTTGAAGTGTGTATCTTTTCACTTAGCAATTCACCTTCTAGGAATTTTATATGAGGAAATTATAGAACAATGCACAAAAAATTGAAATACAGGAATGATCACTGCTATGTTGTTCACAACAATGAAAGCTGGTAATGCTTGTTTCTTTCAACAGATTACTGTTTAATAAATTATGGTACATCTACACAATGTAATCATTTCCATCATGGCAATAATATAGAAGTATATTACTTACACAGAAGGGTGTCTATAATATACATTAGATGATAAAGCAGATTATAAAACATGTATTAGTATAACTGTAGTTTTGTTAAAATATATGTATTAAAACATCTTGAATGATGTGCATGAAGATATTAAAAGATATTATGTCTGGAAGGCATAATTAGGGATGATCCTTATTTTTCTTTTTATAAATTTGCATGTTTCTGCTAGTGACATATCCAATTTTTATATTCAGATAAAGCAATAAAAGAAAACTTTATATTTCTATTTTAAATCATAGAACTAGAAAATGAGCTTATGAAATCCCAGACTGACAAAGCCACTTGGGTAACTCTGACTCCCAAATGTGGGTTTGCAGACGAAGCTATGCTCTTTTACGTCTCAACGAACTCCCATCCTTTTGTGCTCATCTAATCCTTGACTTTGGTGAAGTGTTGAAATGATCTGCACTAGAGAAATTAAGAAATTCTTTCAATTCTTCAGGCTATCTCTTGGTCTTTCTAATTGAAATTACTTTTAGGATCTTATTATTCAGACTTCAAAGGTATTTACTGTTTATGTTATTCCCCCTTCTATGTTTCTTGTTTCTTGGTAGGTGATTCTAATATGCTTATTATCCAACTGTTCTAGATTCTCTTAAAATAAGTAGTGAACAACTGATAAAGACCGTCGTAGTATATAATGACAAACTATAAAGATCCTCTTAAAATTTCCCTAAATCTTTTACAATTTTTCAAATATCTGTTCCATAGAACAAATAAATTCTGCTATGTGAATGACAAATCTCATCTGCTGTTTATTTTAATCTGTCTACGGGCTTCAAAATGAGTTGAAGACAAAAATCATTTCTATTAAAGTTTTGGCTTCCTCTGCACATCCCCTAAGATAGCATTTAGCTTGTATTTATGGTAGTAATAAAACTACTGAGTAATCCCCAGTGAGACAGTTGATTCAGAAATGGATCACCAATGGATACTAAAACCATTATATGAGAATTTGGGCAGGTAACAGAATAATTGCGAGGTTTCACACTGTCACTCTAAGGGTGACTGGTTAATTGCACATGGAAAAATTGACCTTCCCTATGGAGACATCTGGTGGAGACCACCTTAACCAAAAGATCAAATTTAACTTTATTAATAATAGGATAAGCTGACATTAGTGCCTTCTGACTTGAAGTAATGTAAAGCTCGAAGTATTACTATGGAGTATTCTTTACGATACTGTTTAACTTAAACCTAAGCAAGGCATTATATCTAATTTTCGGTTCCCAGGAAATGCAGAGGACAGAGAAACAGGTTAACTAACTCTGGGAAGAAATAATCAGAGAAATAATCAGATAGTAGGCAGTTCTACAAGACAATTGGCCTACTTTCTTCAAAAAGTCAGTGCAATGAAGAAAAAAATGGTTGGGGACTGCCCTAGACATAACAAACAAATGCAATATGGGAACCATTCCTGGAACTTGGTTTAAAAAAATAACTACAACAGATATTTTTGGAACAATTGAAAATATTTAAATATAAATTGGATATTTGATGATAGTACAGAATTGTTTCATTTTTAAATGTGATGCTATTATGGCTATATAGAAAAATATGTTCTTAGAAGATGAATATTGAATTATTTGAATGAGTGAAATTTATAAGAATGATATTTATTTTAAAATAATTCCTTTCAGAATGAGAAAAGGAGCAAGCAAATATGGCAAAATATTAATTTTGAATTTAGATGGTATGCATATGAGCATTCATTTTACTATTTCCATTTTTTGTCATTTAATATTATTTCACAATAAAAAATGGGAGAAAGGAAGGTAAAACCAAAAAACTAATCTTTTGGCATTTTTTATACTTGGCATTCTGATCGTAATTACAAACCCATATCATAAATACAGACTATTTAGAATTTTTCTTTCATGCTTTTTTCTTTTAGATCTGCTTCAGAGAAAACAGTTTCAATACATTTGGAAGACTAGCCCTGTCTTGAGGGATTTATGGATTTGTTTTCAGTCTGTTTATAGCCTCCTGTAAAGCTTCTGGAACATTTTGGATTAATCATCAATAAACATTTACTAAGCACTTCCCAGAGTTCAAGGCTCACCTCTAGTCAAAGTGGGCTTAAGAGCGCTCAGAGTAGACTCAGTGACCACCTTAGGTGACAGCAAAATGATTCTGTTCTTTATCCAGTAATGAGATTATTTTAAGTGATCTCAACAAGGAAATTCAATATAACAAATGACTGAATATGTCCCAGGTAGAAGAGCACTCTCTGACGAGGGAGTGGATGAGCTTCTGAAAGGGTACGGAGGTTGGGAGAGTCATAGAGAATGTTTACCGAGTGTAGAATGCCAAAATTTGCTAGGATCACTGTTTTTTAGCCACAGATAAATTAGGCTCAACTCCTAGTCCGTGATTTGTGGAAAGTCCAGTCTCTTCCCCAAGGCTGCTGTGAATTCTTGGGTGCTATCGATTCTCCTGGTCACCTCAGATTGCACACACCTACTGCCAGTGAATTAATTCAGTTTTTGTTCCATCTGTGAGCTCATCCTCTCTCCTTGATTTTCATGTGAAAACAAGGATTTTATGTTTTTATCAGCATATTCTGAGTGGTCAATAATGTTAACTGTATTTATGAAGAGGACAGATGTAAAACCAAAGGAAAAAAAAAAAAGACAGCCAAGAAGTCAAAACCTTCACAGGCCATTTCTTCATAAAATATTCCAGATCCTAAGCTGTTTCTTAATCTTCAGGTTGAGCCTCTCTGGGAAAATGTCTTTCTAATCTTTGACATCTAAATTTCTAACTACTTTTGAAGAAATTCCATTTATTTAATCTCTCCTTCGGAAACAATTTTTCTTTTCTCCAACAGTAAAAGTCCCAAGTGTAAGGAATTCAGAAAGCATTCATAATGCCTGGGTTATCTGCCAGTGAATTCTTACAAGGCTTTTGCCCTTTGAATTAAGCACATTTTTGACATTTGTTGGGAGGCAGGTGGAGGGTTGGGTACCTCAGGAGATGGAGGATGGGGGAAGAGGCCTTGGCATGCCCCATCAGGCAAAATGGTCTGGTAGATGAGTCTCCCAATCAGTCCCCTTGTACGTCTTCCCTCCAGTGTGAACTGCAGAACTCTTTAATTACTCCTCTGACTGTAAGAGCAAATTCACACACTTGCCAAAAAGAAACTAACTTTTTGGAAGGATATTATCAAATCCCACAAGAGGAAACCTTTCCTTACCTGCCTTCTTGATTGGCAAGGCCATTTTTCTCAAAATGGAGTAAATATTTCTCATTATCACACAAAGTAGTGGTTTTTTAAAATCTCTCCTTTGCCATATCCCCCCACCTTACAACACACACACACACACACACACACACACACACACACACACAGACACACACCAGTGTGCATGTGCACATACATACACACACACATTTTTTAATTTGAGTCTTCTGAAGAATTAGAGTCAGATCAGATCTAGGTCATGCTCATGGTTATTCCAATACCCTGACAAAGCTTTGAAGGTCTTACTAATAAGGTCTTAATTACTAGCTCCTTAGATAAAGCCTTGCTTCGCCTCCGTTTTAATCTTGAAGGTATAAGAAGATGGCAAGTTATATTTTATTGTAGCCATAAGACCAAGAAGGTATCATTGTGATTAAAGGACAGAAACAGGACAGTGACAGGCTAAGTAGTCAGCCGACAAGAGGAGAATCAAATAGTATATTTTAGAAAATGAAGGATGCAAAAGCCAGTTTGCAAAACACTAAGGAGTGAAGAGATCATGAGAAATTGGTGAGATAAAACCAACAACACTTTCACAAAGTCTAAGGGTGAAACTGAGAGAAGTGGGAAAACAATATGTCTCATCTTGTTTGATTATCAATTCAATACTTTCCTGTACAGGAAGCAATTTACTTAGCCAAAAAAGTTAAATTAATTATTTTGGGAAGCATTATAATTTAAATGACATATGCATTTAAAGCTTTGAGGATAGAATATCTACATTCCTTTGTGAATCTGAGTGAAATATATTGTCCCCTTTCTAACTTTGTACTGATGGGCTGAGAATCTAGGCTCATGGTGGGTGCCCAATATAATGCTGCATAAAGAGACTGAGGTGTGTGAAGTAGTAAGAAACCGGATTTATCCTTTTTCATAGCCCCAAAGGAGCTGGCGGCTTCTAAGTAAATGACTTGAAGCTGGATAGTGCAGGCCCCAGCATTCTGAGGAAACTTTCTTAAGCCACCAGGGGAGTGAAGACTAAATCAATTTTCCTATACAGGGCAATGCTACCTGACAGTGGAGGTACAGGTGAGCGCTTCATGGAAAGCAGAGGCCAAGGTCTAATGCATCCTTCACAGATATCAAGCAAACTCTCAGAAGGGCAAGAGAGATCCAGGGGTGTGCCTGTGTATTGTATTCTTGGGGGGCGGGGGACTGATTCCCTCCCCATAAGAGCCTACTCTTTATGCTTTTATTTCAGAAACAATTGTAGCTACTTCTGATAGAAAGGCAATTTAATGTTCTGCCAAAGTTCTGAGATTATTAAAACCATTTCCCTAATGTCTTTGTTATAATAGCTATCATTCTGATCATCCCACATGTAATATTATTGTTTCTTATGATTTCTAATGCATCTTAATCAGACATTTGGTTTCCTACATTAACCACTTTTGAGGCAATTTCATGAAGAATATGTTTCCAAGAATTTTTATTTTACATGGTTTATTGGGTAATTGTCTGAAGATACTGAGTAAATGAATGACGTAAATTTTTATTTCTTTGACAAATAAAATTGTGAGTATATAGCTAGAATGTACAGTAGAATTGCTTTTGATTACATGCTAATGACTGGCAAATGACATAAAGGTATAATGCGTTGCAAGATAAACAGTTAAATAAGCTTGGATAGGGGCTGTATTTGCCTAGAGAATGTGTGGTTTAAAGCAGATAGCTTTTTAACACTGAAAAGGTCTCAGTGATTCCTATTAATAATCCAAATATGTCTTTAATATAGCAAGCTTTGTTATGTACTCTGGTTCTAGTGAAGTGGGTTTAACATTTCAACAGTTTTGACTTTTAGCAGGATATTCTTTTATTTGCAGATATTCCACAGAATAGAATATATATACCTATAGAGTTCAAAACATAAAGTTTATCTTTTGCTAAGTATATACCATAAAATTTACAGATAAAAATCTATTCTGATGAAATAATTCTTAATCATTTTAAATGAGTAGCATCTGAAAAAGGCATTTTTAAGCTTCAGACTTTGATCAAATCTAGTGAAAGAAAGATATGGAAACATTGAAAATTAACATTCAGAAAATTGAAAAGTAACTATTATTTGCAGACCATGTTATTAAATTTTAAAATGTTTTCTTCAACATTGTCACAAATGGTATTATTTTATCTTTTCTTGTGGCTGAATAATATTCCATTGTATATTTATGTACCGTGGGTCTTGAGATTATTATACTAAGCAAATTAAGTCAGACTGAAAAAGTTAAGAACCATCTGACTTAACTCATATGTGGGATATAAAACTCAAAGCAACAAGTGAACAAGACAAACAACCAAAACTCATAGACACAGACAGCAGTTTAGTGGTTACCGGAGGGTAAGGGGGTTGGTAGAAGCGGGTAAGGGGGTCAAATATATGGTGACTTTGGGTGATGAACACACAATGCAATAGATTGATGGTGTATTAAAGAATTGTACACTTGAAACCTATATAATTAGCCAATATCACCCAATAAATTTAATTTAAAAATGCTTTCTTATCAAACATGACTTAGTTTCTATTACAATATATTTAAAGCCAGATGTACAGTAGTAAAGGGCTTTGATTTTTGCTCAACCTGGAAATAATTCCAAAATTGCAAGATTGAAACAGTCCTCAATTACTGAGTATTTTGCAACTCCCATGATACAGTAGATGTCTCTAAGTTCCAAAAAATATAAATCTGATATATTGGTAGGATGGTAACATTACTATTCAGAACAGGAAAATAAAAGGCACTTAGCAATACACATCATATTATTGCTGTTTATTATCTCCACTTATCAGATACATACTATAAGCAAATATTGAGTAAAATAAATACTCAAGCCTGTTTTGGTAAACCCTAGTGCTAAATTTATGTGTCTCAGTATTATCAAATTTGGTCTTAGGTCATTGAATTTTGAAGCCACAAAACCAAAGTAAATATAGGGATAGCTTTATATGTATTGGGATTGAACAGCAACATTGTTCTGACAGTGAGAATTACTCAACTATATTTTTTTTTTTAGAAAAAACATACCTAGTACAAACAATCTGATTATTAAGAGGAATCTGGGGAGGGGATTCTGCTAGAGGCAGGGGAGAAATATGATTTTCTTGACAATTTTCTTTAGGTTCTAGGAAAACAACTCAGTTTACTATAAATAAACTTGTTCTCGTCCATTTGAAAATATGTCTGCTCCAGGCAGATCAGCTGATATAAGTTTTGAATAAGACTTTAGGACAGAAATTGTGTTCCTGTATTAGACTAAACTTTCTAGGCTTCTAAGCTATCTCTAGAACCAGGTACTATAAAGAGAGTGATCACTCATAATTGTAATAGTACCTAATGGCCATTTTAACTTTGGCTCAGACTTAATTATTGGCATACCTGGTAGTGCTCTAACCTTGCAATTATAGTTTTATGCACCTCCATGTCTAAGAATTTAATGAGTTATACATTATTGTGTATTAAGCCACTGCTCTTCAAATATTAGTTAGAGGGTTTTTTTGTTTTTTTGCAATCTTATTTAATGAATACAAACTATGAGAAGAAAATAATAGGAGTTTTCAACTGAAGATACTTTTACTCTCTGGCTCAATCAGAAACCAGAAAAGGGCAGGGTCAATTCATTCAGCAAATGTATACAATACATCAGCTCTCAGTCAAGTTCCAGCTACTGCATGGGGAAGAAAATATAATCTCTGCCTTCATGGGGGTTAAGTTTAGTTATAATATTCTACTGAAGATGTTAAGAATATCATATTCACCTTTCAAATGTCCAACTTTTTATCATGGAAGTATTCTTCAAGCAGTGCATTGCCCCCTCACTATGTTACCTTTGCATTTATCTTACTTAAAAAATGCGTGCGTGTGTGTGTGTGTGTGAGAGAGAGAGAGAGAGAGAGAGAGAGAGAGAGAAATTCTGGTTTATCTTGTTAACAGTGAAACCAGTTTTCCCCTGTTTAAATGGGGAGTTCACAGGGGAAATGTGGTTGTTAGTTCTTTTGTTCTCTATCAAAGTAGATGCATTTGTATTCTCATCTGAAAAGAGGAGAAAGGTATCAAGGTTAGAACTCTAATCTTTTTTCTTCATCCTTTATTTGCTCAATACTAGGAAAATTACTATAAATTGATTCTAAATTTATTTTTACTCTTCATGCAATACCATTTTACTCATAGCAACTCAATAAATGTCTGATAATTGTTTTCACATAGTATTTACCACTACATGTCTAGCAATTTACAATTAGTAGGAGATAACATGTAGTCTCTGCCAACTAAGTGCTTAAAATGACAACAATTTAATCATTTTAAACTAAAAAAGAATCAAGGCATTAACTAGAAAAAGTAGGGTTAAATAAAAACTTCAAGTAATTTATTTTTCTGGACATTTTCTCCAAAGAAATATTTCACAAACTGTTCCAAGGTCAATTATATACTAATTCATTTCATGAGAAAAGGAACTAATAATGAAATCAATTTAGGTTATACTATAGGGTATACAATTTAGGGTATACTATATATACACAAGGGATATGTAACAAAGTTAAACAGGTAGCTTTACTGCAAAACTTAGTACATTCACTGTTTAAAAGGTACTAATATGCTAGATTTCCCAAACTAATTTGATTGTAAAAATCTTGTTTTTCTGGAATACTTATTAATTTCATTCACTCAGAACACAGGTGTTCCATTAAACACAATTTGGGAAACACTTCTATAAATTATATTTCCTTGAATTAATTTCTCCTGGAATATGTTTTTATGTAATCTAAAAGAAAATGAAATATACCAGTACACAAAACAAAAATATACAAATAAGTATGTACTACAGTTTCCTAAGGTTGTTTAAACATTACACTTTATCATTTTGTTTTTCAGAGAAGTTTAGGTTGTATTAGTTTAGGAGTCACTCACCAGGGTTTTAATAGATTCTATCTAATTTACTAGCCACATGACCTTGGGAAAGCAATGTCAACTCTCTGAACCTCAGTTATTTCATCTATTCTATGAGAGTACTTATATCTATTTTGGCAAATTTACTGGATCATTGGATAGCTCAAATAAGGTCATGGATATAAAACACCTTTAAAACTCTTGCATGGGAAGATTATTATTATGCTCCACAAGAAATACTATGTGTCATTTAATACCCTGGGATAACAAAACAGTATAATTATGTATAATGAATCAGTGCATGCACATTTATTTTGACATTTCTTTGGGTAAAAAATATGTATCGGTCTGTATTATTTCAGGCATTTTGCATGTAGGGAAACTTAAATACTGAAAAGTAAAATTATTTCCATAATTTTATTGGACAGAAAGAGGCAATAACATCTATTTCCGCTCCTGATTTCTAGAAAGCGAAAAACCAAAACAGTCTTTATTTGTGAATACATTGCCCAAACTGTTCTGGAAACAATTTGTCTGGTAACATTTAGTTGCCATTCTACTTGTTAGCACCATTAGCATAGAGGAAATTGATCACTCCAGCTGCATTTTTAGTCAGTTTGACTCAAAGTTAGAATTGGCATTGTTTTCCAACCATTCTGTTAATCTATAGACATCATTCCAAACACTAGAAAGTTTCAGTTCCCCTAAAAATCTAACATAATGCTTAAGATGAAATATAAGTAATTAGACATGGGATAAATAAAATAGTCTAACAGATAGTAAGTTTTGTCTCAATAAAATTATCCTGCAACTACACATACATATATATTTAGTATATATAGAACACTACATATATGCAGTTACTTGATAGTTGGCATAGATATTTACTCTGTAATATGTAGGATCTCTTGGTAATTTAATTCTACTTATTTAAGTAATTCAAGCCACTCAAAAGAAATGTTGGTTGCCAAAATTTATGTAAATTCTTTTAATAAGATTGCTTTTTTTACCTTCTCACGGCTTAACTCTAAGTTGCAACTGAGAATAGTATAGTTATTTTAAGTTGTAATTTGCTTATGCGCACTACTATTATTACTACTTTGCATTACATTATTCTTTGCTCGAGATTTAGATCAGCGGTGTCCAAGCTTTTGGCTTCCCCGGGCCCCATTGGAAGAAGAATTATCTTGGGCCACACATAAAACACACTGACACTAACAATAACTGATGAACTAAAAAATGATTGCAAAAAAAAAAGTTTCATAATGTTTTAAGAATTTGTGTTGGGCTGCATCCAAAGCCGTCCTGGGCCACAGGTTGGCCATGCCTTATTTAGATCATTCTGCATAGCTATATCTAAATGTTTTCTTTGTAATATAATACCACTTTATTTATCAATTTTATTTCTTCATTTTTGACTATTCACAAAAAAAGGAAGGAAAGGGTAGAAGGTAAAAATATTAAAATCACTAAGATGATTAATTACAGGCAGTATATTTGAAACATTTTTGTTTATTTATTTGAATTTAATTCTCTAGTTGTTTTGTAATCATGACTTAAAAATATATAGGCCAATTATACTTTAAATCTCAATTTCAGAGTCTTGCACAGAAAAATTAAATTCTATATGGTGATGGAAAGAGAAGTCACATTAGGTGGTGAACTTATTATACAACAAGTTGACAATGCACTGTAGAATTGTATGCTGAAATGTAATCTTTATAATCCTTGCTAACAGCTGTCACCCCAATAAGTCTAACAATAAAAATAAATTTAAAAAAAGAAAAGATAAAAATTAAATTCTATGTTCTACTAACATTGCTGTATATTGTCTAGACAATATCAACATACCTGATACTCTTTAAATTAATAAATTTTATTTTTTTAGAGTTTTAGGTTCACAGCAAAATTAAAGGGGAAGTACAGAGAGTTCCCATTAACCTTCTCTTGACAAATGGAGGTTGTACATTATCGACATGTACAGTCTTCTTCATTATTGACATCCTATGCCACAGTACTAAATTTGTTAGAATTGATGAACCTACATTGACACATCATTATCATCAAGTCCATCGTTTACATTAGGGTTTGTTGTTGGTGTTGTACCTTCTATGATTTTGACAAATATTCATTGACGTGTATCTACCACTGAAGTGTCGTACAGAACAGTTTTACTGTCCAAAAACGCACTCTGCTCTGTCCCCTTGACCTCTGGCAACCACTAATATTTTTACTGTGTCTGTAATTTTGCTGTTTTCACGTTGTCACATAGTTGAAACTTTGGGGGAGGGTGAGAATTTTACTTTCTACCCTTCTTGAGTTCTTATGGCTAGACTAATAAAATTGACACCAGACCAGAATAGCAGGAGAAAAACTAATTTAATACATGCATATGGGAATTATAAACAATAATGCTCCCAGAAATAATGAACCAGCCAGTTCTTTATACTTTTTAGATGAAGAAACAATAAATTCATGAAGCAATGACAGGACAATGGCACTTTAGGTGTAGGTGCTCATTAGTGAGGAATCTAAAAACATTTGGGCTTGGGTAGTAAATTAGTAAAGGGATAACAAAATTTGTTTATGTGAATTTTTCAGCTATGGATGTCTTAACTCTGGCAATTAATGTGTCTTTCTTGTAGTCTGCAACAAGGAGGGCACCTTTCACAGTGGGAGATTTATTTTTTTGCATTTAAGGATACGAGGGAAAGTCAATGTCGCCTTCTTGCACTGGCTGCTTCTCGAGTAACTTTAATTCAAAGCAATCAATATGCCATTGTGAGATATTTTGAGGCAGCCTGCCCTGGGCCCTGACAGAATCATACAGTATGTAATCTTTTCAGCTTGACTTTTTTACTCAGTAATATGCATTTAAGTTTCCTTTATGTCTTTTCATGACTTGATAGCTCATTTCTTTTTAGCACTAAATAATATCCATTACCTGCATGAACCAGAATTTATTTATCCATTTATCTCCTAAAAGACATCTTGTTTGTTTCCAAAGTTTGGCAATTATTAATAAAGCTACTATAAACATCTATGCACAAGTGTTTGTATGTACATATACTTTCAGTTCATTTGAGTGAGTATCAAGGAACACAATTGCTGGATTGTATGATAAGAGTATTTTAGTTTTGTAAGAAACTGTCAAACTGTCTTTCAAAGTGGCTGTACTACTTTGTATCGGTAATGAATGAGTGTTCCAGCTACTCCACGTTATTGTCAGCACTTGGTTTTGTCTGTGTTTTAGGTTTGGGCCATTCTAATAGGTGTGCAGTGATATCTCATTGTTGTTCATTTTGCAATTCTTCAATCTTTTCATATGATCAATTTTCATCTGTATATCATTTTCAGTGAGGTTACTGTTCATGACTTTTGCTTATTTATTAATTATGTTGTTAGTGTTTTTATTGTTGACTTTTAAGGGTTTGTTTTACATTTTGTATAATAGTCCTTTATCAAACATATCTTTTGCAAATATGTTTTTCCTAGTCTGTAGCTTGTCTTCTCTTTCTGTTGACTAAAACTTTTTTTGTAGAAATATTAACTATAATTTTAAGGTGATTTGTCATATATTATTTATTTTATCCAACTTTAAAAAGTTGTGTGATTTTAGATGAGCAAAATTATTACACTGTAAGACTTTAAACATAGAATTGATCCATGGGTTTTTGCCAGATGACTTTATATGCCAACTATTCCTAATATATATTCCAAGTTTATTTTAGACATATTCATTGACTAGAGTTAGGCTTTAACAGATATTTTGTAAAATACCATCATTTAACACAGAATATGAGACAAATTAATCTTTATATTTAAAGTTTCATATTTTAGATAAACAGTGGTAAAACATATACTATATGCTGGAGGTATATCAACTTTCTTGGACATACTATTTCCTTCAACTTTCAAAACCCTATGAGACAGGGACTATTATTATTATCTTCATTTAATTGATGAGGAAACAAGGCAGAAAGACAATATGAGAGACCTTTCTGAAAGTCATCCAGCATGGGCGGTGGAAATAATATTCAAACACAAACAGTATATAGTCCAGCAACCTGGGATTATCTATTACATCCCACTACTGTAGATCATGTTCCTCTTCTCTGGAACATTAAAATTCATGATTCCTCTTGGTTAGTAATATCTCCTTCAGTTTTCTTTCTTGAAGATCAGTCTTTTTAAAAAATTAGTGATTTATTTTTAAGAATTAAATTTTGTGGAAATTGCTGAGAAAGAAGGTATGACTTCACTTAGGTTATTTTTTCCATAAGTGGTCATAACCATAACTATGTAGCCAAAAGTTAAATGACTTTTTATAATTCTGTGATTGGAAAAATAAATTATATTAGCTAATGACTCAATTCTTGGGAATGATTTTAGGAATCTATATTTAAACTCCATGTTAAAGTATTATCATTTATTATTTTTAAAATAATTAAACAGCCAAATAGTACAATTTGAGTAAGAGCAGCATTTTAAAATACATATGTTAAATGGTATTTAATGGCTTTTTAGCTCATTTTATAATTGTTGTTACAGTTCACTTAACATTTTTCTGGTCTTCCTTCAGTAATTAAGTACTTTGGGCTTTTCCGTATCATTTAAGTAATAGTTTCTACACTGTTTTTCATCAAGAAATTAGCAAGGAAAAGACAGTTCTCTAATATAAGCAAATTATTTTTCAGGCAGCTAACAAGAATAGGATTATATCCATCAGGAAATTTACTAGTAATTTTCCTATCCAGTGATAGAATAGATGAGAAGAGGGTTGCTGAAGTGTTTCCTAATCTTTCATCTTGTCACATTAGGATTCATTAAATGCCAAAATTCAAAATGCCTGCTGTGAAAAAAATAAAATCATACATGTGAATGGTCAGCTATACAGAGTGGAGCAATGAGTGCACGAACAGGGAACTCTGATAACAAAATGGTTTTCTTACCTGAATGTGTAAAATGTTGAACAAATCCAACTAAAATTAAATATAATACATATCCGAGGGCTCTCCAGAAAGTATCCAGCCATGTTATATGAAAAAAAGAGGCATTTATGGCTGGATATTTTTCAGACAGCCCTTGTATACCAAAAACTGTCACCCTCACAATATTCTTAGTGCAAAGCACTCTTTTATTTTGAGCATTGAACCAGAGAGACGAGGTACCAGTTTTTGTAACAAACTTCCAATCTGGTATAAGAGGAGAGAGACAAACAATAAACAAATCAGCAGCAAATAAATACAATAATTGCCGATAGTGGTAAGTTATAAGAAAATGAAACAATTAATTCAGAAGGACTGATGGTCTATTTTTTAATTTTAAAATATTAGACATGTAAAAGTGTGACTTTTAATGTGACTGTTTAATACTATTATTTATATTATTTATTCCATTTGTATGCCACATATATAAAAGTAAAACACACAGTTTCTTAAAATCTAGTTTAAGAAATAAAATATTTGAAGCCTTTATGTACCTTCTTTATCTCAACTTCTCTTACCCCCACCTCCAGAATTTGCCACCATTTTTATCATTTGCTTAGTTTTTCTAATGATTTTATCACACACATGTGTATTTGAAAATATGTTGTTTAGTTTTGCATTTTTAAAATGTTATAAAAATTAAACAAGATCTCATAGACATAGAGAAAAGTTTAGTGGTTACCAGAGGGTAAGGAAGGTGGTGGTTAAAGAGGTTAAAGGAGGTCAAATAAAGGGTGACAGAAGGAGATTTGACTTTGGGTGATGAACACATAATGCAATATAGTCATATAGATGATGTATTATAGAATTGTACCTATATAATTTTATTAACCAATGTCACTCCAATAAATTTAATTTAAAAAGAAGAGAAAAGGTTTTAAAAAAGAATGCTATTCTTCTCAAAGTAAATTAAAATGTTATAAAGATGAAATCATAGTTTGTTTTTGTAACTGACTTTTTTTGGTCTACATTATGTTTCTGATATTTGTCCCATGTTGATGCATATGCATTCATTTTCTGTGCTATGTATAATTTTCTAGTCTGTGAATTCATCACAATGTATTTTTTCTGCTCTCTATTGTCAATTGAATTGTTTCTAGGTTGTTTGTTTTCTGTTTGTTCACTATCATAGCTAACATAGCTCCGATCATTTTTTATCCTATTTTTAATCTGATACATATGTGCCATAGATGTAGAATTTCTGAGTCACAGGTATATTAGTGTTCAAATTTTCTAGATACATTTTCTGTGTTTTCAAGTAATGATACCTATGCACACTAGAAATGTGACTATTTGGACATAAAATGTTTTACACAATAAGAAATAAAAGCAAAGGTCCTAAGATGAGAGGAGCTTGGTTGTTCTAAGAAGACAAAAAAGGACCAAGAAGTTAAACAATAGCAAGAGGTCTAAATGTTATAAAAGGACCTTGTAGGACATTTAAAATTATGATCAAAATGAAGAGCACTACACCAAATTGTTTGTAATCTTCAAATTTATATACATTTATTTTATATCAATAATATATATTGATAATATATTATATAATGTATAATATATTGTACAATAGACATAAAATAATAAAGTAAATTATATATGTAAATTTATGTATGTAATTAATGGACTGCTACAGACTACATATAGCAGGGAGACAACTAAAGTCCTTGCTAGCCACTAGGAAATTAGTGTTTTATAAAAAATTTCAAGTTATGATCAAAGGTTCTGTGTTTGATGTTTGACCATAACATTACAATTATTATTTCTGATACATAAGATCCAATTGATCTCCCTCAAGATGTTACCACTAACAATCTCTCTGCTCCAAACGGATGCAGTGGTTAATTAGCTTAGCTAAGATGCAGCCAGCAGAAGAGACTTCTATTAGATTAAAACTTGATTTTCTTTATTTAGGGTTGACTTTGTGAGGTGCTAATGAAGAATTGGGATCTAAAGCCTCTCCCATAACATACTCCTTGGAACAAACACAGAGAAACAGCTTAAGTATGAAATTATGATCAGTTATTTCTGGCTCCAATATGTTTATTTTTCTCCCTCAGAAATGAGTTTAACATTTATTAACAAACTCTTCACAGCAGAAATTAATGACTGATTAAATAGTATTTACAAAGACAAATAAAGCAGTGTCACCTGATTAATAAATGTGTCTACCTTGTAGCCATAGAAGAAATAAGGTGTTCAAGATAAAATAGTTGGGCAAAAAGGGCATTAATGAAACATATAGCACTATTTTTTTAATGATTCATCAGTCTTATGTTTCTGACATTGCTGCTTGCATTTCGCAGCATGCTGATTCTATACCAACAATATCCCCCATTTTAAAGGACTAGATAATGACTGAGAATAGTCTAAATAAATCTGTTATTCTTAGTTTGTAAAATTATAGTACATTATGGTATTTTTGGCACTGTAATGCTAAAGAAATATAATGTATTTTAAAAAGATGCTTAAAGCTGAACTTCACATCTTTCTAAAATATCAATACAATTTGATTAAATACTACAAGCTGCATTAGGAGGAGACAGTATGCTGTGGTGCAGTGGCTTTAAACATTTTGATTAAATTTCACAGTAAGAAAAACACCTTACATCACTCCTAGCATGTATGCACACATGTGCACACAGGCAGAAACCTTATAACTGCATCAAATGTTTCAGAATCCAAATTTACCATTAATATATGTTTGTACCTAGATATAACCGATTGCATTAATCCATTTTACTCAGTTCTTTTGTCCTGTACACTTTCCTTCCTTCCTTCCTTCCTTCCTTCCTTCCTTCATTCCTTCCTTCTGTTCTCCCTCCCTGCCTCCCTCCTTTGCTTTATTCATTCTTTTCTGCCTTTCTTTCACACTGCTATAGTGATAAAGAACATCACTTTGAAATCAAAACTGATATCAAGACTTGATTTCACCACTCTGAGACCTTAGGGCTCATTATTTAATTTCTGTTGGTAAAATTGGGATGACAATAGTACATACTTGATATGGTTTTTTGAGATTAAATGTAATAATACATATAAAGTAATCAACACCATTTTATACAATAGTAATTGCTCAATAATATGAGCTATCAGTAAAAGTGTTAGTAGTTTTTCTTTTTAAGTCAAAGCAAGTACTTTTGAATGTTTATGATTCAAGTAAAATTTATTGTAAAATAGCTGATATGAATTACAAGTGGACCTTTGAAAAAGTAATCTGTAATCTATAGTATACCATTTTCCTTAGTAAGTTTTACGTAAAACAGGTTTATAAAAAAAAAGAAAATTCAGTTAATGGGAACTGCTTTAACAAGGGTGAAAACCACCTTTTTAAGCGAAGTTGAAAACTTTTTTCTTCCAGGTGGTCTACAGCTGTAGACACCCAGTGAATCCCCTTGAGAGTTGAATTATCTTTGCTATTGATGCTGTTATAGAAATAGCATTCTAGATGTAGCCAATATTTCTTATTCATGCAAAACCACAGCTAAAGTCATAGACCATCACATTGAACCGTGTGTGTAAAGATGTCTGTCATGGGTAGCATCGTTAAGTGTCCTCTGAGCCTGGAGAAGTCTTAGTCCCGTGCGCTGGAACGTGCGCAGGGGCAGAGCATCAGAGCCCCACCTACAGGCCTAACCGGGCAGCAAATTGTTACCACAGAGAAGTGTAGGCTCCCTGTTGCCAGCTTCTCTGAATTTCTACAAAAGGGACTGAAAATCTGGACTTTTGTTTAATAGCTTCCTACTTTTAGATTCTGGGAAATAATTTTTTAAAACTTAAACACTGTGGGCAAAACAAAACACATTGTTGCCTGGATCTGGCCCAAGAGGTGCTAGTTTATACAGCTTGTGACATAATTCATCCTGAAGATTCACACTTGCTGAAGCAAGAGGAAGGGAGTATGGGGGAATTAATTAGATTATTGTGAATAAGAGTTTCTTAATATATTTGGAAAGACTTCAACTTCAAACACTGCATATGAATAATACATGATCATGACATGAATATTATTGTACTTTAAACATAAATGTACCACCACATTAAAATAGCTTCTAAATCCTCCTCTTGTTCTCAGTTGCAGAACAAATTTGCATGCCCCAATTACCAACATTCTGGTGTGCATTTAGCCGAAGAACACTCTACAAAAGAATGTGTGTCATTGAACGAAGAACGTTACATTACAGGGTTTCAAGCTACTAAGCTGAACAGTGAATTTTTCATTTTTTCAGTGACAAACATCAGCTCTTCTCCAATTTGATTAAAGAGTATAGGTGTTTTCCCACTTGTAGATATTGCAACCTTTATTCTGGTTAAAAAGAAAATAAAGATCTTATAGAAACGTCACTTATGAATGCATTGGTTTTCTGTTCAGTTTCACTAATTCAGATTACATTCTAAAGTGACATAATATGTCCTGGATGATACAGTCTTACAGAAGCCATGCGTTACCTGTGAAGATGGAAGGGTTATAGTAATTATACTTAAATGGTAGGTAGTTATTCATTATTTACAGATGCATAAATAAATAGAAATATACAACATTTTCTCCTTGTTAATTTGTAAATATATGCAAAATTACTATAATTTTATAGCTACAGTTCATTTTTTTCTTTCTCCACTCTCTTGCTTATGTTTCTTTAAATCAATTTTTAGTAACATATAATTAATACTCAGCAGTAAAACTGAATTTACTAGAACATAATTGTGTCCTCCCACTTAAATATATAGATCTGTTTGATACAAACATCATTTACATTTACATGTGAATTCTAAGAAATTTTACTTGTTATAATTCTAAGTAACTATTTCATAGAGGTCAAAGATATTAACCTATTAAGAATTTTTGAAGACTCTATAACAATGATTGTTATGGTTTCATTTCTGTATTCATCAAATATTTACTTAGCACTTACTATGTGCCTGACTCTAGTATAAGTGTGAGTGATACAATAGTAAAGCATTTATTACTTTAGTACACATTTCTATAATTACATTATTCTGCTATTACTGACCTTCTACGGATCTACCAAATGAAGTAAAACCTACCATAGCATGCTATTCAAAACCTGTTATAATAGCACACAACTTCTTTCCAACCTTATTCACTACTCTACGAGTATGTGTATTAATGTTCCAGTCATATCATATCATCTATCAGAATACTTTTATTTGCAAAGGCCTGGTGAACAAGGAAGTTCTGAAGTTATGACTTCATCTAGGAGCTAGTGACCTCATCTAGCCCTCATACTTTTATATTTAATAAGAAGGGAAAACTTTCAGAAAACCATTAAATTCACCCCTGACATCTCCCAATGTCCCACTGGGCAGAATTAGATCACAGTCATGCCCTATCCAGAACTACAGGAGGTACCAAAAATATATATATACATTTTAAGAAAGAAAAAATTGTATTAAAATTGTAATACTCAATACATACTGATAACAAAAGATGAATACACGTCACATTTGACTTCTGCAATTACAAGAGGGGCTCAAAGTGGTTACCATTAACAGTCTAGACACTTCTGATTATGGTGAACTACTGCTTGAGTGACACTGACCATAGTGTCCACTTATATTGCTGAGCATGCCATTTTAATTTCTTCCTGAAGTACCACCAGTGTAGCTGGTTTTCTACAGCACACCACATCCTTAAAGGTCCCCCACAGGTAGAAGTCAAGGGGTGTTAAGTCAGGAGAACATGAGTTAATCTCAAACAATGTTCTAAAATTTCAAATACCACTTTAAAATGGTCTTGCGTTCCTGTGAAAACAACAGTGCTTCCACTATTTCCTTTGACTGTCCTGCCTGTCGCATGGTGACATTAGCATTTATTTGATTAATGCCATCTTTTCAGCAATATCATGCTACACATCATTGCCATAATTCAACTCAACTTTGAAAAGTAATACATAGATAACATCTCTTGAAGTGTGTATCTATTTTTGGCACCCCAGTATTGACTAATTTGCCAATAGTGTCTGCAACGTACACTTACTGTAACCCAAACTTAACCATTTTTTTTTCTCAAATCTTTATCTTCCCTCATACTATTTCTTTGAATAATTTCCTCTTTCTCTGACATTTCTACCTAGTAAAAGCCTACATTTTATTGGACAGCTTTATCCTGAAGTCTTAACACTCTTCTCCTTTACAAAAAGGAGTGACTTCTGTGTTTGGAACATTTTGTCTGTCTCTATCTTCTCTATGTTTTCTGCTTTGTTTAATAGTTATTAGCATCCTTCTCTTCATTTGCGTAACAAATTGTAAATATCTTTGAAGGTAAGGACAGCTAGGTTCTTATGTTTTGCAGCCTTCAAATGCTTCATCACTTTCTTAAATTGATATAAGCACTGAACAAATATTTAATAAACTGAATATCATTAACATTTTTAAACCAAAGAGTTCTAAAATTATTTCAAGTGATTGACAAGTCAAAACCAGAACAACATATAGGAGATAATAATAAAACAGAATACAGACTAAAGATAACAAAATCGAGCACTACCAGAAACTTGGATAAGCAGGTCACTGAGGTGGGTAATAAATTGGTTTTAGAGCCTTTGAATAGCTAGAAAAAAAGGGGAAACCTTGAATTACACAAATGTTGTATTATGTCAAATGTGACTTGCAAACTCATGTTTTCCCATAAATAAACTTAAAACATTAATATTTAATATGTAATTTTCAACTCTTATTGATGGACAATTTCTACTCTTTTACTCCTTTTGTCCAAAAAAACTTCAAAGCATTATTTTTCCCTCTCTTCTTATAGTCTATAATTGAGGCCTAAAAAAATCATCACAATGTTGTTAACATTATAGAAGAAGGAACACAGTTCATAACTTGAACCATACATAGACTGGAAAATCCATATAATAGAAACTTACTTCTTCCTCTAAAATATCATAAATCAGGCCATATAGTGGACACTGTTAATACTTTTAGTGTAACTATTTACTAACACCTACAAAAATAAATTCCGCTCCTTCTCTTTTGTATATCAAGATTTGTATTAGTCAATGTTGATTATAAAACAAATGCCCCTCGAACAGAGTTTCTCCTCAATCTCAGCACTACTGACATCTTACACCAAATTGATTATCTGTTGTGGAGAGCTGTCTTATACATTTCAGGGATGTTCAGTAGCATTCCTCACCTCTGCACCCTCTCTGTTGTGACAACTAAAAATATATCCAGGCATTGACAAATGTCTCCTATAGGGTAAAATTGCTCCTGGTTAAGAATCACTGTCCTAAAGCCAATCCTAAATTCCTGGGTTTATGTTGAGAGCAGGGTCTGCAGGTAAGCCAGAAATAGGAAGGTCACACAATATAACCTAATGTGACATTATATGACTACTGAAACCTTTCATGTAACTGCTGGTGACCCTATAGTTAAAGAACATGGTCAGAATCTAGAGGAGATTCAGGAGGTATACATTAAGAAGAAATGGTTTTATGTGAAGTGGAAAGTACAGGGATGGAAAGAGTAGAAAACTCTAATATTGGAGAATAACATGGCATAAGGAAAGATTTTAAAAACCAAGAACTAAGTTCTTGCTCATAAAACTCTAAAACAAAGATTAATTCTGTAGCGTATTGGTCATTTTACCACATTAGTTATGCTGCCTAATATAGTCCTCTCCAACTAGCAGGACCTGATTCTGAAAGTCATTCGTCTCTAACATCATTTTCCCCATTGAAGGCACTCTCCTCTGTCTTTGAATTCCCAGAGTCATAAATATTTTTCCCCAAATTTGGAGACATCTCTACTGTTCACATAATTCCCTCTTTATTTTCTATCTTATAGGAGGGCTGCCATATTATATTGACAAGTAGTGGCCTTTACACATGGAAAACAACAAAACCAATTTTCATTTTGAAGCATTGTTAGTTATATAAGTTAATTCCTCGCTCTCACTTACAGAAATTAAAAAAAAAAAACGTTTTGTTACCACTTAGGAAACAGTATTTATTAGTAGAAATGTTGCTATCTATTGATTGATCAATTGAGCCATACTTGTTGATATTTTAAAATTTTACTTCCTGTCTACATCACCTTCTGAGAAGCTCAGCAGGCATTTAAAATGGTTAGTCATACCGAACATGTTGGTCATGTGCACAGGCTTTAAAACATTCTTCTGACATCTCTGCCATAGTATTTGTTTGCATTTTTCTGGAATGTTGAATTGTCCTCAGGTCTTTAAGTTAGAATGAATTTATGTTCCCAAATAATTTTCTCATAAGAACTTATTACAGACAATTAAGTTCCCATGAATCCTTAGAATAGTTGTTCTTTGCAAACCTTTACGTAGCATTCAGAAAACAAGCACTGTTTGGTATGGATTTATTCAGATGATTGTATTATGTTGATGGATTTCCTTTGCTCAGCCTAGTACTGGAAAGGTTTTTGCATTAAGAACTGAGTGACTGGTTTAGACTAAATTTGCAGCCTGAACCATTTGTGTCTTGCATGAGATCTAGATATTCTTAATGTGTCTGAAACAGTCAGAGTTCCTCCTCTGTTCTGTAACTGATTCCCACACTGCATATGGATGAAAGATTTATTTCCAAAACCCATTTCCAAATTAAAAGTTAGCTAAGAGAAAAATATCTCTTGAATGTTTGTTGGCATTTTTGGACCTCAGAATGTGAATAGAAAAGGAAATGATTACGATATACAAAAACACCTTTGTATATCAGTCTTCATGTAGAAACATTATGAAAAGACTTTATTCACAGATCACATGGAAAAACAGCCAATGAGAATAGGTATGATTTTTATATTCTTCTGAATTGCTAAATACAATGGTGGGAAATAAAAATGATTAACTAAAACTCTAAAATATTTAAAGTAGAACTAAATTTTTTATCTAGGATTGTTTGAAATGTATTACATACTTTTTACATAGTAAAAATTATATGTAATATGTATATGTGTTTATATCTTTCAATTTACCTGCCTGTCTGTCTGCTTGTACATATGAACAAATATACCATCTGAACCATATTTAGCAAGTTTAGGACCCTTCACCCAGAAGAAGAAAAGAAATGCTCTCAACTTCAATGAAATAATAAAATAATTTAAAGATGAATGGTACTTGGCTCATCAAATATATTAATTTTAAAGAACATACTATTTAGGCTTGCACATAGTGTTCAATGAGTGTCCAGTGAGTTCTATCATATTATGCAAAAACTTTTTTAATTTCATACTCAATTAAGAAATCCAGATAAAAAATATCACACAATGACCCTAAACCTTCTAGTTTTGTGTACTGCTTGCCACCACTGTCACCTATTATCCATGCATCAGCCAGTGTAATCATTTTGTAAAGTTTATCAATTCATTTGACTCATTTGCTTATAAATCTACAACAGCTTTTCATGCATTTAGAATAAAATGAAAATGCTTTATCAGTCTTTACTATGCCAGTCTCTACTAGTTCTGTATGATCTAGCCCTTGCCTGCCTCCCCAACTTTGCCCATACCTCTCCTCTCCCTCACTCCCTAAGCTCCAGACATCCTTTAAACAAATGCCAGCTCCGTTCCTCTGTGTGGGCAACTAGGCTCCTGTACCATGTGTTCTAGTCTTAGCTGAGGTTGCACTTCCTTGAAGAGGCTTACCTGTAATATATCACTCCCTTATTAGTCTCTTTCTCAGCAGTTCATAGAACTTATCACATTTTAAAATTTTCACAAATTGTGACAGTTGCATTTCATAGGAGAATGGTCAGTGTGATGAGTGTACTTAATGTAAGCAAGGTAACATATCAAGGACAATTTTAATCTCAGTTGTCCTCAGGTTTGAGAAAAATGTGACGGTAATCAGTATAATAAGTCACTTTCTCACATATTTTAAAGTACTCACAGGTTTCGATACATGTAACATTTTTCTTAGAGCAAATAATACAGAAAGTATTAATAGCATATAGCTTGGCTAGAGGTCTTAACTTCCTTCTTGATATCCAATGTCAACTTTACTATTTAATAATAAACTCTACTACTTAACACTCATATCTATACTTAATTTTCTATTATTTTAAAGTAGCAAACGTCTTTGATATGCTTGTGATTCTATTAAATTTAAATTGAGTATATGTGGCACATCACAGAATAAATCACAACACGTAGTATGATATTTTTTTAAAATCAGATGCTTTTTGAGTCTCAAGGATTTTAAATTTTTTAATTAGATATTTGTTTTATATTTTTATTGCTGCTTTTTAAATTACCATTTGGTTATCTTTAAAACTTTTCTTAAACAGCACTAGATTATTATGTAATGGCTCACAATGCTTGAATATAACCAAATTATCAAAATAATTTGGATAAGAAATTAAGGATGAATTTGAATTTAACTGACTTTATAAATGCAAATGACTTGAGTGAATTAAATTGAGTTTTATCCCCTTAAAGCAGCCACTACTTTTTCAAACACTTGCCAATTCAAAATAGCTATTTATGGTTTTCTCTATTCGTTTCTTTTTTTCTATTTTGCTTTGTCACTTACAAAAGAATGAACCACAATATAATCAAAATATAATGTAACTGATTCATTTTCATAGGTGGTTAATGGCCATGAAAAAATTTGACAGATGGGAGTTCCCTGATGGTGTAGTGGCTTAGGGCTTCGGCGTTGGCGCTGTCGGCGCTGCGGCCTGGGTTCGATTCCCAGTCAGGGAGCTACCCACATACCAAAAAGCAAAAAAAAAAAAAAAAAAAAATTCGACAGAAATTCATCTCCACTGAATCATATTGGTTATTAGCATCTTAGGAAGGAGTCTAGAAATATCACTATTCTTTAAGATGGGCATTTTTTTTTCTTCTTACATTAGAAGTCAGCAGAAGGCATCCTGGACAGAAAATGTATCACAGAAGAGATAGTTTATGCTTTGTTTTATAAAGAAATTTAATATTAAACTAATTTTAAATAAGTTTCTTTATTAGGGTGATAGTATAAATACATTTAAGACGCTGTAATGGAAAAATGAGATTGCATTTCTGTGGCAGTAAGTGGCTATCGTTCCAATTTAATCTAGAGCTCTCTGAACTCAAATAAATTGTTCTCTATCTGACATAAAATAAGTGGTTTGGTTCTTTCCACACAGGATTTTTCAAATCAAGCTTTTGTGAAGGAATATTACTACAAGAAATTTTCCTGAACCAGAAAGTGTAAATGAAGTATCATTGACGAAATAGGTTGAGAGGGGAGCAAAATGTGAAGTGCTGCTGAACTAAAATGAACTTGGTTTTATCTCCAGGGCAGCCATGATTTAATGAAATACAGCTATAAGCAGAATAAATCTGACCTTGCACAGAAAATTGATGATGAAAGCAGTTAAAAAGAAACCGCAATGTCCCCAAAATAGAATGTCTGTGTGTGTGTGTGTGTGTGTGTGTGTGTGTGTGTGTGTACCTTTACATGTAGAGAAGGATTTTTGTTTTCCCTTTCTAAATACATCTGATATATTTGGAACAGTTTTATTCCTCAGTTATTGAGAGATCAAAAGCCCACCATTTTAACATCAAATAGCATAACTAGGGTTTTTTTATTTAAAAAACTTGCCCTTACTGTGTCTTTTCTCAAAGACAAGACATTGGTACTCTAGGTGGAGGCTGTTTATGTTTCTTTCTTTCAAGAGATGCTTGACAGCTTTTCCCTGGAGAGGCGCTCAGACTTTAAATTTTTATTAGGCTATAGTATTTGAAATTTGGAGAGTAGACATTAGCCTTTGAGGTGCGGTGTTTGATGGTAAGAATCTTTTAAGCTGTAGTACTGTGAGAGAAGATTTTAGAGATTTGCTATAGACCATTTGTCAGGGGACAATGAAACATTTGTGAACAATATATAGTGAAAATATGCTTGCAAACTTTTCATTAGACAATAGAGGAAAATCTTACTGGTTTGTTTTTCAGGTTTCAATGATATGTCAAATAACATAGCTATGAAGGGTGTAATGGAATTTTTTTCCAGTTCTCATTTTCAAACAAAAGAAATGTCTCCCTGGCTAGAGTGGCTTTATATATTATATTAATAGAAGTAGTACATAGCACAAATTGAAATGAAAATAAACAAGAGTATACAAGGTAAATAAAGAAGAATCAAAATGAATAAAGAAATAAGGATGGAGTGTGTGTGTGTGTGTGTTCACATTTTATTTTGTAATGTAAAAGGAGTTTTGAAGTGTTTTCTGAGAGCAAAGTAAATCTTAGTGAAAGCTTTTTTTATAAGCCCTACAGACAAGAAAGTTAGTGCTTTATTTTTTTTTTCCTTACAAGTGTTCCTGTCTTCATTTGTAATCTAGCTTGGAATCACATTTCCATAGTAACATAAACTGACGGAAAGCCAAATATAAGGTACACATTGATTATTTTAAGTAACATGGTACACTGGCTATGAGAAGAAAGCTTAACAGCTTTAACTAGTCAAGGTGGAAAGAGCAGCGGTAGAGGCTTTGGTGAAAACAGTTGTTTCTCTTTAAGAAATAACGTCATGCTCTGCTCCTTCTCTGCTCTGAGACTTATATGGGGTAAGGGAAGTTGAAACCCATTGTTGGCTGGGTAGTGACTTCAGGAATACCACTTAAGCCAGTCAGCTGCCTTAATACTGTAGTAAACTTTTTAACTAACAGCTATTCTTAGAATAGTTTTTTTTCTGGGAGATTTGTCTAGAAGATACTTCAATCGGGGTCAGTTGGATTCCCAGAAATATGTTCGTTCCCTACTGCCTTGTATCTTAGCCAGCTCAAGCTGCCATAACCAACTACCATGGACCAGGTGGGTTAAACAGCAGGTGTTCATTTCTCACAGTTCTGACAGCTAGGAAGTGCAAGATCAAGTTTGGGGCTCATTTGGGATTTTTGGCGATTGCCCTCTTGCTAGTTTGCAGCTGTCCATTGTCTCCCTGTGTCCCATGTAATACATATCAGGTGTGCCAGGTGGGGTGGGGATGGGGAGCTGTAGAGGAGGTGGAGGTAGAAGGATGGGGAGGTGAGGGGTGGAGTGAGTGGAGTGGAAACAGGGGAAAGAGGAGAGGGAGAGATGGGGAAAGAGAAAGAGAGAGAGAGAAAGAAGCTGTCTAGTATTCCTTCTTAAATAACACTAATGCCATCATGAGGGCCCCACATTGCTGACTTCATCTTAACCTAATTATCTTCCGAAGTCTGTCACATTGGGGATTAGGACTTTAACATTTGAGTTTGGAGGAATGGCACAATGTAGTTCGTAGAATCCTGGTTTTCTTTTTGATCTATTTTGTTTTGTTTTTTTCTTTTAATGCCTCTAGTTTTCTTAATAAAAATAAGATAATCTAGCTTGAATGGAATACTTAAAAGTTCATTCAGTGACTTTATGTAAGTATATATTTATCTGTCAAAAGGAAGAGTGAGATTCTCCCATACAATTATGTTATGGGTTACATAAGTTTAATGCCTGTGTATCAAAAATAATCATTTCAAGAATGATATTAATTAAGACAGAGTTTAATATACAACATAAGGGATATCTCATATAGGGAGGTGCTCATATTTAAGAGATAAATAATTTATAATATGAAAAATTTTAAAAGTGTGATATTGATAATATTAACAGTCTTATTTTTGCACAAAATTTATAATTAATGCCAAAATTTAAAACAAAAACCATCAAAAAATATAATTGCAAGACTAACTGACCAAGTGAATTATAACCTATATTTTTATTTCTATGCTATAATAACACTTAAAGTGGTAAACAGAAATATCTCACTATCATGAGTAAAGATTCATTTTAAACTATTTGATTTTAAAAATTAAACTCTCTCCTTCTCATATACACACATATACATACACACACACACATACACATTCCATTAATGAAATGGGAATAGCCTGCATTTGTATTCTAATCACATTACATTAATATAAGAACTTGAAAAATGATTGATGAGAAGTAGAGCTGGGGATGTGTTGGGGAGACAATGAATGTTTTACTCCAAAGCCAATTTGACCAACGTGCTATGAACAAGATTTTTAAATCATTTACATTCAGGGATACTTCTTAACAAGGTGCTTATTTAACTAAAAATATACGAGTAGATACAAGGGAGCAGTGTAATAGTAAATTTAACACACTTTACTTTTTCTCTTTCACATTGTTGTTCATTCCCATATTAAGTAAAATAAATAGTATAGTATATTTTCATATGATAAATACACTTTTCCTTATTAAAAAGTATTACAAGTCATATTACTAAATATAATTAATGAATACCAATGTCTTCGCTAATAGATTTACATAATTTAGATATCCTTTTAAAAATATATACTTTGAATTTTCCCTTAGGCATTAGTTAACATAATCACTTCCCCTCCAAGAAAATAAATAAATAAATAAATGAAAAGAGACAAAATGCCTAATTTGTTGGTGGTGCTCAAGAAATGTTAGATAATTATTGTGAAAATAGAGCACGCTTTTTTTAAGGTACATATACATATTTCTTGAATGTTAGGGCAAGATCATTGCATATTCTCTTTTACCTCTGAAGTGACCCTGAGTATTTCTCCTTGCTACTCAAACCCCTCTACCTCCTGGAAATACATTTTCCTAGTCATGATTTCCAGTCACCTTTTCTTCAAACACAAGAAGAAAACAAAGAGGTCTGCAAGGAGATTAAAAATGGAACGGGGATAAGATAGAAATACATGTTTTAGAAGAAACATCATAAACGTAAGATACTTTCCCATATCATGACCTATTTTATTGTTTTTGTTTTGGTTTTGGTTTGGTTTTTTCCTTTTCTTCCTCTTAGAACACTCTTACTCACTTTCACATAATGTTTCTTCACTACTTTTTAGCCTTAAACAATAATCTAAGATTGTAACACGACCTTCTAAAATGCTTCTTTGTCATTGCTCTAAGTACAGAGCACATTTTCCAGTCCAATTAGTCCATCTATTGTGAGGCTTCTGGAGGGTCATAAATGGGAGGAAAACTCTGTGATAAATAAAATGCTAGGTCTAAATGTTATTAAGATTGGACAAAAGAACAGCAGTTTGTTTTGTGTTTACTTACCTTGTTAAGTGTATTTTCCTTCCTCAAATCAAATAATTAGTCTGCTCTTTGGGATGCTAACCAACAAAATTTCACACATGAGTCTCTTTTATGGAAAAATGAAGTTTTTTTGCAAAGATTATGAAAAGTGATACAATTTAAAGTAGAATTTATTTGAGCATATGTTCATTGAATATCAACTAGAACTGTATATTATAGGGGGATAAAATATAAATAGAAACCAAATCCTGAATAATATACAAATCTGGGGAGGTGGAGAGATAACATTTATAACCATATAAATATTAGAGGCAATAGAAGAGAATATTCACTAGAAAGTTATTGTGATATAAAGCCCTACTACTCAAATTATGGTCTGTGGACGAGAAGTCCTAGGCAGACTTAGATATTCGTTACAAATGTAAAAATCTCAGACTGTCTCATATCTACTGAGTCAGAATTTGCATTTTTGAAAAATCACCAAGTGATGTGTGTCCACATTAATGCTGGACAAACACTTATGCAGAACAGTGTGTTTTATGTGGGTGTATATGTATTTTATAGGGTAAGAGGCTGAGGAGATGGAAAGGGGATGAGGAAAGTCAGGGCAGGACATACATGCTATCATTGAAAAAAGCCATTACTCAAACTATCAAGGCTCACTTAGTACCGACATTAGGCCCATCGTGTCAGAGCTCCTGAACTCCACCTTAGAAACTTTCATTCTTCAGGCCCCTCCCATCACCTTCTGTGTTAATCCAGACCATGGTAACAACTACTCACAGCTACTGGGTGTCTTCATCTTTTTCAGTCTCCTTTTCTAAAATCTCATTTCTGAAATCTTTGCAGTGCACATGAAAGATATGAAAACTTCTTTTCTGTGTGGTAGAGAATTCTTTACTGAGTAATCACTGAGTCAACTCAGGAAGAGCCAGGTTGATACCATATGCACTGGATACCATTGTGTCTGTTGTAAAATAGCCTGACTAGCTCCCTGGGGAATTGCTGCTACTAAAAATTAAGTCTTCTTATTCTTTATGCACTGTTCTCTGAATTCATAGCACTCACAGCCAAGTATGAAATAAGATATTTGAGAGATTTTTACCCTTTGTATCTATTCCTATGTGACTACAGTTAAATTTTTGATCCATTTTTAAAATTGGTATCACTCAACTACCACCAAACAAACAAACAAACAAAATTAATAAAGGCTCCAATCCAGGGTAATAACAATTTGAGGGCAATTTTTAATTGAGAGAAACATTTTTTAAATTTAGCTCTAAATATAATATAGTAAGGTTCACATTGTATTCACTAAATGCAACAATTATTTTATAAAGCCCAGTTTGTTCTGATTATACAGATATTAACTGATAAGAAAGAGAAACAGGATATAATAGAAGTTTAGAGAAAGAAAGCTCAATAAGGAAAGAGATTTTCTAAGAGAGGTGGAGAGGCAAGAAATATTTATAAAGAAGGATCACACAGAAGAGAAAAAAATTAGAAAGATGGCAAGAGACAAGTTCCCTAGGTTATGAGGTTGATGTGTTAATCAAGTTAGGCTGTTGGTCCAATTCCACAGTTTATTTGTACTACAGTCATCAAAGTAAGTTATCACCTGTTATCCCTATCCTTTAAAATTCCAATGAGCTTTTTAGCAATTATCCACTAGCCACTGCTCTTCAAATATTCTTATTATGTTTAACCTTCAGTAGGCATTTAACAAGATGCCACGAAGTTCTCTGTGGGGGATTAATTTCATTCTCTCAGATGCAGTGTTAGAGCCACAGCAATATTATCTCATAAGGATTTGAAATAGGCCAAATGAAATCAGTTTCTTATGGGATTTTCTTTTTCATGCAAAACACATATACTCGATTTGTTCTCTGATTTGTACCATGCATTTTATTTTCCTTATAACCTGCTCAGAACCCCCAAATAGACACACACACACACACACACACACACACACACACACACACTCACACAGACTCTACAAACAGTACCCATTACCTGCTTTTGAACTTGCACTCTAAAATAATTTCAAACATATGAAGAGTTATAAGAATATAAAAAATTTCACCATGATTTTTCAAGTGTTAATATTTTACTACATTTACATTTTCTCTATTTTTTTTTGTGTGTGTACTCCATCTGTAAGAAAGTTGTAGACCTGTAGATTCTGATGATCCCTTTTCTCCTAAATATTTTAATATGTCCTTCACTCAAAAAATAAAATAAAAATAAAACAAACAAAAAATGGAAAATTCTTTTCCATTTAACCATAATAATCAGTTATTTAAACATTTTTTTCCTGCTATTAAAATTATTTTGGCCTCCTCCATCACCGAGTGCCTTATTTACAATAAAATTAAAGGTTAAAGAACATCTTTTTTATTTAACATTTTTCTTTCCAAAAGAACATTTCTTTCAGTTGCTGGCATCTTTTTCTTCATATTTATTCCTACACTTTAGTGAACTATTTTGGAGGAGATGACTACACAGCATAAAACTTTGAGTCAACACTTTGCTTTTTCCTCTAAATATTTATTCTTACCTCCTTCCTAAACTCTAGGCTTGACCCTACAAATAATATACAATGTTTGACAATTAAGTTCACAAACTTGCCACCATGCACTTACCGTGGCAGCATTGTAGAAACAACTCGGTAACGACTGATAACCTTGGTTTATTTGTGCTAACAGCTGTGTTCGTGTCAACGTGTGGCAGTGTCTTGCTAAGTGGCATTCACTATTCTTGTTGTGTGTATTTGTGTACCATTTCGAGAATGTTGGAGCTTGAATCAGAGCAATGAACAAACATTAAATTTCTTATTAAACTTGGCAAGAGTGGAAATGAAATCAGGGACATGTTAGTCCAAGTTTATGGGGATAATACCATGAAGGAAACTGCAGTGTATAAAAGGATTAAACGTTTTTCTGAGGGGAGAGAAAGCTTCACTGATAAAGAGAGGTCAAGATGGTCAGTAACAAGCAGAGCTGACGAAAACATTGTAAAAATTCGTTGAATTGTGTGTCAAAAGTGTTGGCTCACTGGGAGAAGTACAGCAGACCAAGTAAACATTGAAAGAAAAACAGTTAGGAAAATCTTAAATGAAATTCTTGGCATAAAAAAGGTTGTGTACAAAAGTAGTCCCAAAGGAGCTCTCCAATGAACAAAAGCCAAGGAGAGTCAAAGTTTGGCAAGATCTTTTGGGGAGGCAAGATGATGTTTTGGGCCATATTATCACTGGTGATGAAATGTGAGTGTACCAATAAGACACTGAAACAAAGTGTCAAAGTGCACAATGGAAGTCAGACAAAAATGTTCCATTAGTCCAACTCAAGAGTCAAAACTATGTCGCTAACCGATTTTGATATCAGATGGATTGTTCATTATAAATTTGTACCAACTGGACAAACAGTCAACCAAGTTTCACTATTTGGGAGTCCTGAAAAGACTGCATGAAAAAGTTAAATGAAAACAACCTGAACTTCTTGCGAACAACTCATGGCTTTTGCATGATAATGCACCAGCTCACAGAGCACTGTCTATAGGGAGTTTTTAGCCAGTACACAAATAACTATGTAAAAACACTTTCCCTACTCACCTAATCTGTCCTCCAATGACTTTTTTCTTTGCCTGAAGATAAGGGAAGTATTGAAAGGAAGACATTTTGATAACATTCAGAACACCATAGTCATACGAGGACAGTTCTGGTGGCTATTCTAGAAAAAGAGTTCCAAAATTGCTTTGAAGGGTGGACTAAGCCCTGGCATTTGTGCACAGCTTCCCAAGGGGAGTACTTCAAAGGTGACCATAGTGATATTCAGCCATGAGGTATGTAGCAGTTTTTCTAGGATAAGTTCGTGAACTTAGTTGTCAGACCTCATAATGCTATCTTACTTTAAAACACCCAATATAATATTGCATCTTTTAACAATGGCATCTGAAGAACTGAAAGTGGCTTATTTTTGATCAGCCAGTATCAAATTCTATAGCAACAATCTTTGCATCTCTAAGTTCATTGAAGTTATGTCAACTTGGATGTCTACCACATGAGGTTTTTTATGTGAGGATTAAGTATGTTAATAAATCTAAAGTACTTAAGAACAATGTTTGACAAGTAGTAAATGTTGTATGAGAGCTGCTATTATTATTTTTTGCCTTAATGAATTCTTCAAAACCATCATTTCTTCCTGTTATTTTCCTACTGCTCTCCATGGTTATATATTCTTGGCTACATAGGTTTTTTAGAGTGATCATCAATTTTATCTCCTGTCCCCTGCCACCTCATTCCTGTTTCTATCCCTAAGTAAATGCATCTGATTATTTCTTCCTCAGTAATTGTATTTTTTCCTGTTGTTGCTACCACTAGACTGGGCCAGATCTCACCACATCATGTTTCTACTATAGTATTATTACCCTAGTTCCTCTCAGAGATAATTATTACCAGATTACCTTCTTCAAACACTGCTTGAAAATAGCATCCTACCTCAGCCTTTTGACACCACAATACACCTACTGACTGTGATATACTTGTATTTGTCTTTTTATCTATCCATTGAATGACAATATTTCTAAATGTTATTTCTGGAATATAAGTTGCTATGTGGGATGTTATTGATACATTATATTTTAACTTCAACATGTCTACTTTTAAATTATTTGTTAGGAGAAAATTCTATGTAGTGTCATCTCTAATTCCATTTTGAAATAAAAGTGATGGCATTGAAAATTACTGTGCCTTAAGGAGTTAACCTAGTAATGTCAATGCAATACTTTACATATATATGCATATATGTGTATATGTGCATATATATGACATATAGAGAGAGTCACTTTTATTTTATAAAAATAATGACCCATTTTTAAAACAAGCTGATAATGCAGATTTGTGTTTTCTTTACCTTTTATTTGCTCAACTGAGTAAAGTATTATGAAATCAACTCTGAATCTGTGATGAAAAACTATATAAATAATATTCAAGTTGATAGATCACAGCTTAGAAATGCAATAATAATTTTAAAAATTGACCTAAATATCATTACTCACTGTCAGAGTTTCACATGTCAAAGGTAGAATATTTACTTAGGAAGGAAAATATTACTTCATTTGGACTACACAGAGACTTGGGTAGTATCTATATGAAGTTCCTGAAGGCAATCAAGGAAGAAAATTATTTGAGTACCTACTATGTGCTCAATAAATTATGTATGCTTATATGTGCTTGCATGAAAAGTCATGTAAATATACCTCAAGATTTTTTATCATTGTGCACCTCAGTTTCAATCTGCTCCCTCAAAATAGGAATTGAAGAGTCAGCAGAGATTTAGATGGCTGTTTCAAATCCCCACGTAATGCGGGATACTTTCAGAATTTACTTCAACAAACATTCACAGTTGACTGCTCAGTAGTCATATAAAAAAGCAGTCGAACCTACTTCTGGACAATTTAATGTCTAAATTGAAGAACAATCTGACCCCCAAGTCTCTTGTACCCACGTATCCTAGTTATGACTTTTTGAGCAATATAAACATGGCACTATAAATGCCATACCCTTCATGCACAAATAGAAATAAGAACTCTTATGTTCTTCCTAGGTTGTTTTTTCCACTTTTCACAGCTCTATTTAGTCAGTTCTTCTGTGCCTTACTCATATGAGGTGGTTTTCAGACTCTTAACATCATTTTTGAGTTTGTCAAAATGAAACATCCTGAAACACTGGAGTAATCCAGGTATGAATTGAGTCAATGGGACTATAAACTCTAATCAGAAACTATTGCCATTTTCTGAACTTCTAGAGAGCTGTTGCTTCATATATTTTTATTCATTAAGCAAATGATCAATAAAACCATTATTTTTGTTCTGCTTTTTAATATCAACTACTATCAACTGAATTATTGCCATTTTTGTATTATGTAACTGATTTCTTGAATTTATACAAGGTTTTACATTCATTCTAAATTTTACTTCATTATATTTTAAAGAAACTCTTGTATTATCCTCAGTGACAGAATGGCCATGGAGCTTGATTATTGATTTGAACTAAGAAATGTGACAATTTTAAGGTATTCTTATGGCTACTCTGCCATCTTGTGAATTCATGAACCCTCCATGGGTTCACATTAAGGATGTTATAATAGCCTATAACTCAAGAAAGAGGCACCTGCTTAAATGAGGATGTAGGAAAGGAAAGAAAAAAATCACTTTAATTCTGTGGCTGGTCTCTTGTCAGGCACAAAATTAGGTATAGGAATTATCACTTTTTTATTGACATCCAGTCCTAAGAGGAAAATACACA
The DNA here is from genome assembly GCA_004026885.1 of Lyroderma lyra. Taxonomy (NCBI): domain Eukaryota; kingdom Metazoa; phylum Chordata; class Mammalia; order Chiroptera; family Megadermatidae; genus Lyroderma; species Lyroderma lyra. The sequence continues at coordinate 170,958 of PVJL010002626.1, forward strand.
CAGATCTATTCTCTTAGTACTGAACCACATTGACACTCAGACTCACATCATTTATCCACCATTTGCTAGCCATGTATCACATGCATGTTCCTTGAATCTTCATCTTAAAGTGGAGAATAGATGAGATCCAAAGAAAATTCTCATTAATAAATGTTGTCCATATTAAGGTTACTAGTAACTGCAGGACACTGCTTGCTATCTGCTAGCCCAGAATATTTTCTAGGTAGGTGTGGGAGGAAAAGCATCAACCTTCAACCTTCTTCTATAAGTTAGAAAGTCGTGTTTTTATTTTTTCTCCTTAAATGAGATCATCATTCACTACCCATGGACATTTTATAGCCTAATTTCTCTAATCAAACTTATGGTGTTCCTTTAGTATACAAAGTAAATTTCCATATGAATCAGAACCTAGGAAACGTTTTGTTTTTCTTTCTGTGACACCTTTAAATTTTGTTCAATCCATCACCATTTCTCACCTCCTACAACCCTTAATAACATTTCTTAAATTAGAAAAAAAAATTCAAAGAGAATTTTTACTGGAATTTTTAGTTCTTTCAAGGCTGCTATGTTTTTGCACCCCAGTAATGGTATATTACGGAGCACAGCTGCACGTGCATGATCACTGCTGTCATCCATCAGCTGGGTTCCCCAGCTCCGTGATGGATTATTATATTACATCATAAGCCCAAGGGCTGACAAGAAAGAAAGTGCTTCAAACAAGACTCTTTCATAATAGTTTTAGTCCTAATGAAGAAAAAATGGTTTGAAAGGGTATGACTGAGTAGGAAAACTCACTATAACTTTCAGCTCTATGTTAAATTGCATACATGTGAGAGCAGCCACCAGATTTTCTTGGTTCACAAGATGTAATTTTCTTTTCATTTTAAAAGTATGATTCCAGTTGGTGTGTGTAAAAATGACCACACTATTCAGCAACATCTGAATTAAAGATAAATTTTAAGTAGTGTCAGTATAGGTTTTACAATATGTGCATTTTGATTCTTCAATAATGTTTATACATGTATGCTAGCACTCCATTAACTCAAATGTTTAATTAACTACTTGCTACAGTTTGCATCTTTATCAGATAGCAGACTTATCACTGAACTTGAATATAACTGTTTCCATATTTGTATATGAAAAATGTGACACAAAAATTTGCATTCTTATTAACAAAAACAAATCATGAGCATTGAATTCTTTTTTTATTGTTTGAATTTGTTTACTCAATACTTGACCTTTAATAGGGTTTTAAAAAGTATGTTGATAGAAGTCAAATAATGTGATGAACTCTAAGTTAATTTCTTATTTTAAAAAAATCAGTTTGAAATGTATAGTAATGTTTTTGAGAGCAGCAAAACAAGCCACATATTTTTGCAAACAAATTAAATTAATATCATATGAATTTAATGAAAAATGATAAAGTCTATGAAAAATAACTTACAATCAGGTATCTTTCTGGTTGTTATTAGAGAGTTATATGGAAAGCATGGGTTTTGCAAAACTTAATGTGTATTTTAATTTGCTTACACTGCTGTTCTTTATACTTAGATTAAATAACATCATAATGAATTTTAGAACAAAGCATGTTATAACTATTATCCCAAATATGCCCCTCTGCATCTTTTCCAATGGTAGGATTTGCTTGTTACAAATAAATAGTGGCATACCATGCTGTTGGCAAAGAGAATCTTGCTCTAGAATATGAGCTTGTAAACTAGTTTCTACCCTTTTCTAACAACTCATTTGGTGTCTCAAAGAGATCTTTTATGTTGAAATATTAAATATTAATGTCTTTAATTTTCTTCTGAGGCCACTAATAAAGTTGGGTAAAGTGAGTTCATAAGCATTTTTACAGAACTCTCATAATACTAGCAGCATAAATCATATCTTACTTCGGGATTTTAATTTTTAGACATTACATTACTCCCAAACTGTGAAACATTATGTTACATCAACTGACTTCTTCCTAGGACTTTCTCTTTGTCACCAATTTTTCCACCTCTCACTTCAAATTCTGTGACCTTGAGAAGCTCATGTTGCACATGTCAGGGTCACCAGCTTGGGTGACAGTAACTCAATTCTTTCATTACCCCTACTCACAATTTTATTTCTAACTATCCATCATTTTGTTTTCCCAATTTATTTTCTGAGCCCAAAATTTTAATGTAATCCTCAGACACCATTTAAACTCAGACCTTTTGATGTTTGGATGCCAAAGTTTTTTCCAAGACTTTTTTCTATGCCAAAAATCTCCTAGGAAGTTTTCCTGGCCTTTAAAATATCCACATACTGCTTTAGTGACAACGATATTGCATGGAAAATTATCATTAAAATTCCACTCCCAGAACCCTGTGGCATCTATTAACCCTTCCACCTCACATGGACACGGAGCTTTGAAATTCATAGTGTTTCAATATTTAATTATTTAAAAATATTTGTGAGATACCACAGAGCTTTTTCACCATTTTCAGGATAAGTAAAAGAAGACTTAAGGGGAGGTTAAAAGACTTGCCAAAAGCAATGGAATCCTGTCATATTTATAAGCCACATCAATCCTGGTGGCTCTATACTAAATATATTATCATGCCTTCTTAATCATTCTGCCATGGAGAATGTGGTGAAAACATTGGATTTCTCCTTCCCACTCACCACCCTGAGCATATGTTCCTCATACTAAATCCACACCTACAAACAGTTTAAGGCATACATTTTTAAGGGGATTGTGGACTTAACGTACATCCATGAATTCTATTTTCATGTCATATTTCTTGCTCTGAAATTAGATTTGTTGAATAATGTATTTTACTGTATAGTTTACAAGTCATGTTGGGAAATAGAAACATGTAACTGTTTACTTTTTAGTGCACAATACCTTTCACTTTGTACCTTAGAGTACTCAATTGGAGCCTCATTAAATATATTTGAATCAGTTATATATAGGAAGTGGTCAAATAAGAATCTCTTTATTTCTTTTTCCCATGCAAACATTCAGGATTTTTACAAAAAAAGCCTTCAAACAATGTTTAATAGTTTACTGTCTTAAGTGTTTAAAACTTAACTCTAGTTGTATATAGAAATCAATGAAATAAATCACTAGTGGCCTTTTAAAAGTTCTAAGCATGAGGTATGAAAGAATACATGTATAGTGAACAACTTTCCAACAGGCCATCAGATGTACTAAGAAGACATGGGAAGGAGAGCCATTACAACCTAGTACTCTAATTTTCTCGTTGAGAAAGACTATAAATTATTTTGTGTATTCAAGTACAGAACAGTGAAGGAATGATAAACAATGACTTTGATGCTATAAATTGTTGTACAAAAGGAAGCAAACAAAAGCCAGTAGCATCCTTTTAAATGGATCTGAAATCAAAAGCATATATTTATAAATGTAGGTGTGTACATGCACTCACATGGACACTCACACACACTCACAGTTTCCATAATTTATATTACTCATATGTAGATAGAAAACTGTGTCTACTCATGTGTGTGACATGTCTCAACTGAAAGATGCCTCTGAGAGTTCTCAAATCTAATCCATGCCAGTTCTAACTGTGCAGTGCTAAATTTTATGGAAGATCAAGTAAAGAGTTATCTGGTCAGGCCTACAGGAGATTTTTATAATCCAACAAGCTATAAATATTTAATTGAAAATGATGCTACTGTAGAACATAGAGTTAATATAGATAATATACTATTATAATTTAACTGTGCTTCTACCTATGCACTATTTTGAAAATTGGCAAACTATTTGAACTTCTAATCTATATGATTTTACTTCAACAACAAACTGTTTATTAAAATATTCATGGAAAAAAATTTGAAAGGAAATATAACAATTCATTATTTTTCTCCAACTGAGGGTATTGTAGGTGAATTCCCCCTCTTCATTGCATACTTCTTTTCTCTTCAGTTTCTTATATTGAATGAGTGCATATTTTACAGTTTGGAGCTTTAGAAAATCAGTAAGTAGAGTACAATATTTTAATATTTACTGAAAGTAATATTGATTAGCATTCTGATTAGAAGCAGTAACCACATTGGTGATAAATTCTGTTCAACTTCTTTGCTTACAAACTGTATTATTGGTTTTACATATGTATTACATATGATAAATATGGAGAAATGACAAATTACAAGCCAGTGTCTTTAGCAAGGAAGAACATCATTGAAATGTATGGAATAAGATTATTTTCAATTTTTGTTTTAATTTTTTTTTTTTGCTTTTTGGTATGTGGGTAGCTCCCTGACTGGGAATCGAATCCAGGCCACAGCACTGACAGCGCCAGCGCCGAAGCCCTAAGCCACTACACCATCAGGGAACTCCTATTTTCAGTTTTGAAGTTAAGAGGAATAATTATTTAATAACAAGCAAAGACAGCAAGTAATTGACTGTTTTTTGATTAGTGAAGTCAATATAAAAGAAAGTATAATTTAATTCAATCATATTTGCATATAGTCAAAATATAATTTACTGATGACCTTTCCTTGTGTTACATTCTCAAGACATATGAGTAGTCTTGACAATGGGAGTAAAAGCATAGTCACAATTAATAAAATTTCAATATATCCTTCATAGTAGAATAAGCCTTCAACCATGACGTAAAGACAATTTTGACAGCAACCCTGTGTTGTGATGCATTTGACTTATTGAGGGAAAGTAGAAGAGGGAAGTGATGAGCACGAAGTCTCCCAAGTCAGGCCCAAGATGAATTCTTAGCTCTGCCACTCACCAGCTCTATGAATTTGGGCAAGTTCTTTCATCTTTCTTGCCTGTTTTTCATGTGTACAATAGGGACAAAGTGCTTAATAGTGCCTGATGTGGAGGAAGTTCATAATGAAGATGAACAATTATTATAGTTATGATTAGTGATTTTTACCAACTTGGTTGTTATAAAGGAAATGCGTGCCTACTGCGTGGGGTATTGACAAACTGAGTATAGAGCAGGCATGCATTATTTGCCTTGTATTTGCCACAAAAAAAACACTATCTCTGTATGTGCAAGAATAAGCGGAAAGGAGAGCAAACTAGCTAATCTAGAGCAAAAGCTTTTTCCCTTGATTTATTCAGATTACTGACCCAAGAAGTATGCTTTTTGCAAAACTTGAATTATAGTTATAATTTTCTCCATTCTCCACACATTGTGTGTAGTCAGCCTAGGTGTTATTCAATAGACTTGTTCCAACATCTACTGTGATTGATTTATTTAGAAATACCTCCAGGCCAAAATGAGAATGAAAATAAATGGAACAGATGAAAGTGCCCTGCTTCAAGAAAGAACTACAAATTGGGGTTAAGAGTAATTGCTTTGGCACAATTGTTATTTGTAATCTTAGAACACATGCAAATCTCCTATTAGGAGTAGTAAATCCAGTGCTTAACGTAGAAGATGAGTATTTCACTGCCGAGCAATGGGAAGCCATAGCTGAATGTTAAATGCAGTGATATAAAAATTCCCTCAAGTCTTTCATTTGAACTAATAATGTAGGGGATATGGTAGACACAGGAGTACCTCAGGAAATTAAATCAAATTATGACTGACTTATTTATTTTATACATTTTATTCTTCCAAGACACTTTATAAAAACCCTATATTTGTATTTATAAACCCTTCATGTGCTGTTTTTCATAAATACTTTATATTTATTGTGAATCTGGCTTCCAGAAAACATGATGTGCTTTTTATGGTTATTAGTCTTCACAACTTCATAACTGAGGTAGATGATAAGGTAACATTATTATCTTTATTTTAAAGAGCTGAGAATAAAAGTATAGAGAGGTTCAGTGACTTTCCCGAAGTTATAAAATCATTCTGTGATAAATCTAGGAAGAGTATAATGAATATGTGGTTCATACTCATTTTAACTAGCACATCATTATTTTTCAGATTATTATTTAAGTCAATAGGTTATTAATACCAGTGGAAATTATGATAATCAAAATGATAAACCAAAGGTTTTTATTAACATTTTGAAATATCCAGCAATTTCTGGACCAAGATTATGACATCAGAAATGCCATATTTATTTTAAAATGAATTGTTTGCATCACAAGAGAATGAAGTATTAAGTTAAAGCCTAGATAGGATTAAATTGAACAGCAGGTTACCTTGTTGTCTTGATTATGTAGAAAAAAATGAGATTCCAAGGTCCATATGTACCTGCAAGAGTATTTACAAACATGAAAAATTGCAGGAAAAGTGGTCTAGGTAAAATTGATATGTGTATTTAAGAAAGTGATAGGTGCAGTGGGAGAGAAAAATATATTATACTGCTGCAATAGAATAGTGAGAAACATCGGTATTCAGACAGTTTCTGATGGATACATAGCTAGGGTCAAATATCAAGCAGGTGTTCTTAGTCTCCCTGACTGAGATCATACCACCTTAATATTAGTTGTAGATGTTGGCAAGAAGAAAGTTCAGTATTGTTTGGATGCATTTTTAACTTAAACCATTTATTTAGTAAATTTTAAAAAAATACCATATCAACCCCAAGAACAGGGGTCAATGTACTGTCCATCGTAAAACCAGAACACCACGTACTGCTTTAGACAAATAGGTAAATTTGAATTCCAAAGAAATTCAACATTTCTGGGGGTTTTTACCCTAAGACTCACTATCCAAATGTAATCTCAGCTTTCTAACAAGGTCCATAATAGTTTAAGAACAGTTTTAATTTGAAATCCATTTCCAAGGAGTAACATTCATAAGCCCACCCTGCTATATATTTTTTTAAACATGTGAGCTCTTCCTATAGAACCCAGACAGTTACACCTTTCGATCTGTGCTTACGGATAATCATCTCTGGTACACTGGATTGGGAGAGACGTTCTCTAAAACAGTGACAGAATTATAGCAATATAATCCCAAGCTGATTCAGTAAGGCCATCTATTTTTTCTTTAATAAAATAAAAGAGCTGTCAGGCACAATTTATGCCCCTTATTGCCATTTCTATATAAAAAGAACACAGCCCCTTCTTTCAATTTAGTAAGGAGACAAAAGAGTCACAGAACAATTAGATATAAAAGAAAAATTAAACACAATGCAAAAAGGTAAGAGAGCCTTTCAGCATGCATTTGATGAGAGTAATGTCAAGGACGCCAGTATCACAGGCAATCGGTCCCTCGCAAGAAGAAATTACCAGTGATTGAGGGAAAGTTTGTAGTTTCATTCCTCTTTTTTATTCTTTCCTGTAAGCTACAAGGTGCTGTTCAATTTTAGTGTGGAACTGACTTTAGCTAACAAAAAAAAAAAAACAAATGCAAATTTAATTTTGAATTGTTACGGAGAATTGTAATGCAATTATAGCCAAAGCAAATGTGGAGTTCACAAATATTTTACAGGATACAAATGACTTTAATGAAGGGACAAAGATTGCTAACATTTTCCTCGTTAAAGTCTAGTATTTAAATTACTGACTTAGAAAACAAATTTGGGGAAAAGCTCACTTTTGATTCTACTCTTATAAAGATAACAGTCACCATCATTCATTATCTACCTAGTTTCATAATTAAGAATCCAGTTAATTTGTTTGATATAACCTATTCTGTGACTGACGATTCTATACCAAACATGCTTTCAATTTTTGACATATCTGTAGAGATAAATAAGATAATATTCTCTACTTCCTGGAGATCACAGCGAATAGAAGACTGACTAGAAGAAAGAGTAATCCACGAATAATGAGGCATACAAAACTTGGGAGCTATACAAAAAGGAGAAAGAATATAGGTTAGCTTTTTTTTAAACCAATAGGTATCTAAAGGATTTTGAAAGATGAGCAGGATTCTAAGAAGTGATTGAAGAGCAGAGAAAACAGATTTAAATGTGATTTACTTCATTGTAGACAAGGAGCAAGAATAGCTCTAAGTTGTCAAGTTTTCCATGTGAGAGACATGGTTTGCAGAAAATTACTGTGTACCTTGATTTTCAATAACCAGATCGGTGATATTTTGTAAGATTATTTAACCTGTATTTTTCAATATAGCAAATCACCTACTGGCACTGCATACTGCTGCCACATGGAACAATATAAATTTCATAAATAAACCATCTATGCCCACTCTCCCAGGCCTTCTCCACATGGTTTCCTTTGGGCCTGGAAGTCCATGTCTTCCCTCGCTTCTTATCCACAGAACATATGCACTAATACCAGGCTATTTATTAGGTCTTGAGGGCTTATTGTGGGAGCCCTCTCTACTGAGAAGCATTTTTTGAAACCACCCATCCCAAATCTAGGGATGGGCCATACAGCCCATTACTGTTACCTTTGTCAGAGCTCTTCATTCTATTTCAGTTGCCAGTTTCTTTTTGTATCTCCTCTATTACACTGTAAATTCCTTGAGGAGCAATGACCAAATAATAATAATAGGTGATCCTTTATATCTACAGTACCTGGAACAAAATCTGCCTTCTAGAAGGCACTGGCTCAATAAGTATTGTTGACTAGGAAAAATAAGAAGAAAAATTTAGAATGAACCTCTCTGAATAAACATAGAATCTCATTCAACCTTTAGTTGGCCTGTAAAATCATTATGTGATTATACTCATCCCACCCATATATCTTGTACTTTCTCTCACCTTCAATTTTCATATCTGTAATTAGCAGAACCTACCAATCTTTCCTTCTAAATATTTATTTTTCATTGCCTTTTCTCTTTTCTCTCTACTGCCATTGCCTTAATGCAGTACCTCATTTTTCACTGAGACAATATTGCAATAACCTCCTAACTGGTCTCCCAGTTGCAATAAATGTCTATTAAGTTGAAATAGTTGAATTGTTTAAAGTAACACTGCTATTTTGAAAATAAATCAATTTCCAAGTACCTGCTACCCACCTATAATATGCACTCTTATGTGCTTTGGGATGGCAGGAGAAGCAGAGTGTAGAAACAAACACTCCACCCTGAAAACACTGTAATGTAGGCATGGGGAGCTGTGGAAAAAGTGCTTCTCAGAGTGCTTGGTGCATACAAATCACCTGGGATTCTACTAAAACACAGATCCAGTAGGTTTAGGATGATACCTGGGATTTTGCATTTCTAACAAGTTCCCGGGCGATGGAGGTACTGCTGGTCTGTGGACCACCGTTTGATTAGGGAGATATTAAAACCCATTAAGTGCATTAGAAGGACTTCATAAGGAAGACATTAAGGGCAGGCAGGCTTCAAGGAGACAGTAGGAGACAAAATGAAGAACTCTGTGTTTAGAGAAGACTGGAATCTGCGAAACTGTTAAGTCTGCAGCCTAATCCTAGTCAGATTTTAAGACGTGGCTCACTTTCCATCTCTCTGAAGCATTCCTGAATCTCCCTGGCATAATCACACCTTTTCTCCTAACCCTTTTCTTACCCATCATCAAAAGTATGCTCAGAAAGATCTTTTTAGAAATGCAAATCTGACTTTGTCACTATTGGGCTTGAAGCCTGTTCATATCCTTCCATCGCCTGCTCTACAGATCCTGGATACGAAGGTCCTTCCGACCCGACCTGCCCAGCTCTGCAGCCCCACTCTCCTCTACTTCCATGGCAGGTAATCTACTGTCATCCCGGCTTCACCACATCCTTTCTTACCTCTGTTTGTTGTCGGCTGATGCCTTTACTTGGCAAGTCCTGCCCACATTGTCTATAAGGCAGAGTATACCCATTCTTCAGCGGAAACTCCCCTCCTCCCATGGCCTGCCTTGACTGGAAAGGCAGAGTTAGATAATGTGGTGCCCTTTTTATGTCCATAGTACATAATTGCATTCTGCTATTTATTGCCACTGATGCCACTGCTCCCATAACATTTGGAAGGATTTGAATATTAATCTTTCTTTGCATCTTCTACCTATAAGACCATGTTCAAAATGTAGATACTTCAATAAATTTTGGTTAAAAGAATAAATAAATGAATAAATAAACCCTAACTAGTTACTTCCTCAAATATTTCCACTTACTAGAAAATAAGACGGCACAAATAAACAAAACTAAGGCATATTATGATAAGAAGTTACTATATTGAGGAAATACTTTTTGAAGTGAAAGCACAGCCGCAAGAAAAGATAGGGGAGGAAAATGCTAAAAACATAGAAATGAGGAGAGAGAAAACATATTTATTACTTACATGTTAGGTCTCTGCTCCCCTGCTTGCTCGCTCGCTGTCTCTCTCTTTCTCTCCCCACTCGCCCCTCACTCTCTCTCTCTCTCTCTCTCTCTCTCACACACACACACACACACACACACATGCACATGACAGTCATAATTTAAGCTGTCTTAAAATTCTACCAAATTTAGTCCATCTCCAAAAATCAGGAGAAAAAGATAGGAAACTGTGTGAATATTCTTTAAGTAACTTCATTATTTGCCTAGGTCCTGGAAGTTTTGTCTCAGATATTGGATTGAACAGAAATGAAAGGTCTCCTGTTGAGAGCAGTCGATGTTCCTCCTATTTATAGATGGCATGGCTGTGCTTATAGACAACATATGTGAATTATTATTTTTCAGTTGAAAGCAAAGCTCAACCTTGAATGTCAGGGAACAATTCAAAGATGATCCTGAATAAAAATAAATCATCCTCCATAGCAACTCATGGGAAAGCTACATAAATGATTGTATTGGTAAAAAAGAAGGATATCTTCAGCATCTTTCTAGATCGCTGCTCTATAAAGAAATATAAAAGTCAAAAACATTAAGCAAAGTGATAAGTAGTCAAGCAGATGAAAAGTTTAAAAGATTACTTGTCATTTATACTGAATAAATTATATTATCAGAATTATTATTACTCAGAAATCTTATATCATTAATGTAAAAGGAACTTGGCAGTGAGTAAAATGATATAAAAGTATTCAGTATATCTCATCCCAAACAAACTAAACCAAAAATTAATGTAAATAGAAATATCAATGGGCAATTGTTCATATTGTTAAGAATAATGTCACATTACATAGGAATTAACCTCAGGGTTACTTCAATAAATTTTCTATAGCAATTAAATATATATATTTTTAATTCCCTCCCAAATTATAATGGTACTTTCTTATATCAGTCTTTATTTTCATTTTTTTTTATCCCCAGGACTTTAGAGTGCCTACCAGGATGCAAGTTCAATATATATTGAAGTTAAACAAAAATTAGTTATAATGTGCTATCATATCAGTCAATCAAAACATCTATTTATATGCCAAACACTGTACTGAGAGAAATAGAAGGTCAGACAGAGGACATGGACTCTGCTGACCTTCTTGGGTATTGAAGTTTAGCCAAAAGTCAATGCTAGCAGTGAGAACAATGAGGAACTGTGGAAGCCAGTATATTCGGATATTCTCTATCATGTAGCTCAGGATGAAATGGCTGTTGGGGTTCAGTGTTGAGACCATTCAGACATGGTCTTATGGATGAGGGTTGAAAAAATCAGAAAGACTTTAGGAATAACCAGAGGTGAAGTGAAGTCCAGAATAAAGAGATGTGAGGAGATGTAAAGAGATGTGAGGAGATGTAAAGCTCTCTAGGTTCAAAAAAGGACATCATAGACCTAGAGGCAGCAATGAGTATAGGACATAAGCAACTAAGATAAGAATGGGATCCTTTAGATTTACAACATGCACAACCTGCCCGACTGTATTCAAAGACCTTGCTGGATAGCTCTCTAAACCTGTTATGCTATTTTACGCTTCCTTAAATTTACTTGAATTCCATCTTTTGAGATCCAAACATTACTGCCTCTGTTGAGCCTTTCTAGATTCTCAACTTTCCATCACACTGTACATCTATTAACAATTCTTTCCATAGGCCATAATTTTTTTAAAGGTAAAACCAAGAAACAGTTTATTAAAAGAGAAATAAGATAAAACAAAGAGGTAGTTTATTAAAAGGGAAAGTACACCCCAAAGAAATTGGAGCAGGCCTGAGTAGGAGTGGTTATTGAATTTTAATAGATTTAAGTTGAAGTTTAACTAACCACATATGGCTACTGGCCACTGTATCAGACTGTACAATTCTAGATATGAGCTTCTTGAGGGAAACAAATGTCTTTTGTATACCTCAGCATATTTGATCATAGTATTTAATAAAATTTTGTTGAATGAATGAATGGTCAAATCTGAGTGGATCGCATTGTGTATTTGATGAAGTGATGAACATAAATATTAGACCCATGAAAAAGCTACACATTTTAATGGCACATAAAGATAAACATTGGAAGATGAGTAGAGAAAATAATGTGGCATGAATAGAGTTTACCATTAAGAAAATTATTGGTACCGGTAGTCTCAAATAGAAATTAACCTCCAAATCTGCTGAAATACTGATGCTCTACCTTATTTACATATTTATGTTTTATACTTAATTTATTTCCTTATATTGTACTGTCTTAATTATATCTAAGTAGTCACAACCTCAGCCGTGACCTGTTTGACAACAGGGACTTTTCATCTTATTGAATCTGCAGTTCCTAACATGAAGACTAGAACACAGTAGGCACTCAGTAATGTTAATTGGGTAAGTCAAATGAATGTTCAAACAGTAAATAAACTACTTTAATAAAATTAGCAGAGTTGACCTTTAGGAAGGAAAGATATAATAGCTATTGCAAAGACCTCAAGTGACTATCATCAATAAAACATTGTGCAACATCAATTTTATATGTGCATTTGAACCCGTAAGTGCTATTTCAAGTAACTTTATCTGAAACAAAATCACAATTGTCTTTTTCTTCCTGTTCCCCCACACATTGTTCTATACAGTCCCATTGCTTTTAGTGAATAAATTTGGTTCCACCCTCTTTGGCTCTTTCACTATTTCTTTTACTATTTCTGTGACCTTAGGAGAGAGGAATGGAGTTAGTTCTTTTACTTTCTCATGGTAGGGAGTTAAGACTATGCAAGGTTGAAAGTTTCACCAAAAACTAATCAGAACACATTGTAGTTTTGCCTAACGCTTCTGCTTCAGACTTAACATGTTGATTAGCATATCCAATTTATCACTTCCGATAGATTTAAGTTGGGTTTAAATTTGCCAGGCAGTGGTCCTCCTCAGAGCCTAGTTTTTTTACCCTGTCAAGTCAAGAGGAATTGTTTTTACTTCACCCTTGTGAAGTGCCAAGTTTGGCTATCATCTTTACCTTTTTACCTTCTTCCAGGTGGCTCAGGAATCAGTGAGAATGCATGTCTTGATTTGGTTGTTGATGCTTTTGAAAGAGATAGTAATTCAAAGATATTTATTAAGCACTTCCTACACAAGACTATGTTCTAAGTGCTTTCAGGAATATACAGGGATATCATACACGAACTTGACCTCAAGCAAAATGGTCTTTTCTGGAACATAAAAATATGTATATAATGCTTGCAATGCAGAAATTGATAGATTTAGCACAATTGGTAAATTTAGAGAACAGACCTGGGAATACAGCTTTGGGTTTGTATTTTAGCTCCCATATTAAGAGTTGTATGACATTAGACAAGATATATTAACCTCTATGAGCTTTACTTCTCTCATCTGCAATATAAATAATACTGACTTCTTTTTCTCTGAATTATTGAGCTATAATCTGAGTAACTCCAAACTCACTCCTCTAGGTAAGGATGAGAGAGACCAAGCATGTGCATTCCTTAACATTGTCCTTTGCGTGATATACATATAAAACACTCAGCTAGGACCTGAAAAAAGCAAAGTGTTTTCAGTTTAGAGAAATAATACTTTTGCTGTATGATGACTTGAATTTTATCTGAGACTGAAAGATTGGCAAGATTTAGATGTAGAAAATGCAAAGATAAGGTATGAGGACCTCTCATTGGATATATGCAATAATTCAGAAGGCCAGGAGATTTGGTATAGATTATTAATATTCTTAATGATGATATTTACCTAAATATTGAGTGCCTACAGTGTATGATGTGCCATGCTAGATGTCTTGAGGAGGGATGACACAAATATAAATTGTCTCCACCCTCACAGGAGTAATTAAACTAGTGGAGGAAAATATAGATAAACAGATCATGGTGGGGGTTAAAAAGCAAGGAGGCTACAGAACAAGTACTCAGTGAGGGCTAAGTGTAGAAAGAGTTATCCTTGACATCCCAAATGAGATCCATTTCTTCATGATGGGTCCTGTCTTAAATACTGCTCAAGCAGAATGGTTAATGGTTGAGTATTTAATTCTCTAGTAGCTATAGCAGGGGCCAGAGAGAAGAACTTTGCATGTAAATCCCATCCTGCTGACATGCTTGCTAGCTCAGAACACAAGGTTGGAGAGTTATAAGCACAGAGCCATTTAAGATACGATACTTGGCAACTATAATAGGGAGTCACCTAAATCCAACACTCCCCCAAAAGCCTTCAGACTTCAGGGTGGGCCTCTAATGTGAGAGTTTCTTAGATGTTGAGAATGATGACATTAACTACTTAGAGCCCCATGTTGACTTGATGAACTCCTGGGAGAATCACTCACTGTCTCTAATCACCAGAATTTTCTACTTGGTAGAGATAATACTGTGGGTTTGCTAGGACCCAGGGGTTCTGAATTTCAGGGTCTGACCTTCAGTTACCTTTTTGATTTCCACACTAAGCACAGCTTTTAGCACATAGTAGATACTCATTACATATTTATTAAATGAATGAATCAATCAGCATATTATTGAATGACTACATTCTAGTGTTTATCCAATAGAAAAATAAAAAGGTGGGTAAAATAATATTTTTAAAAACCTATTTTACTTCTAGCAAGTTAATTTCTATGTGACATTTATCAAAAAGAATAAAGTTTTGAAGGCAGAACTAACCTCTGATGAATGATCTTAATAACAAAAATAATATTCATGATAATACCACTGCATGCTTCTGTAGCACTTTATACTTTTCTGGAATTCCTTTGGATATTTTTTCTGCTTTTTAATTTCATATATTTATGAAAATAGTATATTTGAATTTGTATAAAATGAGTATCTCTACCCCCAGAATGTTTAGAGAAGTGAAAAGGCATAGAATAATAATCAATAAAAGCAAAAATAATAGCGATGATAATGACAAAAGCATGAGCTACCATTCACTGAGTAGTTGCTATGTGCCAGCCAGTACAAAAAGTACTTTTCATGTGTCATCTTACTTAATTTGCACAACAATACTCTGAAATAGGAACTGTTGCAAACTCCCTGGTACAGTGGAGGAAACTCAGAATTAGAAATCTTAGAATGTCAAATATCATTCAGCAGGGTACTGCAAGACTAGAATGGAACCCAAGTCTGTCTGTCCCCAGAGTTCATTCTCTTAATTACCCCGCCAAACTACCTCCTCAGTCCTAAATAAAAGCAATAAGAACAACAACAACTAATACTGTTTATACACCCATCATATGTTCTATGTTTTGGATCTTTGTGCATCATTTATTCTGTAGGTTTGTTTATCCTGTTTTCCAGAGGAGAAATCTGAAGCTTCACAAACCTTGTCTCCTTGCCCACATTTGTGCAACTAGTGGGTGGTAGAATTGAGAATGGACTCAAGTTCACTTCAGAGAGTCAGCAGGGTTCTTGCTCACCACTTTATATTGAATGGTAATTAAATATTAGAGTATGTGAATTTTTACAATAGCTAGAATAAGATAACATACTCCTATATTAATATAATTAGTTTAAAATTAACGGAAAAGATTTTTAATTACAAAATCATCAGACATTTTTAATATAAATTATGTTTAGCAAATTATATTATTGCAATCAATATAGTCATTTATGCATACATACACATTCAAGAAGAAATTTCTTTATGGTTATATAGAGGTGCTGAATTGCACATGTACATTATGATAGTTCACTGTATACAACTGTTACCTAAATAAATTCCCACCTCAGGATCTCATCACTTCAGTAGTATCCACACACTTCCAGAATCCCTTCCTTTGTGTCCAAACAGGCTCTGCTCTACATACAGTCATTAGGGAATGTCATATTTAACTCTTCACATAGCCAGAGCAACTGATTTTCTAAAATTCTGTCTCTTCAAAGGCAAACATTAAGATTTGATTGGGAGTAAAAATCACTGATATGTTAGTTAGGTTTGATTCTATTTTCTCCTCTTTCTGTTAACAGTAAAATGTATGTTGTATGTGTGTATACCAGTATATGCAGAAAAACTGTATATGTATATAAATTTGTGCATTATTCATACATTATATATATTATATATTTTTTAAATTCATTTTTATTGTTAGACTTATTGGGGTGACATCTGTTAGCAAGGATTACATAGGTTTCAGGCATACAATTCTACAGAGCATTGTCAACTTGATGTATAATAAGTTCACCACCTAATGTGACCTCTCTTTCCATCACCTTATATTTAGCTCCCCCTCCCTCCTCTCCCACCCCCCTCCCCTTTCTCCCCTCCCTATTCCCCTTGTTCCCAAATAAACATTGAACTATTGATTGTGTACATGGGTTGTTTGTTTGTTTGTTCATTTCTTTTCTCTTTGTTGCTTTCAGTTTTATATTCCGCATATGAGTGAGGTCATACAGTTCCTTGTTTTTTCTGTCTGGCTTATTTCACTCAGCATGATGATCTCCAGGTCCATCCATTTTGTTGCAAATGGCAATATTTCATCTTTTCTTACAGCTGAGTAATATTCCATTGTGTATATGTACCACAGCTTCTTTACCCAGTCATCTGTCGCAGGGCACTTTGGTTGTTTCCGTGTTTTGGCCACTGTGAACAGCGCTGCAATGAACGTTGGGGTACATAAGTCTTTGCGGACAAAGGTTTTCAAGTCTTTTGGGTAGATCCCCAGAAGGGGGATTGCTGGGTCAAATGGTAACTCCATTCCCAATTTTCTGAGGAACCTCCACACTGCCTTCCACAGTGGTTGTACCAGTTTGCACTCCCACCAGCAGTGTACCAGAGTTCCTTTTTCTCCACATCCTCTCCAGCA